>JAZKJV010001773.1:600000-932202 GCA_037367405.1 Ottelia alismoides
ATTCTCTTATATTTTTATGCTCTTTTAAATATTATTTATATTCTATAAAAAATATAAAGCTAAAATAAACCCCAAGAAATTACATAAAAAATAATAATAATAACCAAATGCATAGATAAAGTACCTACATTTATACATATATTTTAAATACATGTATTTTAAAGATACAAATAACATCACAAAAATATAATCAAAATATATTTATATACCAAAAAAAAGTTATAAATATATAAAATAAAAGAAGATCATAATAATATAAAAAATACAAAATTAAAATAAAAATAACCAAAACATATATGAATATACCTATAAATATACTATTAAATAAAAATCGTAATAAAATACTACATAAATTAATAAACCGTTTTTAATTTTATAATAAAAAATTAATAAAAAATACCATTTTTAATTATTTATTTTTGAATAATTGGGAATATTTGTCCTTTAGCGGACTGACGTGGACCAATTAGATCCCAATGATTGTTGACCCCCGGTGAACTCCCCCTTGGGCCTCTGACATTCCTCAAACCCGTTGAATCCCCCTATTTCAGCCCTTTTTCCTGCTCATTCCATCCATCCATCATCCTCCACCCCTTCATGAGATTTCATCTTTGATACTCTAGGATTCAAGATTGGAATTTATATCTCTTATACATGTTTTAGATTCTTTCAAATTTGTCGATCAGTAAGGGTGTTTATACTTGTCTTTAAATAAACCCTCCAACCTTCCTACTCTTCTTTGGTCATCCCCTGAATCCTAATGTCACTGCCTTCAGTATAACGATCCTCTACATGAGAGGCAGAATCCCCTTGGTGGGTCTGCGTGGGCAGATGGAGGAAGGAGGTGCACCCATGGTGGTCGTTCTGCCACCCTGCTCCCTTGCATCGAACCCATGTATAAGAGTTGTGTTCCTTTACATTCTAGGAAGATTTTATTCCCGTGATTTTATTTATGTATTTACTTTTGTATTTTAGTTAGTGAATTAGCGTAGAGCTCGTAAGGCACCTCCCTGGAGCACTTGAGCTTCGACATGTTCCACAATTCCCAAACAATTATTTCCGACCATGCCACCACCACCATTTCTTTCTCCTGACGTTTCCCAATGCCCCGTGCCACTCCATCCAACCTGCTCCTTCCTGGAGCAGGATCCAAGTGCCTCAACTATGCGACCTTGCCGTAGGCACCTCCACCGCATCCCATTTCACCCATTTCCACCAAATAAGGCCCTCAGGTCTTGTCGTTTATTGTGCTTTATCTACATGCAGGTACTAATGGGAAAAAGGACCCCTTGTGGGGTCTATTCCGCATAGGAACATGGTACATGGAGCTGCCCTTCTTCCCTGACATCGATAGCCTCTGTCACAGCTCCAACAGCCCTCTTGTTGATGTCGTCAGGTGCGAAGAAGCCCAAGCTCCATTTTGCCTCGGACTGAGCCTTCCAGATGCTAGGGGAGGACAGGAGGACGAATCAAAGCTTTCCTCTGGCATGTTCTTGATCTGTTCCTCCACGCCTCATCTCTATCGTTCAATCTCCAAGCCACCCAAGATTTTCCCTCCACTGTCCAATGCACATTGCTACAATTGGACATAACCAGCTAGGATCTAATCCCATCCTTCTATTGTGTAGCGTCATCGCTGAAGCGAAGAGACAACGTGTGGCATAAGTGGCTCCTGTTGTCGTCTGATCCGCGCACATATTGGGTAAATTGTAGATCATGCCCTAATCTGTTTTTGTATTTATTAATTAATGTTGTAAATAATATATGTAATTTAAATAAATTGGGAATTTTTCATTCGAAGCAATCGTACTTATTTATAATTACTTTTGGGTCCATGCCAGTTTACCTCACGTGGTGTCCCAAGTGAGGTGGCCATTTTGCAAGTATAACCCTGGTATTTTTTTATTTATTCTTAATCCAATAATTTTTTATATACGGTATATATTTTTGTTTGAAAAAACAATTATTTTTAAAATTTAAAATTTGCAAAACCAAAAATAAAAAAATAGAAATTAGAAAATAGAAATATATATAAAAATAATAATAAAAAGATAAAACTCTCACAAAAACCAAGATAGTTAGCATTTGAATTCCCTCTTTATATTAATTGATTTTTCGATTATTAGAATAACCCTCAGAATTTGTAGCCTAACTCAGTTCGATCTTGTTGCTATATAGGTCAATTAAATAGCAATTTTCTATTGCTACATTTTTGTAATAAACTTAGCTTGAGAATTAATTTTTTTTTTATGGATTATTTGAGTTGCAATTGCATCACACTTATTTATAAATAAAAAAACCTGAAAATCACACCCAACAAAATGGTGACGTTGCATGGGAGGCACGTTGAGGGAAGTTAGGTTTTACATTTGACATACTATTCTTGGTTGTTATTTTTTTATATTTTTCTACATTCTTTCATTATTCATATTCACTATATCTCATTCATTTTGCTTGCTCATATATTTATACATGTGTCTCTTACACATTCTTTATTTCCTTTTTCTTGCGAGGTCCCGGTGAACGAGGGCGGTGTTGGACATGCGAGCCCACGGTAAGCCATTATGCAATAAATGTTATTGCGAATATCATTCCCTGATCTGAAATGACGAATAAATAATGTGCGTAATAGGTCCCTTAGTACAGTTAGGGTTATGTACCATGGACATCTTGATGATCATACAGCTGTTGATTCAATTATTGAATCATAGAGGATGGTGCTATGATGAATATCTAAAGAGTTAGATTGAGGACTCAACATGCATCGTCAAATGATTATTAAGAGATGATCTCCAGCCTGAGTAGGAGATGGAAATCCTTTCTCACATAGGTTGATATCTGACCGACCTCTTGATGTAGGTCCTCTGCATAATAATAGAGATTCGGAGGTGTCAGATTAGTTAGGTCAAAGAGTTTACTTAACGAGATCGAGATAACCAAAGTCCTATGTCATATGCTATCATGATATAGGCACGCATCCTATGACCAGAGATAGATGTGTTACTATATGTCTAAGTATGTACATTTGGCAGACTAATAGGTTGATGACCTAATCAAGGTCTATATATCGGTGTAGTGGTGTGCATATGAGGGCATATGAGTAATACGATCTCTCAAAGGGATCATACAGGTTCATTTCATGGATTGGAAGACATGAGCTCACTCATGAGATATTGAGAACAATCAAATTTCGTGCACGGTCATCTCGCTTTGGAAGCCTGACTGAATTTGTAGGTTTGATATATGATTTTAGAAAGTATATGATCAACACCTCGGTATGATATATGCTTTTGGAAAGTATATGATTGATGGACTTCGTCTATGGACTCAAATAAGCTTCTTGTAGTTGGAACATAAGATTTGATGAAATTATAAATGTTATGATTTCAGATAGAATCTTGATGAACCATGTGAAGCTTAGTGGGAGTGCCATTGTGTTCATCGTGCTAAATGTAGATAATATCCTAATCATTTGTAATGATATAAGGATAATAATAAGTGTTTTATAGACTGGCCATTCCACACCTTGAGATATGATCTTAAAGATACCTCTTAGATCTTGGTTCTGAAGTTGTTCAGAAGCAATGAAAAGAGGGTATTGGGACTGTCACATTAGTAGTACACCTTGGACATATTCCATTTTCTGAAAAATCCAAGAAAGGATTCTTTCCCTTAAGATATGGTACTGACCTATCTAAAGGGATAGCACCTGAAAGGGTTGAGGAAGTGAGTGCTAAAACTGGTTGCCCTTATGCATCAGTTACGAGAATCCGAGTATATGCTAGATGTGTACAAAAGCCAGATGACTGCCATGCAATTGGAGTAGCAAATTGTTACTAATCCTACTATGGAAATAAGACACTTGGTTGCAGTATTAAGAACATCTTCAAAGATGACAAGACTTTAGAGATAGTAATATCTAAGTCTTGTATTCAAGTAATTAAGACATTATAGATGGAGATCTAAAAGGTCTTAACTACGAATACCTTATAAGATAGAGATCTCCAGGAATAAGGGTATTCTGATAAGGATAATAGAAATTACAAACTGGTTATAATAATTATTGAGGTGTAGTGTCAAGGACACTATGATTGACATGATTGAGTATTGGTTGCAAAAGATGCAACATTTGCATTGGATGCGAACACTGTCAGTAGGAGATATGCAAGTGTCGTAAAAGGACTTGGCATAGACTCTTGGGAATAGAGTGACTGATCAGCTTACCTATCTATTTTTCTAAATAGCCTATGATTGTCACATGAGTGTGGGTTTAAATGATTAGCCCATTAATGTCTCTTTGGGCTAGTGGGAGATTGTTGGACATGCGAGCCTACGGCGAGCCATAATGTAATAAATGTTATTGCAAATATCATTCCCTGATATGAAATGAAGAATAAATAATTTGCATAATAGGTTCCTTAGTACAGTTAGGGTTATGTACCATGGCCATCTTGATGATCATACAGCTATTGATTCAATTATTGAATCATAGAGGCTAATGCTATAATGAATATCTAAAGAGTTAGATTGAGGACTCATCAGGCACCGTCAAATGATTATTAAGAGATGATCTCCAGCCTGAGTAGGAGAGGGAAATCCTTTCTCACATAGGTTGATATCTGACTGACCTCATTATGCAGGTCCTCTGCATAATAATAGAGATTCGGAGGTGTCAGATTAGTTAGGTCAAAGAGTTGACGTAACGAGATCGAGATAACCAAAGTCGTATGCCATATGCTATCATGATATAGGCACGCATCCTATGACCAGAGACATATGTGTTACTATATGTCTAAGTATGTACATTTGGCAGACCAATAGGTTGATGACCTAATCAAGGTCTATACATCGGCGCAGTGGTGTGCATATGAGGGCATATGAGTAATACGATCTCTCAAAAGGATCATACAGGTTCATTTCATGGACTGGAAGACATGAGCTCACTCATGAGATATTGGGAACAATCAAATTCCATGCACGATCGTCTCGCTTTGGAAGCTTGATTGGATTTGTAGGCTTGATATATGCTTTTGGAAAGTATATGATCAACACATGGGTATGATATATGCTTTTGGAAATTATATTATCAATGCCAACTCCCAATGATCGAATGAGAAACTTAATGATAAATCCCTGATGTAGACAATGTGAAATTGATCTTATACTTTGTGTTTATTCTGGGTCTTCCAGTATGCAGGATGTATAGGTATTAGAAATACCAAAGGATGATGTGATCATAAACGATTGTATAATCATGATGCTTCCATTCCTAGGGAGTGATGAAACGGGTCTGGATTTTTGTGACTCCTCTCAGTAGAGAAGTGATCTGATCTTGGTCCAAATGTTGAACATTGATCTGAATGTGATTCAGATGCAATGAGAAGATTAGATTTGCAGTCTAATTTAATCAAGCATCTATTGGAGGCCCGAGATCTTGATTTGAGATGTAATCTCAATAACATAGTCACTATAGGTGGAACAATACAATCGCCCTGTCTTTATCTCCAAGTATCCGCGGAGAAAGCGCATTATCCTTGAAAGAGTTCAGGATAATTTCATTGTTGATATATATATATAAGCTTTGAGTAAATTGATAATTAAATGTGATTTAATTATAATGATTAATATGAATTCGATTCATAATACACTGAGAGTTATCTAAGATAATAAATGTGATTTAATTATCAAATATGTGAATAATATGAATGTTATTCATATTATTTGGGAACATGAGAATAGAGATCCAAGATAATTAAATGTGATTTAATTATCATATATATGTATAATGTGGATAGCACTATCCATATTAATCATATATATTATAAATGTGATTTATAATATATTAGAGAGAGCTATTTGTAATTTACATTTGTTAATTAATTGTTGATGTGAATTGGATTCACATTGGACATTAAATTGAAAATGTAATTTACTTTTTATTTTGGGTTGTGAATATGATTCACAAATTTCCAATGGCATGATTAAAATATTCACGAAATAAATTAGATTTATTTTTATGAAATAATTTGCAACAAAAGTTGTTGCAAATATCGGAGAGAATCATGAGATAATGCAATCTCATGTAATAAGGAAAGGAGAGCCACCTTCCATAAAGGAAGAGTGGACGGCCACAATTCCTATAAAAAATGTGGTGGTCGTCCGTCCTCCTTATGGAAGGAGGCTTGCCTCCTTCCTATTTCTCCAATGGAGATTGATTTGATATAAATCAAATTATATTCAATATATATTTGATTTTATTAAATTAATTACTGTTGTGATTTTTTTTAAAAAAAGATCATGGCCTTTAAAAGAAACACAAATCAATGTGAGCCATTGGATTTATGTTGCCCATGGATTGGGATCCATGGATCCCAAAATATTATAAATAGAAGGGGACCCCTTGCTCTTCAAATGCTAATGAGAAACACAAAAAGCTCTCTCTCTCTCTCTCATTCTCTATACATGCCCTCTCTCTTCCTCTCTCATGGTCGTCCACCATGGATGCCCTAGAGAAAGTCTCCATCGTCGCAGTGTCCTCGTTATGCTGCTGATCGTTTACTCGTGGATCTCCATCTCCTTCGGTGCGTATCGCTCGTGAAGAAGATGTCGGATCTCGTGTGTTGAGATCAAGAGATTCGCCACTTTGATCGTCAACATGGATTGTGAGAAGCATGTGTTTCATCAACATTACGCAAGCATCTCCTCCGTCGGATCAAACTTGAGACAGGAGGTCGCTTCATTTAAAGACTTGATCGCAACCACGCTTCTAGAGGTAATCTTATTACTTATTTGTGGTTGTGACTCTCGATGGTATCTCCCGACCGCATACGATGCGATCCTCACGCTTCCGTGATGTGCTTAAGGATCTCCCCATATCCTTCAAGTGACACTATCAGGAGCGTTGGTGCACACAAGGGAGGCATAGGCAACTTGATTCTACACCAAAGTCGCAGGAGAGCATAGGAGGAGGAGAAGAAGATTTTAAGGAGACCATTTATTAGAGCATAGACAACTTAGATAGATTTTAGCATTTAATTATTCATTCAAATTTTTGTAAAAGGACGCTATATACCATGTATTTGGGGTCTATTTCACAAGTGTTGGTGCACTTGGGGGACCTCATAGTTGTTTTCTCGTTATTTTTATCGCTTTTATTTTTATTTGTTTCTTAATTTATTTTATTTTCTGTAAATGAAGCCACTAGCGTTAGGTTTTATTTGGTTGAGCAAGGAAACTATTAGGTCCAAAGACCTAAAAGAATATATGTTCCTATAGATCGTTGGGACTTAGGAAAATAATAACTTGGTTCTTCCCGAATAGAAGTTACTACTTAGGATGGTTCTCGCTTACATTTGCATATAATTTAGTTTATTTTTATGTGCGGATCATATTGCTTGTAGAGTGCTGGAGTCATGTACGCACCTCTATTTCTAGCATTAGCATCTCATATTTTCTCGTGCATCAGCTTTTTCATTTTCCTCCCTATATTTCATGGATATAGGATAAAGGAAATTGAAAATATGTTAGATTTGTTTTTATTCAAACATATCAAAAAAAGTGAACATTGGAAAATTAAAAATTGGGACTGTTAATATCACTTGGACTTGTAAAATTAAACATAATTAATTCACATCATTTTCTTGGGAGAGGAATCCCCTCATTGTATTCGCATTTTACTTTTCGCATACACACAAAGGATTTGTACCCCAATCCCAAACATTCCTATGTGTTTGTACAACTTTGTGTTTGATCGCCTAACTATAAAATTGACAAGATAACTGACCGAACCTTCATGGTCTTCACATTGCGTTGAATTGGTGAATTGGGGGTTTGCATTATGTTTGTTTGTGCTTGGTGTTGAGTTAGTTACGATCTTTTCTCTCCAGATCATTAATACTCGCATTCCTTTTCTTTCTTCCCTCCTACCCTAATCTGATTTAATTCCTCATCATGGTTGGAGCCCTAAAATCTCTTCCTTCAGAACGCACTAGTACATTGGATGCGTCTCAAATCTCTTCAATTTGGCATAGCAATGACCTCTTTGATCTTGACCTAGATTTCTATGAGCTTGCATTTCTTGATCCATTGGACATTTTTTCTATCTTCGAGAGAGAACACGTTATTTTAATATGATCATTCATTTTCTTCCTCGAATCATCCTGATTTCTCACATATCCCTGAGGGTTATCCACGGGCGGTGTGTTCTCTGTACTCGTTTTCACTCCCTGGTTGTGCATCTGATTTGTCAGATCACGAGACTGAGTCTTCTGATTATTCTGAATTTTCTGATTCTTCCGATACTTCTGATCTTTCTATGTTTGATATTTATTCTCTCCTTGACGACCCCCACAAGGATGAGCCGACCCTTTAGTTATTCAATGTTATACATGATCTCTCTCATTACATGCATCAGATATCTACTTTCTTATTGAGTCTCCTGATCTTGACCTTCCATACATTTTCGAGATGGTGATTTAAGTGGATGATTTCATGATAGATCCGTCTTTCTCCACGTTCCATTTTTTCAGTTTCAACCATTCACTATATTCTAACCTTGAGCTGAATATCTCATTTGTGCTACAGGTACCTAACTTGACTTTCTCTGATATTTACCATATAGCAGACACCTGCTTGATTGCCTATCTGTGTGTCCTCATTTTCACTGTTGATCGCATTGTTGTTCTTATTCTGAGACAACAACGACGGTATGGTATTCGCACTACAAATGTCATCATGAACCTCGATACTTCTTTGTCCTAACTTTTGTGCCCATCTAGGGGCATAAACTCTAGCACTTGTTGAGAGGCACCTCAACAATGTCTTCTTACATTTTATCGTTCATCTCTTGTCTGTATCTGTGTACTATACTTAAGATGTACTTTATCCTAAGTATAGAGGAGGTGAATGATTTGAGTTGTTCATATTCATCCTATTAATCACCCTTGTTGTTGCATATACTTAGGGATACTTCATCCTAAGTATAGTGGGAGTGATGTAGTTTATTTCGTCTCTTTTGTGTTTTTATTCTTCTGATCTCTCGATTGTCCCCTAACTTGTTTATAATCTATACTTAGGGATATTCTACCCTAAGAATAGGCGGGTAAGACGACCCGTTGAGTCTGTAAATTCTTTTCCTTGATTTTTCCTTCTGATAAAGTCTTCTATACATAGTATTAATTAATCCTAACTATAGGGGGGATCACCGACTTCTATTTAATCTTTGAGTCGTTGTTATATAGTGTTCTTATAACTTTTCCATACATAGCACGAGTTATGTCTTCCTTTGCATCTCTTTGATCACTATGAGGACATAGTTCGATCTATGTATAGGGGGTGTCGTATATATTGTAAATACACTTTAGACATAAATCATACTTTTAAAAAATGTGATTATTTCTGGGATATGTATATAAATGCATAAAATCTACGTGTTTATAGACTTTGGTCACCTACCATCTTAATAGAAAACACACACATACAAAACACAAAAAAATAAATAAATAAAAAAAATAAAAAAATAAAAAAATCTTCTTATAAAAAATTATCCGTATATATAATTGTATATATTTTACTAGCCCTTTTTCTTTTAAAAAATTAAAAATATCTCTCTAAAAAATTTACTTTGTATATATTTCTTGCATGTGCAATTTTCAAGATAATATTGACAATTCAACTAAGTCAGGAATAAAATCGAAGAATGGGGCTTATTTGGAGCTTAATCCACTTAATTTTAAAGAAACTTTATAAGAAATGGAATTGAGACTTTTCATGTCCTAGCGACTTAATTCTTTGAGTCCATAAGACTATGTTTACGTGTCATCTTGATTATTCTAAGTAGAATATTTCGCAACATACGCATGATTCTTCTAGACCATGGCTTATCTTGGACAAGCACTCTACACGTAGCTCCTCATGGAGGAGGTAGTGAGGAGGCAGAATATTTTTGGCTGGGGTAGCACACGGGTATGTAACAACTAATGGGAATATCCGTCTTCCTCTAAGGAGGGTAGTGCATCTGCACCTGATCTAGTAGCATTTAGGTCTAAAGACAAGATGCTATGGGGTTGCAATAATGCTTCAAAAGAGGGACAATCTACAAGCTCAAGAGGAAAAACTCCTTCTGTACGTGATGTACCTTGTATATATTTTCAAAAAAAAGAAAAAAAAGAAAAAAGGAAAACAATGCAGAATCTCCAAAAGTGGACAGACCTGATTGAAAAGTAAAATGCATGTCGGAGTGTATATACAAGTATAGAATAAAGTAACAACAAGAGCTTCAAAGTCAAATTTTTCTTTGCTTGCAGTTTGATGACTTGACTACAGTCGTCATGCATCCGAGGATATGTAGCTACATTGGTTACTGTCCATTCTTTTCTCCATCTCCTCTTCTTGAGCGTGTTGTACTTGAACTTAGAAGGGAATATCCAAGTTCCTCAGAGAAAGAGTTGTTAGACTGAGGGACAAGAGTTACCTTGTTGAGAGAGGTTGTTTCTTTGCTACTTTTGAGATGAGAAGCTATATTTCACTTACACCATACAAGTAAAGATCCATAGTCATAAGAATTTGTGTACGTAGACTTATTTTTACCTGAATGTTGAGGCGACCTGAATAGGAGTCTTGTGGAACTTAAAATTTGTTAGGTTTTAAATCTATGAGGTTTCGCCACACTACTAATCCAATGGTCTGACAGGGCTCCATACTACAACATTAAGAAGATAAGTTTAATACTCATATTGTCCTAATTTCTATATTTGTTATTTCATTTTCTTTTATTCACTTATTCTTTGAAATAAGTGTTTCTTAAGGCACTAGCAAAGGTAAAGCATAGGAGGATGATGAATATGCATTTCATCATTTTTATTCATTTATTTTAGCCTAAAATCCCATATAAAACACCTGTATATATTGATAAATCTGTAATCTTACTAACCTGCATCTGTGTGTAAATATTGTATATTTATTACTTCTTTTAACCTAAAAAAATAAACAAAGAAATAAAGGGAAAATAAAGAAAATAAAAGACTTTATATATGCAGTAGATATAGGCTGACCCGAACCCCGAGAGAAGGTCAAGATTTGACCTTATCGACCAGAAATAAAGTAGCGGGAGATAGGGTTTCCAATTAGATAATCAAAAAAAATATTTTGTAAAAACTTTTTATCCTTTATTTATTCTGTATATATATGTATAAAACTTACACTATTTTATTTGTCCATAAATTGACCTCAAATTAACTAATTTTCTTAATAGAAATTGTAAATAAAAATATTTCTTAAATAATAAAAATACTTGTAAAATAAAATCATGTACTGAATAAAAGTAACCACACTCGAAAATGGCCGTAAAGTGAAAATTGAAAGATTATTCTAGTTCCATATGAATAAAACTCACTTCCATCATACTCTAAATTAAATTATTTTTACAATGGTAGTAGTTTCATAATTTTTGTAGTTACAGTTTGAACGACGGTTTTCTGATGTATTTTTTGTAATTTTACCACTTATTGTATATATTTATTCATACTTTTTTTATACATAATGTAATTGTAAATATTTTTTATAAATTATTTAAAATAAAAAATAATAAAAATATATAACAAAATAATTTCATTATTTAATATTGTGTATAATGTACCATATAAATTATATGTATTTAATTAATCATTAAATAACAACTATAAAAATTTAAAAAAATAACATTTATTTTTTATATAAATAAAGAGACGAATTTAATTAATTAATTAATTAATTACATAAATAATATATCATGTGTATATAATTTAATTTATTCCTTAATTAACCCACCATTATGGTAGCTATTTAATTTTTTAATATTTATTATTATTAATTTAATAATTCAAAAATTATTTTATTAACTCCACCATTAACATCCTTCCTTTTTTCTCTCCATTCAATTTTTGAAATTAAAAAATTTTTATTATTCATTTGGCTCCTCTTCCCTCATTTCCATTTGATCAATCCTTTGGAGAGGAACCTAATCTCCAAGAGTAATCTTGTTGTAGAAAGGTGCCCAGCCTTTGAGCCATCCAATGATAGGGAGACGATCTTCGTCGAGGCCATCACGACATTATCCACTCCCATAGTAAGATCGACATCCATTTTCTGCCTTTTAATTTGGTATTCTAGAATTAATTTTAGTTTTTTTCGTTGTCAATTTTCAATATTTTGATCTTAGTTTCTCATCGTTAATCATTGTTCTTCATCGATTTGATCCAATTACCAATCTCATGCCATTTTCCGATTCCCTGTTGCTTTATGTTCTATATCCTGCGATCTCTCACCTCCGGCTACGTACGGTGGTCAGAGCCACGGTTCCCTTCCATCACAACCGCCATAGCCTCCTCGCCCACTAATTCCTATTTGATTTTTATTGGACCGAGCCATCATGATTGGGTCATTTATCTTTATTTTGTTGTAGGTATGCAAGAATTCAAAGGAAAAAATATTGTAGGTGTTGTTCGTCCAAAAAAGAAAAAAAGACAAAAATAAAAAATAAAATATTTTCTCTAGTGTGGGGGCAGCGGTACTCCCGCCGCCGCTGCCCACCCTCCTCCGCTCGATGCAGCACTTCGCCCCGACTCCGCACCACCGCAGACTCCACTGCCATCGACGAATGCTGCTGGACCACCGTCACCTACCCTTGCTCGCCACTTGCAAGAACTATTGTTGTATCGACCACCTTCCCCAGAGGGGCACCTCCACCTGGAGGAACCCGAGCTACCATCCACATCCCCTTGTCATTCCTGGAGCGAAGCACAACCACTCCATCACCGCTCCTCTTCCTGGATCTAGTCACCAGTTCACACCACCGTAGACCCTGCTGTCCTGCATGCTTCCAACCCTTCCACCTCCGCACGAAGAAGCTTTATCCACAATCAATCGCCAGGAGCACTCGCGCGAGCCGTCTTCTAAAATCGACGTGGTCACACGCCATCACAATCCACCTACAAAGTGCTAATGCCCCCTTCGCTCGAGCTCGATCACCAAGCCGCCACCTTGTCGTGTGATGCCACCGCCGTCATCCAGCTCTAGAACCATCACCACTTTTGCTTAGAGAAGAAGAAAGGAGCTAAACTCCTTTTGGCTTTGGAACAAATCAAAGGATAGAGACCTCCACATCAACCCTAATAGTGCACACAAATTTTGGGGGAAATTTTTACTTTGACACCTTGGTGTTTCCTAAATTATAAAATGTTCCCTGTCGGAGTCAATCACAAGATTAGCAAGTATTTTTTTGTAAATATCAGATCAGCCCTCGGATTTCAGAAAATTGCAATAAAGCCCCTACCACTACAACAATCACGTGCTGTGTACACCAATTACTTGGTAAATTGCAACTTCCCCCGTATTTTTTCTTATTACTTTTTCATGCAAAAACAATAAAAAATTACATTTCAATCACGTGATTCCAGATACTATTTGCATGTCTTTTTCTTGTTAAAATAAATGTTTTTCATGCCCAATAAATTCTCCAAAAATCAGATTAATTTCATGTCATTTGTTTCTTTATAGTATAAATTTTGCATTGCATTTTATTTCTATTTTCTATTATTATAAAAAACAAAAATGTTGCACTTTTTACTATTCGTAATTAGAAAATTCGTAACTATTCAATATTACGTCAAAAAATCCAAAAAATGAATAGTTTATTTTTTGTGCATTTTATTTCCTATTCTAATTTTACGCATTATTTGTTTTTTAAATTCAAAAAAAAATCTAAATGACTAAAAATCTTAAAAGAATCACAGAAAATTGTAGAAAAATCCAAAAATTGTGATTTCACTTCCTATTTGTATATAATTTCTTATAGTTGTTAGGAAAAATAAATCTTGTATTTTTTAATTCATTTTAATTTTTTAAATTGAAAAACATTTCTGTTTTCTCACTGTTTAATTTTTCTCCATTTTTTATACATTTTAAAATCTTAAAAATTCTAAAAATCTCCCAAAAATCACTACGAATAGTAAAGAAATATTAAAACACAAAAATATTTTCTTTAAGCCTTTTTATCATGTTTATCATATTTGTAAGATCCAAAAGTGTGTTTCTTTTGTGTATAAATTTGCTTTGAAAAAAATTAATTATTTTGAAAATTAAAAATTTTTAAAACTAAAAACAAATAAAAATAAAAAATCAGAAAATAAAAATGTAATAATAATCAAAATAAAAAATAATAATAATATAAAACTCTCACAAAAACCAAGATAGCTAGCATTTGATTTCTCTCTTTCTATTAATTGATTTTTCGATTATTAGAATAACCCTCGAGATTTGTAGCCTATCTGAGTTCGATCCTGTTGCTATATAGGTTAATTAAATAGCAATTTTCTCTTGCTACATTTTTATAACTAATTTAACTTGAGAATTAAATAATTTTTTTTGTTGAGGGATTATTTGGGTTGCAACGACATCACACTTATTCATAAATAAAAAACCCAAAAATCACGCCCAACACCTGTGTTACACTTGGATCTTGTGATCGCTCCACAAAGATGTGATAAATGGCCGAGTTCGGTTGATACTGTGGATCAGAATGAAGTCAACACACATTTATCAGCCTTAATTGAAGCCATCCTATAATAGTTGATAGATTAAGCTCTCGTCCAAGTTGCTTTCAGGGAAATGTTTAATGAGCTAAGGAAGGATAAAGAAAGATGAGGAGGAGAGGATGAGGAACACAATGGTAGCAATGAGGTTGAGAAGCTTGTAGGAAATCATGGAGGAGGAAATGAGAGAGGAGGACCGCCAAAGCCACATCTGAAGAAACTTACAACCCTGTTGCTGCCAGGTTACTGAGTGGATCAGAATACCAACAATCCATAGACACTTTAAGTTGAAACGATGATTGTTCACCTTCTTACCGATCTTCCAAGGGAATACACCTATAGTAGTTTAACACGATATGTAGCACTATGCACTACCCCAAAATTTACTAGCCTCAATTCAAGCCATCATGTAGTAGTTGACAAATCAAGCTCTCGTCCAAGTTGCTTTCAGGGAAATTTTTAATGAGATAAGGAGGGATAAAGAAAGCCGAGGAGAAGAGGATAAGGAACACCATGGTGGGAATGAGGATGAACAGTCTGTAGGAGATCATAGAGGAGGAGATGAGAGAGGAGGACCACCAAAGCCAACTCGGAAAGAAACTTACAACCCTGGTGATGGCAAGGTTACTGAGAGGATCAATATACAAGCAATCCACAGACACATGGAATTAAAACCATGATAGCTCACCCTATTTCCAATCATCCAAGGAATACTAATGAGGAGCCCTACATGCACTTGTAGTAGTTTAACGGAATATGTAGCATCATGCACTACCCCAACATGCCATTGGAGGTAGTATGGATGACCACCTTCCCTTTCAACCTTCAAGATAAGGCATTATATTGGATCAATCGCTTGGGCAAGGTTGTGACGACATGGGAGGAATTGAAATCAGTATTTCTGTGCAAATAGTATCCCATGGGTCATCTAAACTAGATGTGATCATTGATATCAAACTTCTCCCAAATATCCAACGAATCATTTCATGAGGCATGAGAAAGATTCAAAGATCTTATGGATATGTGCCACAATCATGATTTGCCAAAGACAAGTGATGAATCCATTATTCATTAACATTTTGTCTGAACCCTTAACAAATACATGTAAATATCCATTAGTTTCCATCTTTTATAAAAACCACATTCATGAATAAAAATGCACTTTTATGCACTAAAAACATGTAAATAAATAAAAGAATAAAAATACAGAAAAGAAAAGAAGGCAGATTGTAAATATGTATATATGTACAATATGACTTATATAATATAAACATAGTTGAAAGACATATATATAACCTAACTCCCGAGACCAAGTCAGCATGGATTGGTCAACAACAAACAATAAGGGGAGATAAGGAAAAAATCCATAAAATAACTAATTATTCACATCAAACATTCTTCACTATTTATCAAATAATTATAAAAGATTCAATTATTTTTAATTATTTAATTATAAATTTTTCACCAAACTAATTTCCAAAATATTTATAAAAATGTATAGAAAAATATAAAAATAAGTTAAAAATATTTTTATATATATGCCAAGAAATCCAACTTTTACATGGTCAAATTCTCAATTTTCGAACATCATAACGTTCGCATATGAAATCCAATTTTACTCTACTCAACTTTAAATTCGTAAAATAATATTCTCTAATTAATGGAAGTGATTTCAATAAATTCAGAGTCTGTTTGCAAAAAGTTGGTTTTGGAACCTAACGATAACTTGGTTTATGGGTTGTTTATTTTCTTTAGAACACTTTATTTGTGGTTTTAATTATTTTATAATTTTTTATTATTTTCTTGATGTTTAATTTTAACCATGATTTATTTTAAAATTTCTCGACACTGTTTAATATTTTAAATAAATTAAAAACTCTTATTTATAGATGAAGTTGAACTGTGTAAGTTATATCCCTATTTATTTATATATTTAATCTAATTTTTTAAAATCTATAAAAATTCTTACACACTTTATGTATTATCCTAATAATTAATAAATATAAAAATATTATGTTATTTATTAAATTATTGAACTAAACATCAAGAGTCTATTTATTAAGTATTTTATGAACATATTTATAAATATTATATTAATATCTAATTAAATATTTATTATTTATACTAATAACTTATATAATAAATTATGTAATTCAATTATTTACATCTTTTATTTTTATATCTAATTTAATTAATTATATTTGTTATTTTATATTTAATTTATAAGATTAATTATTTTCAGCCAACCAAGTCCTAACACGTGTCGGCACCTGGAGACTTCTTCTCAAAGAACAAGATCTTGTAGTTGTTGCAACCGGCCTTCTTCGAGGATTTTCCCGTGACCATCCAAACTTCTTCACCCGATCTAATCCATCCATCCTATAGACCTAACCACCTACATCCATGCCAACCATAAGATCCATTCTAACTACTTCTCAATTTTCCTATAAAATCATCCTAAAGGTGGTCTGTTCGAACAACTTTTCCCAACTCTTCACAGCACCAGAACTCGTTTGCTATCATTCTACTTTCTTTATCCATTTCTGTCGCACTTCTATTGTAACATGGCATGGTTGGTTTCCCGCGTAGATGAGGAGACAGCGGAGGAGGGTTACAAAGCCTCGATTGGCTTATCATTAGAGTTTCAGCTACCGACCGTCAAGAAATAGCCAAGAGGATTTTACATCCTCAGTTTCCAAGTATCTCATTCTATTTCCTTTTCATCTTCCAATTTATCGATCTTCGTGCCCATAATAGCTTAGTTAAACATCCAACTAGATTACCTAATCACCCATTTTCAAATCACGCTCGAAATCCTATTCAGTTTCATCGCCAAATAATCTCAAGTTTTGTCTCTTAACCACTCCCTGGAAACCTTGTATTCTTGCAAAATTTTCCTAACTTCGTGGTCGATTCGACCGCAAATCGAGCCACACATTTTCATTTGCAGGATCTGCCATTGAATCTGGAGCATCATCATCAATTATCTTGAGTCTTCTACACTGTGGAGTTTGATCAATAGAGCAAAGACTAGATTCATGGTTGTTGCAGTATCTTGGAATCCTAACCGGCAAGCATCTTCATCTTTGATGTTTCTCCCTTCAGCTCCTCACCATAGGTGAGCCTGAAGGGGAAGGAGTCCCCCTTCTGGCCCTACAGGAGTCGTCGGAGGTCGCTTGCCATAGTTGCGCTCGCTGGAGAGGAAGATATGTCGCCGCCACAACTGATTTGGGAAAGAAAGTCGAAGAATAGGGGATGCGCAGGTTGTTGATGTGTGGAATAATCCAATGGCTACGATCAGTGCCCACATTCTGATCTGAGCCTTTATTCACGAACCAGAAGAACATTTACAAGGAAGCCTCTATCAAGTTCCAGACTCTCTACATACCTTCAAAATTTCAGATAATTAAAATTACATCCCTTACCAAGGACCTAAGTGTAATTCCAGGAGTTTCCTTTCTTACAATTAGGTCCCTGTCTAGTGATTTAATTGAATGAATTGTAGTTTCTTTTAAATCTTATATATACAGTAGACTTTGGACTATTTTGAGGAACTTGGATATATTGGAGTTATTTTCTACATTTTATTTTGATGACCTTGAGAGGTATGGAGTAGAGACTCGTGATATGCCAGTAAGGGATGGGTCTAAGACTACAGTTGGAAGTTCTTCTGATGGTACATTATATTTCAACATGGATGATGATGAGTAGATGGAGTAGATACCTGAGGATTTTGTTGCAGATATATCAGATTTTGAGAGTTTACACGTTTCCTCCACTTC
Organism: Ottelia alismoides; assembly: GCA_037367405.1. Taxonomy (NCBI): domain Eukaryota; kingdom Viridiplantae; phylum Streptophyta; class Magnoliopsida; order Alismatales; family Hydrocharitaceae; genus Ottelia; species Ottelia alismoides. Next base: position 618,350 of record JAZKJV010001773.1, read on the forward strand.
ACATGAGCTTGAGATTCATTTTCATTTAGCTGAGTTATTTTCCTCTAGTCATTCTGAGGATGAGCACAGTAGAAAGTTGGATGATGTTTTAGACATCTTCTATAGTCCAACTCTGGAGCATACAGAGATGGTGGATAACCATATTGCAAATACATTTACCACCAACAAGGATCCTGGCACACATATAGATGATGATACGGCACCAGATTCTACCTTGGCAGAACTGAAGACCTTACTATCCAATATGAAATATGCTTCCCTTGTCGGTCCACATCGATAGTTTCCGGTCATTATCAACTCATCTTTAATAGAAGAGCAAGAATCTCGTCTCATGGAGATTCTTGAAAGAAATCGCAAGGTTATTGGATGGAGTGTATCTGATCTCTACAGGATAAATCCTGCTTCGTGCTCCCACCATATCTATCTCGATCAGGACATCAAACCTTCTAGAGAGTTTCAGCATATGCTGAATCTGATTTTACAAAATGATCAAGAAAGAGATTACGAAAAGGTGCGATGAGGGGTTTATTTATCCCATCTCATACTCTGAATGGGTTAGCCCATTACATGTTGTCCTGAACGAGTCGGGAATTCAGATGATCAAGAATGAGTGTGGAGAGGATATTCTAAAGAGAGTAACCACATCATGGTGGGTGTGTGTTGATTAAAAGAAATTGAACGACGCGACGAAGAAGGACCACTTCCCTCTGCCGTTTAAAGACATGGTCATATAGAGGTTGGTAGGGAAGGAGTACTTCTATTTCATTGACGGTTACTCCAGATACAACAAGGTTACTATTGCTCTTGAAGATCAGGAGAATACCACTTTCACATGTCCCTTTAGCACGTATGCTTTTAGACTAACACCCTTTGGATTGTGCAATGCCCCTGCTACATTCCAGAGGTGCATGCTTTCCATTTTTGCAGAAATGGTTGGTGACTTTCTTGAGATCTTTATGGATGATTTTTTGGTCCATGGTCAGCCTTTGACGATTGTTTAGCTAACCTAGAAAATGTTCTTTAGAAATGTTGTGAGGTAGATCTCGTTTTGTCGTGGGAAAAGAGCCATTTTATGGTTACAAACGGGATCGTGTTGGGGCATGTCATCTCCAAGCGAGGCATGGTGGTTGACCCTGCCAAAGTGGATGTCATCAAGTGTCTTGAACCACCATCTAACATCAAGCAGTTACAGTTTTTTTCTAAGGCATGTCAGTTTCTACCAACGATCATTCAAGATTTTTCTAAGACCAACCATTAACTAAATTATTTGGCAAAGACATCAAGTTCTTATTAGATCAAAAATGTATTAGAGCCTTCCTAACATTAAAGGAAATGATGATCAGTGCTCTAATCCTACAACCACCTGATTGATCTCTTCCCTTTGAGATCTTGACAGATGCTTCAGATTTTATGGTCGGGGTTGTATTAGGACAGAGGAGGAATGGACATCATGTTGCTATCCACTATGCTAGCTGGACTTTTGATGATGCTCAATGCAACTACATAGTGAGAGAGAAAGAGATGTTGGTAGTGGTATTCACATTGGACAAATTTAGATCATAACTTCTTGGTTCAAATATTACAGTTTACATAGATCATTCATCAATCAGATTTTTGATGGAGAAGAAGGATTCAAAGGCATGCCTTCTTATGTGGATTTATTACTCCATAAGTTTGATTTGGACGTTAGGGATAAACCTGGGGTAAAAAACGTGGTAGTTGATCACCTCTCCCGATTGCAGATAGAGCAAACTTCAGTTGAGTACACGCTAAAGAATGTAGAAGATTTCTAGACGAGAGTATCTTTGTAGTTACAAAGCTTCCATGGTATGCAGATATAGCGAACTTTCTAGTTACACAGAGGAGTCCACAGGGTTGGTTGAAAGACTTAGTCAACAAGCTAGTTTTCGAGGCACGATACTACCATCGGGAGTATCCGATTCTTTTTCATGATGGAAAATATTGTATCTACATGCGATGTATTTATAGGAGGAATGCAATAGTGTCCTCACTCTGTGTCATTCCTTAAAGGTAGGGGAACATAATTCAGAGAAGAGGACAACGCAGAAGATACTTCAGAGTGGATTGATGGCCGACTCTTATAGAGATGCTTTCACATTCGTGAAGAGTTGACCGATTTTTCAGATAGCAGTAGGGGACTATCAATGTTAGAGATGCAATGTATATGCAACCTATTATAATTTGCGAGATCTTTAACGGATTGGGCATAGATTTTATGGGACGGTTTCCTTTGAGCAGTGGCTTTGAATGCATTCTTCTCATTGTGGATTAAGTTAGTAGATGGCTGGAGGCTATACCGACACGAACCGTTGATAGCAATATAGTGTGCAGATTCTTGAAGGAACATATTATTTCATGGTTTGGTACTCCATGTATTCTTATTTCAGATGGGGGTATCCAATCATTAATAAGGAGGTGAAGAACTATTGCATTGATCACAGAGTAGCTTCTTTATACAGACAAACAACATGATTGAAGTTTCAAATAGGGAGGGGAAATCTATTTTTCAGAAACTAGTACGATCAAATAGGAAGAACTGGTAGCATCTTCTAGACCAAGTTCTTTGGGCATATCGTACTGCATATAAGGCTCCCTTACGTACTTAACACTTCATACTGATTTATGGGAACCCATGCCATTTTTCCCATAGAGATCATGCACAAATATGGATGGGCTATCAGAGAAATTTCATTAGATATGTAGAAGGCAGGAGCCAAGAGTAAGATGGATCCCAATGAGCTAGTAGAGATTCAAAATCAGGCATACGATAACACCCTCATTTATAAGGACAAAATGAAGAGATGGCATGATGGACACATTCAACACAAGATCTTTATCCCTGGTCAGAAATTCTGGTGGTTTATAGTGCATGATTAAGAATTCTTCTTGGCAAACTAATGAGCAAGTGGTAAGGACCGTATATAGTCAGAATGGTGCACGACAATGGAAGTATTGGCATATTAGATGTCTCATCTGGTGCAGAGCCATTCATGGTGAATGGGCATATGCTGAAGTACTTCAAGGAGAGTACTGATCATATGGCCCGTGTTGTGGTGATCTACATTGTACAGTATGCTTTACTACTCTTCTACTTCATCTCATCCTCTACAGAGACCTATGAGACTTTTGATTTTCTAGAGTACACCACTTGTATATTCTCCATAGTCCATAATCATCCCCATTTTTTCTCGTCTTACATGTTTAGAATACCAGATCCTGAGTATGGGGGACCGATTTCCCGTTTATTTGCGCTTTTTGATTTTGTTCTTTTTACTTTTCTCTTGTTTTCCTTTCTTTTATACTAATCACTAGTCCCTAATTTGTGGCCGCATTCTTTTCTATACTTAAGATGCCTTATCCAATGTATGGGGGGACCAAGAGATTTCGTGAATTTTTTCCTTCATTCTTTTTGTTCCTTCGTTTGTATTCCTTTTCCTCAGTCACCTCCTTTTTGTCTTCCGTTGTACGTACGATGACCTTATCGTAAGTATAGGGGGTTGACTGACTTATAAACTTTTTTCTTTTTCACCCACTTTTATTTAGCACGAGTTATCCTCCTTTTTTTCTCTTTTGACGCTATGAGGACATAACACAAGCTAAGTATAGAGGGTGAGCATATATTGTATATATACTTGCGTCCATAAGTCGTACTTTTATTTATTTTCTATATCTATAAAATCCATAAAAAGTGGGTAATGGTTAATGTAAATACATTTATTTATTATTTATAAAATCCTTGTAAATAAGTAAAATATGTTAAAATCCTTATTTAAAGTTGTTGATTTAAATTATGTATAATACTTCTTTAAAATCCTATTTAATAAAATATGTGTAAAAGTCATTTAATCATTGTAAAACTCATTGTATATAAAATTTGTAAAAGACATTAGTTATTTAATCGAAAATAATATGGGTTGTTTTATTTTGTAAAACTCTTGTACATAAGCTTGTTTATAAAAATTGAAAATTCCATAAAAAATAAAAAGTCCCAAAATTCATAAAAATACAAGATCCTTAAAATCCATAAAAATGAGTAAAATTCAGAAAATATACTTCACAAAACATGGTTGCATTTGCATTAGCAAATTTTAGAATAAGTTTCATTTCTAGAAATAATGATGGGGAATAGTCTAAAAGATGAGCTTGATTATGTCCTTTAACTTTCATTGTAAGGAGCCTAGTTAGGAACTAGAATTTAGACTCTTGACGTCATTTACTTAAATATTTGGGTTCCATCAGACCATGTTTGTGTAGTCTACTTAAAATTGCTTAAGTAGAACACTTGGTGTCATCTGTTTAACTCTTCATTAGTGAACCAATTTTGGACGCATGCACTTTGCACTTAGCTCGAATTAAATGGGGTTGTGAAGGGCAATTCATTTTTGTGGTGCATTTTCATCCTTGTCTAGTGGCACAGATGTCTAAAGATAGGAGTTGCAGGGTTGAAATAATGCTTCAAATGAGGGAAGGATCTTCTATCACCATTTTCCAAGATCTCAAAATTGGATGGAATGAAAATATGTTATATCCATCGAGGCACAAAAAGATTTATGCAGTGCAAGCAATATTACAATTCAATCCAAAGAAGAAGACACTAAATACCAAATATGACCACAAAGGTAAGCTTCCACCAAAAAGTATGTACATCTTAGTGGAGACTTACCTACAATGGCGGGGCTTCACAACGAGATGTGACTATACAGGTCACACTCCAATTTGTTTCTCATTCTTCTACATTCTCTCTCTATTCGATTGTGGACATAGCACGACCTGACCTTAGAAGAGAATACCCCCTCCTCAAGGAAAGAGTAGCTGAACGAGGAACCAATGGGAGTGTATTATTTGGATGGGTGGTTTCTTTGCTTCTTTAAGCAGGAGGAGTGATGAATCCATGATTCATTAACATTCTTTTCGTATTTTGTCATAAAACCCTTAACAAATACATGTAAATATCCATTAATTTCCTTCTTTTATAAAATCCTCATTCATGAATAAGTATGCATTGTTATGCATCAAAGTCATGTAAATAATAAAAGAATAAAAATAAAGAAAAGAAAAGAAGGCAGCTTGTAAATACGTATATATGTACAATATGACTTATAAAATATAAATATAGCAGAAAGATATGTTTATATAACCTAACCCCCGAGAACAAGTCAGCATGGATTGGTCGACAAATAAATAAGTAGGGGGAGATAAGGAAAGAAAATAATAAAAAGAATAAATTATACACTTGACACAATATTCATTACTTATCAAATAACTATCAAATTTTCATTGATTTTAATTAATTCATATAATATATTTTTCACTAAATCTTTTCCTAATTATTTCTAAATATATATAGAAAAATATAAAAATAAGTTAAAAATATTCCCTTGTATATATGTCAAAAAATCCAACTTTTAAATTGTTAAATTCTCAACTTCCGAACATCATAACATTCTCAAACGAACTCCATTTTAATTAAGCTCACCTTTAAATTTCATAAAATAATATTCTCTAATTAATAGAGGTGATTTCACTAAATTCGGAGTCCTTTTGTAAAAAGTCGGTTTTGGGACCTAACGACAATAGATTTTCTGGGCAATTTACTTTATCTTGAACATATTATTTATAGTTTCATTAATTTTGTAATTTTTAATTATTTTCATGATCTTGTATTTTAACCATGATTTATTTTATAGTTTTCTGGTCTTATTTACTATTTTAAATAAAAGAAAAACACTAATTTATAGATGAAATTAAAATATTTAATTTATAACTGTATTTATCAATATACCTAATTTAATTTATTAAAATCCTAAGAAATTCATATATACTCTATTTATAATACTAATAAATAATAAAATATAAATATGATATATTATTTCTTATTTTATTAAATCAAAAATCCAAAATCTATTTAATAAGTATATTATATACTTTTTTAATAATATAATATTTATATTTCATTAAATATTTATTATTTATCAAAAAATTATTCTATAACTTATATAATTAAAATTTTTACGTCTTAAACTTTTATACCTAATTTAAATAATGTTACTTATTATTTAATAATTATTTTGTAAGATTAATTATATTCTGAACTACCAGGTGCTGACATGTGTCAGCACCTGGGTTGTCTTCTTGAAGAACAATTATTGAAGTTCTGTTTTAACGATCCATGTTCACGTAATTCTACCTACATCATTTTTCATCCTAAATCCCATATAAACCCACCATTCCCTTCACCTAACAATTATCTTATACACATACCATTAATTTCACTTTAATCCTTCCCGATTTAATCTATGAATCACTTCAAAGTTGGCCCTGACCAACTAACTTTTCTCCAGTCCAATTCAAACTGCCTGAACCTCCATTATTTCAACCTTTCCTCGGCCACCATCGGTGGTGACAACACAAGGTGACCACTCTGCGTGGATTAAGGAGCATTGGAGGATAATTCCAGGGCTGCTTCTACCTTCCAATGCTGCCATCGCGATGTAGAGCTCAGAGTATAACGACCCTTCGAGCAGAAACCCAGAGGATCTTACATCCTCTATTCCCAGATACTACCTTCAAATCCATTTTAACCATTTATTTAATCGATCGTCGAGCATTTATTAGTCTAGATAATCACTATCTTCGATCCTCATAATTACTTCCCTTAACATCAATCCAATTCAATGTCAATCCCGCTCAAATTCCCTCCCATTTTCACATGAAATATCACTATTCTTGAACTATTCTTTAACTGCAATGATCCCTTATTTCTTGGCCGATTCATTCGAATTGAGAAAGTAAATATTCATTTGCAGGTGTTCTTTCCATCTGGAGCATCATCCTTAGTCATCTGGAGCAGTCTTCATCGTGAAGCTCGATTAAGAGAGCAAGAACTGAATCCAAGCTGTTACAGTAGTTGAAACCCTAGCCATAGCCTTCTCCAGCATTCACCATCTTCTTCGATTACTTCCTTACGCAAGAGAGCTCGGAAGTAGAAGGAGACTCCCTTCTGGCCCTATAGGAGCTAGCCACCGCTATCCTATCGCTGGAGATTGTCCAAAGAGGAGATATTATCGCTCCAGAAATTGAGAAGAACTCTCAAGAACAGAGTGTTGGACATGCGAGCCCACGGCGAGCCATTATGCAATAAATGTTATTGCACATATCATTCCATGATCTGAAATGAAGAATAAATAATTTGCATAATAGGTCCCTCTGTATAATTAGGGTTATGTACCATGGCCATCTTGATGATCATATAGCTGTTGATTCAATAATTAAATCATAGAGGCTAGTGTTTGGATGAATATCTAAAGAGTTAGATAGAGGACTCATCAAGCACCATCAAATAATTATTAAGAGATGATCTCTAGCCTGAGTAGGAGATTGCAATCCTTTCTCACACAGGCTGATATCTCACCGACCTCTTTTATGCAGGTCCTCTGCATGGGAATAGTGATTTGGAGGTGTCAGATTAGTTACGTCAATGGGTTGACTTAGCGAGATTGAGATAACCTAAGTCCTATGTTGAATACTGTCACAGCACAGGCACACATCCTCTGACCAGAGACAGATGTGTTACTATATGTCTGAGTATGTACATTTAGCAGACCAATAGGTTGATGACCTAACCAAGGTCTATACACCGGCGAGATGGTGTGCATGTAAGGGCATATGAGTAATATGATCTCTAAAAGGGATCATACATGTTCACTTATGAACCAGAAGACATGAGCTCACTCATGAGGTATTAGGACCGATCAAATTCCATGCATGGTCGTCATGCTTTGGAAGCATGACAAGATATAGAAGGTATAATATATGCTTTGGGAAAGCATATGATCAATAGCAAATCCCATTGACCACGATTGAGAAACTTGGTGATCAAACCCTGAAGAAGACAGTGTAAAATAGATCTTCATCTTCAGGTCGATCATTGGTCTTCTAGTATGCAGGATGTGTAGGTATTGGAAATACCTGAGTGTGATGTGATCATAAACGATTGTATAACCATGACGCTTCCAGTCCGAGGGAGTGATGAAATAGGTCTGGATTTTAGTGACTTCTCTCACTAGAGAAGTAACTTGATCTTAGTCCAAGTGTTGGACATTGATTTGAATTTGATTCAGATGCAATGAGAAGATTAAGTATACGGCTTGATTTAATCAAGCATCTGTGGGAGGTCCGTTAGATATGGATTTGAGATGAGATCTCAACATCCAAGTCACTATATGTGGAACAATACAATCGCACTGTCCGTATCTCCAAGTATCTGTGGAGAAAGCACATTATTCTTGAAGGAATTCAAGAATAATTCCTATGATGAATTTTGTATCCAAGCAAGAAGGTTTTGATGATTAAATGAGATTTAATTATCAAGTATAATATGAATAAGATTCATATTGTGAGAATGATTATCCAAGAAAATAAAATGAGATTTAATTATCAAGTATAATATGAAAAGATTCATATTGTGAGAATGATTGTTCAAGACAATTAAATAAGATTTAATTATCAAGTATAATATGAATAAGATTCATATTGTGAGAATGATTGTCCAAGATAAAAAAATGAGATTTAATTATCAAGTATAATATAAATAAGATTCATATTGTGAGAATGATTATCCAAGATAATTAAATGAGATTTAATTATCAAGAATAAGCAGATCATGGATAGTGCTATCCAGAATATCTGTGTATATTATAAATGGGAATTATAATATATCAGAGAGAGAGAAAACATTGTAAATAGCATTTGTTAATTACTAATGTGGATTCGATTCACATTAGTTAATTAATTAGAAATGTAATCTACAAATTAGTTTGGGATGTAAATATGATTCACTTATTTTTTAAAGGCATGATTGAAATATTCTAAAATTAATTTGGATTAATTTGGTTGATATTATTGCAATAAAAGTTATTACAATTTATTAAGAAATAATAGGATAAAATAAAAAGGAGACAAAAACACCACCAAAAAGAGGTGGCGTCATCTATGAATTAGTCATAGGTGACGCCCCTATTTTTTAGGGTGGTTTGTTGTCTCTTTTATTTTGTTATCTTGTTATCTCTTAATAATTAGTTTATGAAAATTCAATTGTGTTGATAATAATTCAACATATATTTAATTTAATATAAATTAATGTTGTTGGTTTTTAACCAACAACAATCATGGTCGTTGATTGGCACATGGATTATCATGGCCGTTGGATCCATGTGTGCCATGGATTGAGATCCATTGGATCCCAAACTAATATATAAGGAGGGCAACCCTAGCCCTTGAGAGTAGATTGATACACGACTAGATAGAGTAGATGCCTACTATACTCTCTCTCTCTCATACTCGTCCTTTCTCTCTCTCTAAGGTGGTCGTCCATCTGTGTGTTGAGAGAGAGGTTCTCGCCTTCGCCTTTGACTACTCGAGGATCTCCATCTTCTTTGGGGTTGCTTGCTCTATAGTAAGACGGCGTATTTCGTTGCACGAAATCAGGGGATTCGAGGTTTGGATCTTCGTCGAGGATTGCGGGAGTCAAGCGTCTCATCATCGCGCCCGCAAGTGCTGTCTTCGTGGATTGGACTTGAGACAAGAGGATCTCTTGCTTCAGAGATCTCGTGATCGCAACCACTATTCAATTAAAATTCAAAGTTTGTTGATTGAAAATTGGATTGATAATTAATTTAATGTGATTAAATTAACTATATCCTTTTAAAAACATCTATTATGAATAGATGTGTATTTCCCGTGGAAGAATTAATTATGTGAATATGATTCACGATAATTAATTATTTCAATTTGAATAAGAGGTGGAGGATCACATAAGTGACATCCATGGTCTCCTGTCAAGGCAAAGAATTTCGTCGCCAAAAGTTGTATATAGGAGACGCTTGTCCGAAGTGACAGATCCTATATACAATTATTTGGATCGGGTTCTTTGCTTCTCGAAAGAGTAAGGATGTATACGTAGTGACCTAAATATCGGGTCCAGATATTATTGGGGCGATATTGGATTGTGTATAGCGAGTATTAAGCCTGTTGACGGTTGGTTCAATTAATGACGGGTCAACATCACCTTAGGTGTGGTGGGCCCGGGTATTAAAGACTGAATTGGGAGATGCAAGTTGTACTTGCAAGTTGGAATGTGTTCCAGCTTCTTTTTATCGGAGCCACAGGTTCTCATATTATTGGGATGTGACAAAGATAGGAAAGGAGATCCCAGATCTTGCTAGAGATATAATGGTATGAATATCTCTTACATTGAAAGTGATTAAGGGAATGAACTTTCATTGTAGACAAGGCAAGACAACTTTGATATAAAAATTCCTAAATCAAAGTAAAATATGTATATATAATATATATACCCTTATGTTATGCAAATTTCTTATTTCAGATAATCCTTCATTAAACCCACTCAATATTATACTCAATAATAACCAGTAAAATATCATGGATTGGACTCATGATCCAGATATTATATTTGCAATTGGACACATAATGTATGTGGTTCCAATGTGCAAGTTTCCTCAACATAATGAGGAATGACAATTAAATAAGACAATAAGACATCACCTTAGGGTTTGTATGTCTCTATAGTCTTGCTCTTTCATCGAGTGTACTTTGGAAATAACATGTCGATGATGATCGTAATTGTCAAATAATCCTTTTAAAATCTAAGAAGATGTTCTGACATACATATGTGCTCTAGACATTTAATCATGAATAACATGCTTCTCTGTATTATGCAGCATGGTGGCTCGAAAGAAATGATGTATTCAAAAATGTTTGAATACCTACCTGAACCTAAGTCTATAAGAGTTAAGATGTATGCAGATATGGTGAGTGTCATCATTTTACTATCTATACTCAAGTTATTCATGAAGCTTCATATTAACATTTTGTATGAATTTAATGAAGCATGTATAAATGTTGAAATGCTCTTACATTGAATTCTTTTGAATTTAACATAAGAGATCCTAGTCTTAAGCAATGGTTGCTTATAGATAAAGGGAGCACAGTGGTAGCATGGGTCAGACCCAAGATGAGAAGGATAGTCAAAGAGTTGATTATACTTCTATGACTTCCATATGGCATGCAAAGAGTTGGATGAATGCCTATACTGCAATAACTTGATGTGTTGATAATATGACTATCAAGTCTGTCTAGAATCCTTAGGAAAGGACTCAGATAGTACACCATAATAATCTATATCTACATTTGATCATTGAAACTGACTTGCTTATTTGATTAGATAAAGTCTAATAATTGTATCTCAATCTTCTAACAACACTTGCAATGTGTTGCACATGTTTTAGAAGACTGGAAAAATTTGATCTTAAGGTTTATAGTTATCCACATGGACATTGATGCAATTGTTGCAACAATCTCTGTTGGAATGATAGACTTCTTAATTTCAGTGGGAGAGAGAATGTCTATATGGCCCAGATATTATAATACACTCATTGTTTGTTTCTAAATGTTGGAAATAAACATTAATTCTGAAATAAACCTATCATAAAGAGTTATGATGGATATAGTTCAGATAATAATCTAGCATCTGGTGGACTCTACTAAATTAGAAATTTAATGAATGGTTCGTTAAGATTTCTAATACTGAAAGTTAAACCTTATAAGATCAATAGGAGGATAAAGATCATTTGACAATGATTTAACATCAAGTTTTTGGACATATGCCCGTTGATTTTATCAATAGATAAGTAAGAGATGAAACTTTAGAATGTCTAAAATTTCAAATCTTACATACTTATGAATATTGTATTCAGCGTAAAATGTCCAATACACCCTTCTTTTGGGAAAGGTGTAAGATGTCATGGTATTCGGGATCTCATACATATTGATGTATGTGAATCATCTATATCATAGTAAACATTATGGATATGTGATATCTATTGATGATTATGTATGATATGAGATTTCTTCTCTTCACTAAAGAAAACTTTGAAATGTTCAAAGATTTCACAATTTTGGTTTAGATCCAAAGTTTGAAGGAAGATTAAATGAATCTGATCTAACCAAGGTAGCAAGTACCTATTAGATGAATTCAAAGAATACCTTATGGAGATATTATCATTTCTATCTCAATCCTCGTGACAGACCTAAACTCAATGGAGTTGTAGGAAGATACAATTAGATCATGCCTGACATGATTTGATCAATGATGAGATTTAGTATAATTATCCCTAAGTGTCTAGGTATACATGCGTAGTAGAGACTAAATTATATATATCCTTAATAAGATTCCATGCAAGTAAGATGGAATTAAGCACTAGAGAGTGCTACTTCATTAGGAAAATAAAGGATGGTATTGGATGCCTACTTTATGACCTTGAGATTTTTAAAAGATCTCGTCTTTGAGAATATGATACTTATAGGATGACTCTCTTGAGAATCAAGATGAAAATGAAGTAAAGGAACTCATTTAATCTTGAGAAGATAATGAGGCTCCAGAAATCAGAAACTAAAAGGACAATTAAAGATGAAACACTAATACCACTTCAAATAAGTTTGAGGATGGATTCCATGTGTCATTTGAATCTGACAATGATCTGACTTCATGTGATGAAGCTTCTGAAGATCAAATCATGGAAAGATGGATGCTAGCAATAAAGTCTAAAGTAGACTTCATAAACAAATGTTGTATATGGACCATTGAGCATCCACATATATGGGTAAGACCCATTAAGGTGTAAATGGATCTTCAATATAAAGTGGGAACCTGATGAGAAGGTAGAGACCTTCAAAGCACAGTTCGTAGCCATGAGCTACACACCGAAGAGAAGACATCGCATGCGATGAGGCTTGCTTTGCAGTGAACATGCTTAAACCCATCAGAATATTGCTAACCCTAGCTATACAATTTGACTATGGCATCTTCAAGATGTGAGTCAAGATTGTATTCATCTATGAATACCTCATTGAGGTTATTCACATGAAGTAGCCCCAGGGCTTCATGGTTGAGGAATGAAAGATTTTCTAGCTAAAGAACTCCATCTTTGGACTCAAATAAGATTATTGTAGTTGGAACATAAGATTTGATGAAAGTATAAATGTTATGATTTCAAATAGAATCTTGATGAACCATGTGAAGCTTAGTGGGAGTGCCATTATGTTCATCGTGCTAAATGTAGATAATATCCTAATCATTTGGAATGATATAAGGATGATAATAAGTGTTTTATGCTCTGGCTATTCCATACCTTGAGATATGATTTCAAAAAGATGCATCTTTGATCTTAGTTCTGAAGGTGTTCAGAAGCAAAGAAAAGAAGGTATTGGGACTGTCACATTTGTAATACACCTTGGATATGTTCCATTTTCTGGAAATTCCAAGAAAGGCTTTCTTACCTTAAGATTTGGCACTGACTATCTAAAGGGATAGCACCTCAAAGAGTTGAGGAAGTGAATGCTAAAACTGGTTGCCCTTATGTGCATCAATTACGAGAAGCTGAAAGTATGCTAGATGTGTATAAAAGCCAGATATCTGCCATGCAGTGGGAGTAGTAAACTGTTACTAATCCTACTGTGGAGATAGAACATTTAATTGTAGTAATAACAATATCTTCAAAGATGAAAAGGCTTTGGAGATAGTGATCTCTAAGTCTTATCTTCAAGAAATTAAGACTTTTAGATGGAGATCTAAAAGGTCTTAACTGCGAATACCTTAGGAGATAGAGATCTCGAAGAATAAAGGTATTCTGATAAGGATAATAGAAATTACATACTGGGTATAATCATAATTATTGAGCAATAGTGTCAAGGACACTATAACTGCTTTTATCAAGATTGAGTATTGGTTGCATAGATGCAACATTCGCATTGGTTGCGAGCACTGTTAGTGGGGATATGCAAGTGCTGTAAAAGGACTTGGCCTAGTCTCACGAGAACAGAGTGACTGATCAGCTTACCTAGCTATTTTTTTAAATAGCCTATGATTGTCACATGAGTGTGGGTTTAAATGATTAGCCCATTAATGGCTCTTTGGGCTAGTGGGAGATTGTTGGACATGCGAGCCCACGACGAGCCATTTACAATAAATGTTATTGCACATATCATTCCATGATCTAAAATGAAGAATAAATATTTTGCATAATAGTTCCCTCTGTATGATTAGGGTTATGTACGATGGCCATCTTGATGATCATATAGCTGTTGATTCAATAATTGAATCATAGAGGCCGGTGTTTGGATGAATATCTAAGAGTTAGACAGAGGACTCATCAAGCACCGTCAAATGATTATTAAGAGATGATCTCCAGCCTGAGTAGGAGATGGCAATCCTTTCTCACATAGGCTGATATCTGACCGACCTCTTGAAGCAAGTCCTCTGCATGGGAATAGTGATTCGGAGGTGTTAGATTAGTTAAGTCAATGTGTTGACTTAGCGAGATCGAGATAAACCTAAGTCCTATGTTGAATACTGTCACAGCATAGGCACATATCCTCTGACCAGAGACAGATGTGTTACTATATGTCTGAGTACGTACATTTGGCAGACCAATAGATTGATGACCTAACCAAGGTCTATACATCGGCGAGCTGGTGTGTATGTAAGGGCATATGAGTAATACGATCTCTCAAGGGATCATACATGTTCACTTATGAATCGGAAGACATGAGCTCACTCTTGAGGTATTGGGACAGATCAAATTCCATGCATGATAGTCATGCTTTGGAAGGATGACAAGAATTTGAAGGTATGATATATGCTTTGGGAAAGCATATGATCCATACCAAATCCAAATGACCAAGATTGAAAAACTTGGTGATCAAACCCTGAAGAAGGACAATGTAAAATAGATCTTCATCTTCAGGTTGATCAATTGGTCTTCCAGTATGCAGGATGTGCAGGTATTGGGAATACCTGAGGGTGATGTGATCATAAACGATTGTATAACCATGATGCTTCCAGTCCGAGGGAGTGATGAAACATGTCGGGATTTTAGTGACTCCTCTCACTAGAGAAGTAACTTCATCTTAGTCCAAGTGTTGGACATTGATCTGAATGTGATTCCGATGCAATGAGAAGATTAAGTATACAGACTTTTTATATCAAGCATCTGTGGGAGGTCCATTAGATCTGGATTTGAGATGAGATCTCAACATCCAAGTCACTATACTTGAACAATACAATCGCCCTGTCCCTTATCTCCAAGTATCTGTAGAGAAAGCACATTATGCTTGAAGGAATTTAAGAATAATTCTTATGATGAATTTTGTATCCAAGCAAGAAGGTCTTGATGATTAAATGAGATTTAATTATCAAGTATAGTATGAATAAGATTCATATTGTGAGAATGATTGTCCAAGATAATTAAATAATATTTAATTATCAAGTATAATATTAATAAGATTCACATAGTGAGAATGATTGTCCAAGATAAATAAATGAGATTTAATTATCAAGATAAGCAGATCATGGATAGTGCTATCCAGAATATCTGTGTATATTATAAATGTGATCTATAATATATCAAAGAGAGAGAAACATTGTAAATAGCATTTGTTAATTACTAATGTGGATTGGATTCACATTAGTTAATTAATTGGAAATGTAATTTACAAATTAGTTTGAGATGTGAATGTGATTCACATATTTTTCAATGGCATGATTGAAATATTCACAAATTAATTTGGAATTAATTTTGTGGATATTATTGCAATAAAAGTTATTGTAAGTTATTAAGAAATAATAAGATAAAATAAAAAGGAGACAAAATACACCACCAAAAAGAGGTGGCATCACCTTTGACTTAGTCATAGGTGACGCACCCTATTTTTTAGGGTGGTTTGTTGTCTCTCTTATTTTGTTATCTTATTATATCCTAATAATTAATTTATGAAAATTAAATTGTGTTGATAATAATTCAACATATATTTAATTGAATATAAATTATTGTTGTTGATTTTTAACCAACAACAATCATGGCCGTTGATTGGCACATGGATTATCATGGCCGTTGGATCCATGTGTGCCATGGATTGAGATCCATTGGATCCCAAACTAATATATAAGGAGGTCAACCCTAGCCCTTGACAGTAGATTGATACACAAATGATAGAGTACACGCCTACTCTACTCTCTCTCTCTCTCTCATTCTCGTCCTCTCTCTCTCTAAGGTGGTCGTCCATCTGTGTGTTGAGAGAGAGCTTCTCGCCTTCGCCTTCGACTACTCGAGGATCTCCATCTTTTTTGGGACTGCTTGTTCTAGAGGAAGACGACGGATTTCGTTGAACGAAATTAGGGGATTCGAGGCTTGGATCTTCGTCGAGGATAGCGGGAGTCACGCATCTCATCATCGCGCTCGTAAGTGTTGTCTTCGTGGATCGGACTTGAGACAGGAGGATCTCTTGCTTTAGACATCTCATGATCGCAACCACGCTTCGAGAGGTATTTCTAATACTTTGTGGTTTGATGAAACGATCCAAGAAATGTTCTCGTGATCATGTGGTTTCATCATATCTTTTAAAAAAATTTAAATTCCGCTGCACCTTGCGACTAGTGCGACTAGTCGCCCCGATCACATAAGATGCGATCATCACTCTTCCGTGATGCGCTTGAGGATTCTCAATATCCTTCACAGAGGACGCGTAGGTGGTCGACATGTGGCACTACAGGACGACCGAGATTGCAAGATCTTTGTCAATATCAATCGTGAATCGATGCAAAAATTGCTCTATACACCCCTGCTACTTCCATAGTTCAACCGCGCTCCAAAAGTTTCCCATATTTACATTTAGGTCCCCAAGCGGGGACCTAAGTGTTTGTATCCAGAACTTTTCTATCAAATAGGTCCCTGACCAGGGATCTATTAGAAAGAAGAACCTTTTATTCTCTTGTATTTCTTTTATTCTTTTTATACTAAACATTAGACTATATTCTTGGATAATAGACATTATTACATCGAGGTATTTTTTACATTTTATTTTACTTTTATTTTTCAAGGATTTTATCAAGACATTATCGAGGTTTTATTCTTCGTTTATCGAAGCATTTTGAGTCTATTTTGAGTCCTTTTCGAACCTGTTGCATGAGTTGATTTTTCTACTATATAGTATCACCTATCTCTTACATATTTTTCACATTTTATATAGTAGATAAATCATTTGAAAAATATCACTTTGAAAATTATATAAAAAATGGAAAAATAAAATCAAATAAAATTTCAAAAAAAATTGTAAAAATAGTTTTTCTTGCTTGCTTTGAGATGAATAAAAATCACAAAAATATTCTTTTCCTTAAAAACCATAGTTTAGATATTCTTCCTCGTTGTGTTCGACCCAGGCATACTTACCTAGTAAAATAAATAGTGTAGATAAAATAGGAGAGAAGCCACTTCACTTCATTTTCTCTCTCTGTCCTATTTTATTGAATTTTGTTTTATCAGCTACGATTTTGTTTTGAGCGTTTTCTCCACACCAATGAATCACATTTTATCGCTCGCAAAGCCTGGTTATCAAAATGGCGCCATTGCTGGGTAGTCGGCCATTCTTTAGTTTTTAACCATATTTTTGTGATTTTTCTTTCTTCTTGTTTTTCATGATTTTCTTGAGTGTTTTTATGTTTTTTACATTTTTTGACTACTTTTCTTGATTTTTCTCAATATTTATTTTTAATCTTTGTAGTTTCTTAGAGAGTTTTATCGCGTTCTTGATTTCATCGATTTTTACATTTTTTACGATTTACAATTTTTTGTGCTAACGATTTTTGTAGGGCCTGCAAGATCAGCCGACTTCTTAGGAAGTCGAATTAGTTGGAAGTGTAGAGATCAGCTCTTTCACGAGTGGATTGCATAAGGGAGGAGCACACTTGCAGATTTTTTACTTACATTTTTTTGCATTTGTCGAGAAAGGAAGGGGTGCTTGCCTGTTTTGATTATTGTAGAAAGGGGTCCACTAAATACATCCCGATTTGTAGACAAGACTTCAACTATATTTCAGGCTCTGTTCCGCCAAGTGCCAGTGAACATGGGTGACGTCGCCGTGGGTTTTGGTTTTCACTGATTTTTCTTTGTTTCACGCGATTTCATGGAGCTTAGGGGTGAAAGCACGGTTTATTAGACGAGTAATGTAAATCCCACTACCCTAATCCACACTTAGGTGTAATTCACATATTTCAAAATCAATTCATTCTTCCATGAGAGTTGCTGGTTTAGGATATAGTTTTTATCACATTTCTCATGCATTAAGCTTGGTTATAAATTTCTACGTGGATCACTTACCTGTAGACTGCTGGCGTCAGGTATAATTTCCATATCTGCATGCATCATCGTTTTCGCCGCATTCATGATTCTCCCTCCGTGAGACACATTTTGAAAAATTAAAAAGAACCGGCATCCCATTAGATATTATTGGAAATGTCCAAAAAAAAGAGAAAACCATAAAAATAATTAAGGGCAACTTGAAAAAAAATTCTAGACAAAATTTGTATTGGTAGAGCAATCCCCTCATTGTTTGCAGATACTCTCCAGACAGATTGAGGCACGTACACGTAAGGATCAGAGACCAAATCCCTAGACTTGTGTCCTAAGCGCTTGGACTCACTCTCGGGTATGAGTCACTGAATACGATAAAAAATTGGGCACGTTGTAATACGTGTACTTAATGAATCTGTCAAAACGGAGAGAAGATGTCCGTGAAGAGTGTCTCGGCTTTAATTTATATCCTTGGTAAGTCTGGGGTCGAACTCAGAGAGGCAAAGGAACAACTCTGGGGTTAATTCGAAAGTTTAGATCTAGGTTTCCACGCGGTTTCTTTTTTTTAATTTTTTATACAAATAGAATGCAAATGCAAGTGAATGAAGAAACTAAGGAAACACACAACAAGGCTAAATTATTTTTTTATAGAAAATCAGTCCAATTTAGCAAAACTATTCTTTTCCTAGGATCTTAATTCTGAAGGATATGGAGAGATCCTCAAGCGCATCACAGAAGAGTGAGCGTCGTATCGGATACGACGAAGAACGACTAGTCGTACTAGTTGTTCGGTGCAGCGGAATTTTAAAAAATTTTATTCGATGAAACCACATGATCCAAGAACCATTCTCGGATCGTTTCATCTATAACCACAACAAGTATAATGCAATACCTCTTGATGCTTGGTTGATCGAGTCTCTAATAGAAGAGACCTCCTGTCTCAAGTCCGATCGTCGGAGAGATCGCTTGCGAGCACGGGGATGAACCGCGGTGTCCTCGCAATCCAAGAAGTTGATCCAAGCGCGGTTGCTCCTGATCTCGTCGCACGAGATCGAACGTCTCCTTCGCGGGCGAAGCACTCGAAGTAGACGGAGAACTGCAGAGCGTCGAAGCGGTAGCACGAAGGCGAGGGCGACGACGATTCCCTCCACTAAGGTGGACGGCCACCAAGAGGAAGAGGGAGAGAGGGCTGTCGAGTATGAGAGAAAGAGAGAGAGAGAGATTTGCTACAATAGCATATGTAAAGAGAGAGCCAAGAGTACCTCTCTATTTATAGGGTTTTGGGATCCATGGATCTCAATCCATGTGTCATATAAAATCAATGGTTGAGATTGATTTATGACAATCCAATGGTCAAGATTGTTGTTGGTAAAAGCCAACAACTTGTGATTTAATTTGATAAAATATATTTAATAAATCAAATAAATATTAATACCAAATCTAAATCAATCAAATAAGAGAGAGAGAGAAGACAAAGGAGATGTTCTCCTTATTTGGAAGAGGGGACGACCACCAATTCCCCAAGGGAATTGAGTGCCGCCCCCCTCATTCCTAATGAGGAGAGCAATCTCATGTTTCCATGAGATTGCACCTCTCCTTAATTTTCTCTCTACTTATTTTTCCAACAACAATTTGTTGGTATTTTAATTCACCAAAATAATTCTCAATTAATTTTGGGAATATTGCAATCTTGACATTGGAATATTGTGAATCAAATTCACAACCCAAAACAAAATGTAATTTACATTTTCAATTAATTAAACAATGTGTATCCAATACACATTAATAATTAATCTACTAATATAAATTATATTTAGCTCTCTCTCTAATACATTATAAATCACATTTATAATATATTAGGAATAATTGGATATTACTATCCACATTTTTCTTATCCATAATAATTAAATCACATTTACTTATATTGGATAATTTCTCATACATCATGATAATTAAATCGCATTTAATTATCAACTTCTCTTTGCTTTGATCTTATGGAATTGCTCTTAAACCATTTAAGAACAATGCTATTTCTCCTCAGATACTTGGAGATAAGGACAGGACGATTGTATTGTTCCACGTATAGTGACTTGGATATTGAGATCACATCTCATATCCAGATCCCATGGACCTCTCATAGATGCTTGATTAAATCAAGACCGTAAACCTAATCTTCTCATTGCATCTGAATCTCATTCAGATCAATGTCCAATACATGGACTAAGATTAGGTCACTTCTCTAATGAGAGGAGTCACTAAAATCCAGACCTGTTTCATCACTCCCTCGGAATGGAAGCGTCATGGTTATACAATCGTTTATGATCAAATCACCCTTCAGGTATTCCTAATACCTGCACATCCTGCAGACTGGAAGACTCATGATCATCATGAAGATAAAGATCACTTTTTCACTGTCATCTTCATAGTCTGATCATTAAGTTTCTCAATCTTGGTCCTTGGGATATGGTACAGATCATATGCTTTAACAAAGCATATATCTTACCTTCAAATTCATATCATGCTTCTAAAGCATGATGCCCATGCATGGAATTTGGTCAATCCCAATACCTCATGAGTGAGCTCATGTCTCCCGGTTCACAAGTGAACCTGTATGATCCCTTTGAGAGATCATATTACTCATATGCCCTTACATGCACACCAGCTCGTCGGTGTATAGACCTTGATTAGGTCATCAACCTATTGGTCTGCCAAATGTACATGTTCAGACATATAGTAATATATCTCTCTCTGGTCAGAGGATGTTTGCCTGTGATGTGACAGTATTCATCATAGGTCTTTGGTTATCTCGATCTCGTTAAGTCAACTCATTGACTCAACTAATCTGATACCTCCGAATCAATATTCCTATGCAGAGGACCTGCATCAAGAGGTCGATCAGATATTAGTCTAATGAGATGGGATTGCCATCTCCCACTCAGACTGGAGATCACTACTTGTTAATCATTGATGATGCTTGATGAGTCCTCTATCTAACTCCTTAGATATTCATCCAAGCATCAGCCTCTATGATTCAATCATTGAATCAACAGCTGTATGATTATCAAGTTGGCCATGGTACATAACCCTTATTGTACAGAGGGACCTTATAGTGCATTCATTCATTCAATATCAGAAAGGGAGTGAAACAAAATCAACAACTTTTATTGATAAATCATTTATTACAATAACATTTATTGTAGGAATGGTTCGCCTCGGGCTCACATTGCTAACAATCTCCCACTAGCCCTCAGAACCATTCAGGAACAAGCCTTAAACCCATACTCATTACATGCTGGTCAAAAACCTTCTGTGTCAAAGGTTTGGTAAGAGGATCAGCAACGTTGTCGGCAGAGGCCACCTTGGTGATGATGATGTCACCACGCTTTTGAATCTCCCGAATGATGTGGTATTTCCTTTCTACGTTCTTGCTCTTCTGATGCCATCTAGGTTCCTTCGCTTGGGCAATGGCTCCCGTGTTATCACAGAGTAGCAGGATGGGAGTATCAGAGGAAACTACGCCAAGCTCCTGGACGAACTTGCGCAACCACACCGCCTCCTTTGCAGCATCTGATGCAGCAATGTATTCGGCTTCTGTTGTTGAATCTGTCGTAGTGTCCTGCTTCTTGCTTCTCCAGCTCACAGCACCACCGTTCAACAGGAACACAAACCCTGATGTCGACTTTCGATCATCAATATCTGATTGGAAGTCAGAATCTGTATATCCCAAGACTTGGAGATCACCATCTCCTTAGACCAAGATGTAATCTTGCGTCCGTCTTAGATATTTGAATATGTTCTTTACTGCATTCCAGTGTTGTTCTCCATAGCAGGATTGGTAACGACTTACCACTCCCACTGCATGGCAGATATCTGGCCTAGTACACATCATGGCATACATTCAGCTTCCAACGGCTGATGCATAAGGACATCCAGCCATGGCCTTCTTTTCCTCAACAGTTTGAGGAGCCATTCCTTTAGACAGGTGGATACCATGTCTTAAGGGTAGGAATCCTTTCTTGGAACTATCCATACGGAATCGTTCAAGAATCTTCTTAATGTATCCTTGTTGTGACAATCCCAATATCCTCTTCTCTCGGTTTCTGAATAGCTTCAGACCCAAGATGTAAGAGGCTTCTCCAAGATCTTTCATCTCAAAGGTATGGGACAGCCAAATCTTCACACTGGTTATCATCCCTGTATCATTCCCAATGATAAGGATGTCATCTACATAAAGCACGATGAACACAATGGCGCTCCCACTAAGCTTCTTGTACACACAAGGTTCATCAGGATTTTGCACAAAATCATAACTCTTTATGGTTTCGTCAAATCTGATGTTCCAGCTACGAGAAGCTTGCTTGAGCCCATAGATGGATTTCTTCAGCTTGCATACTTTGCCATCCTCAGTTATGAAGCCCTGGGGCTGCTCCATGTAGATATCCTCTTCGAGGTATCCATTGAGGAAAGTCGTCTTGACGTCCATCTACCAGATGTCGTAGTCAAGATATGCAGCTATAGCTAGCAATGCCCTGATGGATTTAAGCATAGCCACAGGAGAGAATGTCTCATCGTAGTCGATGCCTTCTCTCTGTGTGTAGCCCTTGGCTACGAGCTGTGCCTTGAAAGTCTCTACTTTCCCATCAGGTCACCTCTTTCTCTTGAAGATCCATTTGCACCCAATGGGTTTTACCCCCTTAGGTGGATCCTCTAGGGTCCATACACCATTCTTATGCATGGAGTCAATTTCTGACTTCATTGCTAGCATACATCTATCCATGTCATGATCCGCGAGTGCTTCATCAAATGAAGTAGGATCACTGTCAGTTTCACCTGACACATGGAATCCATACTATTCAGGTGGTGCAACCACCCTCGAACTCCTTCGAAGAGGTATAGGTGTTTCATCTTTATTTATCTCTTCAGTTTCTGGTTCAGGAAGCTCGGAGTCCTCAGGGGACTCAATGAGTTCCTCTACTTCACTTTTGTCTTGACCTTTAAGGAAATCATCCTCCAGAAATTTCACATCTCTAGAGACAAAAACTTTTTGGGTCTCAGGGTCATAAAGTCGGTATCCAATACCATCTTTAACATACCCAATGAAGTAGTACTCACGAGAGTGAGATTCCAGCTTACTTGCATCCACATTCTTTGCATGGACCAAGCAACGCCAAACCCTCAAGTGATTAACACTAGGTTTGGTTCCATACCACAGCTCATGAGGAGTCTTAGGTACAGATTTGCTAGGAATCTTATTTAGGATATATATTTCAGTCTCTACTGCATATCCCCAGAAACTAAGTGGTAAATGTGCTTTACTCATCATTGAACGAACCATATCCATGATGGTTCTGTTGCGTCTTTCAGCAACACCATTAAGTTGGGGAGTTCCAGGAGGAGTGAGATTGGAAATAATTCCATTCTCTTTAAGGTATTCCTTAAATTCATCTGATAGGTACTCGCCACCTCGATCAGATCGAATTCGTTTAATCTTCCTATTGGTTTGGTTCTCAACCAAAACCTTGAACTCTTTGAACTTTTCAAAGGTTTCAGACTTATAATGTAATAGGAAGATAAACCCGTATCGCGAATGGTCATCAATAAATGTCAAATAATATCGATATCCATTTCGAGTCGCGGTACTGAAGGGACCGCATACATCAGTATGTATTAAGTCAATAATACCTTCACATCTTGTAACCTTGTTACGGAAAGGCATCCTGGTCATTTTACCTCGAATACAATGTTCACAAGTAGGTAAAGGCTGAACCTGTAGGAAATCCAAAGGTCCATCCTTTATCAATCTATTGATCCTATCAACAGATAAATGACCAAGCCTTTGATGCCAAATCATGTTTGAATGATTTATATTACTCCTGGATCTTTTAGGGTTTTTATTAGTGGTTGTAACATTCATGACATGCTCATTAATGCACAATTCATAGAGTCCTCCAGAAGTCAAAATACCCTCTGCAATATATTTATCATAATGATTTATGACTAATTTATTTCAAAATAGGAATGAATATCCACTTCTAACTACCTTAGATACAGATATCAAATTCCTTCTGACTTCAGGTATATAAAGACACTCTTTAAGTACTAGGACTCTTCCACTAGATAATGATAGTCTGTAGGTCCCGACGGCGACTGCTGCAACACTTGCATCAGATCCCATCTGGATGACTATCTCCCCTTCTTCAAGCTGTCTAGTTTCCTGAAACAAATGCAACAAATTGCATACATGAACAGAAGCACCAGAATCAACTACCCAACTTCCTTCTCGTCCAACGAGAAAGCTGGTTTCAATGGTAAGAGTAGATTTCATACTTGCTGGGGCTTTACCTTTGTCGACCGACTTCAGGTAATCTGGGCAATTACGCTTCCAGTGCCCCGGCTTCTTGCAGTGGTGACAAACGTCGGTTTTCTTCGACGCCATTAAAGTGGATGCATTGGAAGATGAGGCAACACTTTGTCCCTTCTTCTTTCTCTTCTGGGCCGGGCCCTTCCGAGAACCTTGCTTCCGACCGCGCTTCCCTCTGACCTGTGCAACCATTGCAGTGCCAGAGGGACCATCTTTCTTCATTACGTCTTCTGCAGACTTTAATGCAGCAAGAAGCCCAGCATTTGTCAGTTCCAGCTTATTCATGTGGAATGACACCACAAAGTTATTGAAAGATTTGGGCAATGACAACAGAATGAAATCAGATTGCATGTCTGCATCCATCATCGCCCCCAGAGTCTCAAGTTCTGACAAGTACCCAAACATTTTGAGTACATGCTCGCGGACCGAGGTCCCTTCCTGCATCTTGCAGCGAATGAGTTCTTTCATAACATTGTACCGCTGGGTGCGGTTAATGTCACCAAACATATCCTTTAGATTCTGCATGATGTCCTGGCAAGTACTCATCTCCACATGTTGCTTCTGAAGAACATTGGAGAGAGAACCCAAGATATAGCACCTAGCCAAGACATGATCTTCATCATACTTGTCATTATATGCTTTGTCTTCCTTATATTTAGGGTTTTGAAGTTTGTTTTCAGAGAGCACATAACTGATGCGCTCTGCCGAAAGCACAAGCTCCAAATTACGGATCCAATCCGAGTATTTTGGTCCGGTCAATTGGTTGACCTCCAGAAGCCTGTTCAGTGGGTTCATGGCCTTCATTTTCTGAAATTGAGAATGCACTATATCAGAACATATAATCATATATTCAATTTAATTTTATTTGATTAAGGCATTTTAAATCAAATTAATCTTTCTATGTCAACTATGAAAGTTTATTCCCTTATTCACTTTCAAAGTAGGAGATATACTTACCAATATATCTCAAGCAAGAAGTGGGATCTCCTCTTTATCATTGTCATATCCCAATAATATGAGAACCTATGACTCCGATAAAGAGAAGCGGGAACACATTCCGCCTTGCAAGTCCAACTTGCATTTCCCAATTCGGTCTTTAATACCCGAGCCCACCACCCCTAAGGTGATGTTGACTCGTCATTAATTGAACCAACCGTCAACAGGAATACAACTCGCTATGCGCAATCCAATATCGCCCCAATAATATGAGGACCCGATATTGGGGTCACTACGCATACGTCCTTACTCTTTCGAGAAGCGACGAGCCCGATCCAAACGGATCATATGTGAGAGCTGTCACTTCGGACAGGCGTCTCCCACATATAATATTTGGCGACGAAACCCTTCGCCTTGACGGGAGACCATGGATGTCACTTATGTGATCCTCCATCTCTTATTCAAATTTAATTAATTACTATGAATCTCATTCATATAATTTATTCTTCCAAGGGAATTATTAACTCTAATCATATTAGAGTATTCTCAATTGGATATAATTAACTTAATCATATTAAATTAATTATCAATCCAATTTAATCAATCAAACTTAATTTTATGCTTGAATATACATATATGATATTATTCTCAAAGTACGTATTAATTCGAATTTTAATAATTAGAAAAATACATCATAATCCCTCGGACATTATCCCGGCCCTACCCGCTGTCATGGCCAGTACCGACGGGAGTGGGGCGGACCACATACGTTGCAACCCGCTGACCAGCGATCCCCGACTAGACACCATATCCACCTCGGGAAAGGATAATGCCAAATTGATTATTTTGTACTTGAGATGATCATCGGTTCTTCAACCGAAATTATACCATATAGTAATCAAAACAATTTTGATTTTAAGGAAATTTGCTAGGCAAATTTCCAAGTCCTATTCAAGCAAGAAGTTTGATGATTGTAATTCCAATTAAGGTTTAGATCAAATCTAATCAACTAATTGGTTGGGGTCAAGTCAATTAGGCAAATAATCATGTTTCAATATTTCACAAATATTTTTCAAGATTATTTTACGAAATTAACAATTAATTTCACTAATTGACAATCACTTGGTTCTAGATTAGGAAAGCAATTTCAGCAGTGACCCCTACTTACTAAAATTGGCATATCTCAATCATATTAAATCCAAATTAAGCAAAGTCAATTTCTAAAGTTTGCTAATTTAATTTAGGACAGAACCTAAGTGATGTTTCACGCATTTCGAGGCAAGTCTAAACAGTAATTAACATTTTAAGCACGTTCAGATTCACAGTTCCCGCAACAGTGCATACATGTCCATTAAAACGACCATATCTCGAGCATACGAAATCCGATTTACGCAATCTCAGATCCTATGGTTTCCTTATTTAATGGGGAACATAATCCAAGTATAAAATTCGTGTTTAAACAATTTAAACAGTGCCGAATTTATTTACTAAACAGATCTGCGAAATCAAATGCGATGAAAACTTGCGCGACCTTTACGAACCCAAGTCGTCCTTGGTTAACGAATCACTATTCGAAATCGTCGACCAAAGGCGCTGATACCACTTGAAGGATATGGAGAGATCCTCAAGCGCATCACGGAAGCGTGAGCGTCGTATCGGATACGACGAAGAACGACTAGTCGTACTAGTTGTTCGGTGCAGCGGAATTTTAAAAAATTTTATTCGATGAAACCACATGATCCAAGAACCATTCTCGGATCGTTTCATCTATAACCGCAACAAGTATAATGCAATACCTCTTGAAGCGTGGTTGATCGAGTCTCTAAGAGAAGAGACCTCCTGTCTCAAGTCCGATCGTCGGAGAGATCGCTTGCGAGCGCGGGGATGAACCGCGGTGTCCTCGCAATCCAAGAAGTTGATCCAAGCGCGGTTGCTCCTGATCTCGTCGCACGAGATCAAACGTCTCCTTCGCGGGCGAAGCACTCGAAGTAGACGGAGAACCGTAGAGCGTCGAAGCGGTAGCACGAAGGTGAGGGCGACGACGATTCCCTCCACTAAGGTGGACGGCCACCAAGAGGAAGAGGGAGAGAGGGCTGTCGAGTATGAGAGAAAGAGAGAGAGAGATTTGCTACAATAGCATGTGTAAAGAGAGAGCCAAGAGTGCCTCTCTATTTATAGGGTTTTGGGATCCATGGATCTCAATCCATGTGTCATATAAAATCAATGGTTGAGATTGATTTATGACAATCCAATGGTCAAGATTGTTGTTGGTAAAAGCCAACAACTTGTGATTTAATTTGATAAAATATATTTGATAAATCAAATAAATATTAATACCAAATCTAAATCAATCAAATAAGAGAGAGAGAAGACAAAGGAGATGTTCTCCTTATTTGGAAGAGGGGACGGCCACCAATTCCCCAAGGGAATTGAGTGCCGCCCCCCTCATTCCTAATGAGGAGAGCAATCTCATGTTTCCATGAGATTGCACCTCTCCTTAATTTTCTCTCTACTTATTTTTCCAACAATAATTTGTTGGTATTTTAATTCACCAAAATAATTCTCAATTAATTTTGGGAATATTGCAATCTTGACATTGGAATATTGTGAATCAAATTCACAACCCAAAACAAAATGTAATTTACATTTTCAATTAATTAAACAATGTGTATCCAATACACATTAATAATTAATCTACTAATATAAATTTGATTTAGCTCTCTCTCTAATACATTATAAATCACATTTATAATATATTAGGAATAATTGGATATTACTATCCACATTATTCTTATCCATAATAATTAAATCACATTTACATATATTGGGTAATTTCTCATACATCATGATAATTAAATCACATTTAATTATCAACTTCTCTTTGCTTAGATATTATGGAATTGCTCTTAAACCATTTAAGAACAATGTTACTTCTCCTCAGATACTTGGAGATAAGGACAGGGCGATTGTATTGTTCCACGTATAGTGACTTGGATATTGAGATCACATCTCATATCCAGATCCCATGGACCTCTCATAGATGCTTGATTAAATCAAGACCGTAAACCTAATCTTCTCATTGCATCTGAATCTCATTCAGATCAATGTCCAATACATGGACTAAGATTAGGTCACTTCTCTAATGAGAGGAGTCACTAAAATCCAGACCTGTTTCATCACTCCCTCGGAATGGAAGCGTCATGGTTATACAATCGTTTATGATCAAATCACCCTTCAGGTATTCCTAATACCTGCACATCCTGCAGACTGGAAGACTCATGATCATCATGAAGATAAAGATCACTTTTTCACTGTCATCTTCATAGTCTGATCATTAAGTTTCTCAATCTTGGTCCTTGGGATATGGTACAGATCATATGCTTTCACAAAGCATATATCTTACCTTCAAATTCATATCATGCTTCTAAAGCATGATGCCCATGCATGGAATTTGGTCAATCCCAATACCTCATGAGTGAGCTCATGTCTCCCGGTTCGCAAGTGAACCTGTATGATCCCTTTGAGAGATCATATTACTCATATGCCCTTACATGCACACCAGCTCGTCGGTGTATAGACCTTGATTAGGTCATCAACCTATTGGTCTGCCAAATGTACATGTTCAGACATATAGTAATATATCTCTCTCTGGTCAGAGGATGTTTGCCTGTGATGTGACAGTATTCATCATAGGTCTTTGGTTATCTCGATCTCATTAAGTCAACTCATTGACTCAACTAATCTGATACCTCCGAATCAATATTCCTATGCAGAGGACCTGCATCAAGAGGTCGATCAGATATCAGTCTAATGAGATGGGATTGCCATCTCCCACTCAGACTGGAGATCACTACTTGTTAATCATTGATGATGCTTGATGAGTCCTCTATCTAACTCCTTAGATATTCATCCAAGCATTAGCCTCTATGATTCAATCATTGAATCAACAGTTGTATGATTATCAAGTTGGCCATGGTACATAACCCTTATTGTACAGAGGGACCTTATAGTGCATTCATTCATTCAATATCAGAAAGGGAGTGAAACAAAATCAATAACTCTTATTGATAAATCATTTATTACAATAACATTTATTGTAGGAATGGTTCGCCTCGGGCTCACATTGCTAACAAATTCAATAAGGAACACAAAACATATTTTTTGTATTTTTCGGGGTTAAAAAGCAACAATGAAAAATGCACACTTTTGATGGGTTTTTTCCGTAATTTTTCACACAAACAGTAAGCAAAAATCATGAAATTTTATTGGAATAAAAACATGATGAAATGAGACTATAAAAATATTTTTGGAATTTTTTAACAAAATATGATTTTTTTTATGAATTTTTTAGTGAAAACAGAGTGACAATGAGTAATAATTCTTAATAAATCCACAATAGCAAATTATATAGAAAGCAAATTATCCCAAATAGGTATTTAGACACTGAAACCTGGAGACATGAAATTTCGCAAAAAGGATGTATGTGGATTTAATTAAAAATCAAATATAAAAAGCACTCTATGATTTATTTCAGGAACAATACAACTCCACTTTGGATGAAATTTGGAAACTAATTAGATCAAACGTTATGGCATCATTTCAGATTTTTTAAGAATTTTTAGAGCAACCATGGGTTAGATATAAATTTAATAGCACAGGATGGGTAAAATATGCACAAATTCAGTTAAACATTTTTTAATTAATTATCCAAAGATCAAAAAAATACAAGAAAATAGTTAGATGGTATACAATTAGTTGCTCAATATGAAGACATTATTTATTGAATAAAAAGATGCAAAATATAGGTCCAAATTAATAAGCAAACACAGTGGTATCTGTGCAAAATGAAAATTGAAAATAAACAACACAAATATGTACAAGTATGTTTTCGTAATTATGTAAACTTACAGAGGAGCATATGCAATTTTTACAAAATAAAAAAATGAAAATAAAATGGACATTTCTTCTTCCTTTAGAACGCAGAGGAAGGAACCCAACGGATCGGTCGTGGCGGCGACCGAGGCCGTGCGCGCTTGCGGCACGCGTCGGAGGTGGAGGCGGCATGATGGCGGGCGGAGGACGGTGTGTGGAGGTCGGTCGACTGGAGCTTCGAAGGAGGGCTGAGGACGAGGGGGGCGCGAGCAGCGGCGTGGGTGAGAGGGGGGCGGCGCTGGCGACGCGGGCGGTGCCTGTGCGCGCGGTGGAGGCCTTGAGGCGGCGGAGGCGGAGAGGTGGCACAACGGAGGCGTCGTGGAGAGAGGGGTGGTCGGCCTTGAAGGTGGGGGCGTCTGCCGAGCCGCACCTGCTATCTTTTTTTTATTATTTTTTCTAATTTGTTGCTGCAAGAACTGAACATTTTTTTAATTCTTTTAGTTTTTTTTAATTTTCTAAAACAAAAGGAAAAGAAAAAAAATAAAAAAGGGATGTGATGATGGTGGTGATGTGATAAATATATAAACAAATGAAGGATTTTGGGTGGTGAATTTGATGTGTTAAAAAATTTGCAAAATTAACAAAATGATAAAATGAGAAGAAAACTTACCTGCAAATGAGACGATTGCCTATGTTGTGCTCATGAGAGCATGATCTTCGCTCGAATCACCGATGAACGATGAGCTCGAGCAACACGCGGAGGTGGCTGCGGGGTTGGCCAAAAAGCCAACGGATCTCACCGGAGAGAGGTTTGTCATCGCTCGACCACGGTTGCGTCGTTGCCACCGATTCAACTCTAGGAACTAGGCTCTCCTCACATAAAGATGGATCAAAGGCAAAAATGTGGAGAATGAGATGTATATAAAGAGGAAAGAATGAGAAGTTATTAAGGTGGTGGAGTTGAATGGGGGGTTGTATTATTAATGGAGTTGAATGGGAAGTTGGAAAATTTGTGTAATAATGGAGTTGAATTGGTGGTTATTGTAGAGAATGGAAATTAAATAATAAATAAATAAATAAAAAAGTAGGCTACTTTAAATAGAATAAAATAAAAAGAGAAGATAAATAGTGGAGAATTTACAAAAGAAGACAAAGCACCATGTACAATTTTTTGTTAATTTTTCTAATTTCTAATTTTTTTCTTTTTAACAAGAGATATTTACAACAGAAAAATACTATAAAATTATATAATTAAAATACAACACAACAATGATTTTTTTGGATTTTTTAATAATTGAGAAAGATAAAATAAAAAATGAGGAAAGAATGAATATGTACAAAAATATACAATGTACATCTTGGTTCCAAAACTCAACTTTTGCAAATGAGCTCCGATTTTAATGAAACCACTTTCGTTGGATAGATAATTTTCTAACTTGAACTTTAAAAGTGAGTTTGGTGAATTTGGAGTTCATACGAAGCGGGAATTTGGCCAGGAAGTTGGACTTTATGGCTTTTGTCTTTGGGATCTAGGAGCATTTATTTGAGGTAAAATTTGTTTTGTATTTTTGTATTTTTATGTACATTTTTATAAACAAGTTAGAGAAAGAATTAGACAAAAGGAGTTGAAATAATATTATTAAAAATACATGAAGTTTTGGGCTATTTACAGGTGAAAAACTCCTTTATTTTTGCTGCTTTTTAGTGTTAATTTATTTTGTACAATGTAATATACAATAATTGGTGTATTTTATTTACAATAGTCATTTTGTTAATTTAATGATTTTATGAACATTTATTTGAGATTTAACTCAGGGATTTTGCTAAGACCAAGATATTGAGATGATGAATCGTGTATTCATCACCCCCTAACACTTAAACTTTGCTAGTCCTCGAGAAAATAAAGAATGGATAAGTTAGAATAACCCCTGACTGTGCATGTGAATACAAGACTTGATCCGTTCAAGAAATCTCGGTTTTAGAGATCCTAAAATTCTAAGGTGAACAATGCTCTAGTCAAAAGGTATACAATTTCCCTAATCATCAGACACTCTCTGTATACATATATATAAGGGATATGACTTTAAGTGTGGACTGCAGTTACAAGAGTAGAGTCGCAACGTCACCCAAGGTTCCAGTACAAGAGACTCTCCTAAGAACCCAATCCTTAACACTAGGGAATAAACCATTTCTTGCATCCAATCCACCGTCTCTTTAGTTGTCAGACTTGAAAGTGTAGATGGAAGGCCAGTTGATGGAGGGCATATGATTATGTCATTTCTTCTCTACCTCTCATTGGAACAAGGATTCTCTCTAGTGCCTTATTACTCAACGCATTTTTTTGGTGTTGATCAGTGCGTCCGTCAAGAGAAGTTGGAGCCTCCTGCACTTGTTTTCCTGGGACTACACCGGGGTGTGCCTTTTTTGAGTACCTATCGTACCTTCTACACCCATACTTGTAGCATTTACGATGCAGATCCCTTTTTTGGTGCAAGCCTGACTCATGGTCCTAATAGTGGTGGTCCAAGTGGACACTTTGAAATGGTTGGGAGCGCTCGGTTTGGTGGAAGCTCTTTGATATTTGGCATTGTGGAATGAGAACTTTTCTTTGACATTTCATTGCTTTGTAATATTTTTGGCTAGCTCCACTACTTTTACCAAGGGTTGGTGCACACTGATCAACATTTTTTTATTTTATCACACCCTTACACATAGGTAAATGTCAAGAGATAGTACAAGAACGATGTTCTCATACTTGCTAAAGATGCTGACACTTAGGTTTCATGAAGCCTTCATTGATTTTATCCCATCCTCGAGCATCCTCAAATCAAAACCAAACTCAAATCCCTCATCCATGTTCCTCAAGTGAAATTTCAACTCATCTCATCATAATTGCAGTCATGTATGTGAGGTGCTGATCATATTCTTAAGGTAGAGACTAAGCATGCAATATAGCACACAAATCTTTCAAACTAGGGAAATGTGAATAATTAAGTCAATGACCCTAATGACTAAGGCTGGTTAAATCAAAATTTCAAGAGCTCATAAACCAAGTGTTCTTAAACATCACTAGTCTTGTGTGAATGTGAAAGTGTCAGGAATCAAACCAACCTATTAGTTAGTTTTTTTATTTTGTTTGTTTTTTTTGTTTGTTTTTTTTTTGAAAAGGAAAGGAAGAAAGAAAGATATATTTTTTTTCATTAAGTTTTAATTTGAAAAAGATTTTTTTTATATAACAAAGAAAGAAAAGAGATTTTTTTTTATTTTCTTTAAAAAAACCTTTTTTTTGTAAGCAAATAAGAGTTGTTTTTTGAAAAGTTTTTTTTTCAATTTTACCCACCCTATAATTATTGTAATAAATACAAAAATACGTGAAAGTACGAGCTATGGGTAAAGTATATATGTAATATATACACGTCCCCTATACTTAGCATGTGTTGTGTCCTCAGAGCACAAGAAGCGAGAAAAAGACATAGCTTGTTCTAAGCGTAGGAAAGCTAAAATAATAAAATTATAGAAGTTGATCCGCCCTCCTATACTTAGGCTCTGGTCACTCTAAGTGTAGAAGAAGAGCAAAAATGGGGCGGACGAGGTCAAGAGGAGAAATGGATGAGTATATTCATATGGCGGGCATCGGTTCCCCCTATACTTAGGCTCTGGTCAGCCTAAGTATAAGACAGGAGTAAGTTTGACTACCGATGTGATCTAGAGAATATACAAAGAAGGGAGAATATGTACAAGAGTCATTGAATCTTCAAAGCTGCTGAATCTTGATGTTGCATCTTCATGAAGAGTAATATGATGTATCTGTTCTGTGCTCACTCTGCATGAAGTTGATGACCTCGACTTGGACCAACTGCTCTTTAGAATCTAAAAAATGCTTCAACAGTTGTCCATTCACCACATGAGATTGTGCACCATCTGTGAGATCAACTATCTCTATAATTCCATTCTCTTGCACTTTCTTAACAACAAAGGGACCCGTCCATTTAGATTTGAGCTTCCCATGGAACATCTTCAACCTAGCATTGAGCAACCATATCTTTTATCCAAGGACAAAGCCTTTGCACCTAATGTGCTGATCATGCCATCTATTCACTTTGTCCTTATAAATCAAACTGTTGTCATATGCACTGTTTCGGATTTCCACGAGCTCGTTCAAATTCAAATCTCGACAAAGCTTCCCTAGGTGACAACTCCAATTAATCTGCTTAATTGCCCATTTGGATTTGTGAATCAGCTCTGCGAGAAAATGGCATGGCTTGCCATAGATCATTCTAAATGGTCAAGTACCCAATGGTGTCCTATAGGTTGTCCTATAGGCCCATATAACTTGGTCCAAGAGCTGGGACCAGTTCTTCCTATCGGGACGAACCAACTTCTGCAAAATAATCTTCACCTCTCTGTTCGAAACCTCTACCATGTCGTTGGACTGTGGGTGTTAAGGACTAGTAACTCTATGCTCAAATCCATAGTCCTTAGATAAAGATCTCATATCTTGGTTCACAAAGTGGCTACCCCCATCAGATATCAAAACTTTTGGCACCCCAAACCTAGCAATAACATGGTCTCTCACAAACTTATAGACAGTCTTACTGTCTGCAGTTCGGGTTGGGATAGCCTCCACCCACCTTGATAGATAGTCAATCGCCAACAATATGTACTCATGTCCTTGGCTGTTGGGAAAGGGACCCATAAAATCTATGCCCCATGCGTCAAAAACATCACAAATAATCACCGACTGCATGGGCATCTCATCTCTCTGTCCAACTGTCCCTCCCATCCTTTGATAGATCGGGCACGACCGAACAAAATCAATAGCATCTCTAAACAAGGCCAGTCAATACAATCCACATTGAAGTACTTTGTGAGCGGTTCTCTTTCCCGAATGGTGTCCTCCATCCTCGAGTGAATGACAATATGTGAGGACACTCAGGTACTCCTCATGAGGAATACACCTTCTCAACACAATCCGACCCTTCAAAGAAAAGGAAAGGATCGTCCCAGTGGTATCTCCTCGAATCCGACTTAAGTCGATCAATGCTGCGCCTAGTCCAACCATGGGGAACCTGCTAGGAGACAAGATAGTTCACCATGTTGGCATACCACGAGAGTGAGTCAATAACACAAATTGACTCGTCTGGGAAGCTCTCTCTAATCCGCTCATGATTAGGAGAATCCTTAAGTTCAATCTGAGAAAGGTGATCAACCACAACATTCTTCACTCCAGGTTTATCTTTAATCTCCAAATCAAATTCCTGGAGGATTAAAATCCTCCTAAGAAGACACGCCTTCGCATCCTTCTTTTCCATTAAATATCGAATGGTTGTGTGATCAGTGTAAATTATCACCTTAGAGCCTAAAATATATAATCTGAACTTCTCGAGGGCCCATACTACAACGAGCATTTCCTTTTCAGTCATTGTATAATTCTTATGTGTAGGATCGAATACTTTGCTCGCATAGTGGATTGCAAAGGGGATCCCCTCTCGCCATTGTCCTAACATAGCTCCTATAGCGAAATCTGAAGCGTCAGTCATGATCTCAAAGGGGAGAGATCAGTCAGGAGCTTGTAGGATAGGCGAGGCACAAATCTTCCTCTTTAAGACTCAAAGGCCTCCAGACACCTGTGATCTACAACGAACTATGTTTCTTTCCCTAAGAGCTCAGTCTGTGGGCTGGCGATCTTTGAAAAATCCTGAATGAATCTCTTATGGAATCCAACATTCCCTAAGAATGACCGCGCTGACTTCACGTTGGTAGGTGGATAGAGTTTCTTGATCACCTCCACCTTGGCAGGGTCAACCTCCATTCCCCTTTTGGAGATGACAGGCCCCAATACGATACCCTCTGTGACCATAAAGTGACTCTTCTTCTAGGAGAGTAACAGATTCACCTCTCTACACCTCGTGAGGACTCGATCCAAATGCACTAAACATGTATCAAAAGAATCACCATGGATCGAGAAGTCATCCATGAACACTTCTAGGAAATCTCCCACCAATCGACAAATATGGCGATCATGCACCGCTGAAATGTGCCCGGGGCATTGCAGAGCCCGAATGGCATGCACCTGAAAGCATATGTACGGAATGGACATGTAAATGTGGTCTTATCCTGATATTCAGGGGCTATGGCCACTTGGTTGTAGCCTGAGTACCCATCAAGAAAACAGAAGAACTCTTTCCCTACGAGTCTCTCCAAGATCTGATCAATAAAAGGCAAGGGAAAGTGGTCTTTCTTGGTCGCAGCATTCAAGCACCTGTAATCGACACAGACGCGCTACGATGTGGGTTCTCGTGTTGCGATCTCTACCCCCTCCTCGTTGGTGACCATCTGAATTCCCGACTTCTTCGGGACAGCATGAAGCGAGGCCACTCACTTGGAGTTAGAAATAGGGTATATAAACCCTCCCTTGCACCATTTTTCAATCTCTTTCTTCACCACTTCCTGTAGATTGGGGTTAAGTCTCCTATGAAACTCACGGGAAGGTCTCACATTATCCTCAGTAAAAATGTGGTGCGAGTAGAGAGCGGGGTTTATGCCCATGAGATCCAGCACTGTCCAGCCTATTACTTTGCGATTCCTCTCTAAGACTTCTAACAATCTAGACTCATGTTCTAAAGTCAAGTCTGAGCTAATGATGACATGATATCTCTCTTTGCGTCCCGCAAGAAAGGCGTAGTTGAGTGTAGGAGGTAGTGATTTCAGTTCAGGCAATGTGGTATCATCAAACAAATCTAGCTTAACTGAATCTGAATCGGGTTCCGTGCTGCATGAAGGTGGGCTCAACTGTGTAGGACTCTCCACAAAATCAGAAGTATCGAGAGTCGGATTGTCAAAAATATCCAAACAATCCGCAAAAGCCATGTCCGACTCGTCTTCTATGCCCCATGATTGTTCCGAAAAGGATGTAACTGACAGATACAAATGGATCTCTACGTCATCATAGGAATAGGTAGATGCATCTCTAACAAGATCAGGACAACACCTGGCAAATTGCATCATGCACTATGTCCTCTTTAGATGAAAGGGTCTTGCTCTGTCCTGAAAGAATCTGTCCCCAAATCCCAAGTGTGCTAATCATTATGCAATCTGCCTCTGAAGAAGAGTACTATGTGCTACTCTATGAATCAGGTCGTTGACACTTGGTTTGCTTCATCTCAAGGTTCACTTCTCCGCCTGGAGAACGGAACTTCATCATTCCTGTACCATAATAAAAAACTATGACTACGGTCCTAAGGAAGGGCCACCCGAGAATGATTTGAGATTCTCTCCAATGATTGTGGGTCTCCATGTCCAAGACTGTGACGTCAACCTATTAGTTTTGCCCCTCAATCGAGATAACTACATTCTTCACTTCTCCCTTAGGTCTTTTCACTGAACGATCTGCAAATTGGAGTAAAGCTCTGGATTTGCGAAGTGGTCCCAACTCTAATTTCTGATATAATGCTAAGGGAAGTAAGTTGATCGAAGAACCGTTATCTAAGAGTGTGCATGCAAACGCAATGTCGTCAATACAACTCTCCACATAGTGAGCACCCATGTCTCCCTTTTTCCTTGGCAAAGTCTGATTCTTGAGACAATAGGTTGTGGCTACTGATAAGACATGCGTCTTTATATTTCGGTTATCTTTCTTCCTGCTAACCCTTGTAGGTGTGCATCTCACATTAAGGTATTTTTGGAATGCAGGATGGTTAGCCACATACTCATCAAATGGAACCTTTACAGTGATGTTTTCTTTACAAAATCGGGACACATCGGGGTCATCTTTCTGAATCTTTTTTATGCACTTTCCTGCCGTAAGAGCACGGGGGAAAGCGATTTAAGATAGGGAAACAGAAGATGAAGAGTCTGAATCATGAACTGAAAGATCATTCTTTGCATTAACAGAAATAGAGTTCTTCATACAAGAATCTTTTTGATGCAACATGGAATCAGAATCAAATCTATCTACTATAGGTTGTGGTATAGAAGATGGAGTGGTATCCGCCAAAACCGGAGATGCAAGGTCCTCTGTAGAATCATAAGTGTATCCATGCTGTCGATGCTGCATACGTGCTCTCCTCCTCCTCTTAGCTCCCTGAGTAGAAATCCTCGAATAATGTTGATGGGGCTCCGAAATATGATGCCTCTCCTCCTCGTCCTCTGAAGACTCCTCAGGTAGAGCTCCAGAGATGCCCCTCCTCGTGTCCCTTGCCCGGTCAGGTACGGTCACAGTCCTTCTGCTCCTGAGTGACATGTGGTTAGATTCGTCACACGAAAGAATCTCATGTTCAGATCTAGGAGATGTTGAATAGTATACATGACCAAAGTGATGTTGAGAACTAGATCGGTTCAGGCTATTGGGATTTGTCAGAACTTGGGCTAGGATTGAGGTAGAGGGTGCAGTCTGCTCATCTCGCCATCTGGACAGGCGGTTGACATACACCCATAAGTCGTGAATTTCTTTCATATAGGAAGAGAGCTCGTCGAGTATCTGCTACTGAATATCCATGGGACCAGACGAAGAAGGAAGTGGATAAGACTGGGAAGAAGAACGGGAAGACTGGCCCTGTTGGCCAGGGTACTGCCTTTGCTGCTACTGTTGGGGTTGCGGGCCCTACTGGCCTGCCTGGTAATGGCCCTGTCGACCATACTGCCGGTACTGCTGCCGCGGCTGCTGGGGTGGCCGGAATCCAGGGCTCTGCTGTGAAGGAGGTGGCGCGGAGGTGAATGTGGTGTTATGAAAATGTTAACATAAAATGTAGTACTTATCTCATTTTCTTCTTTCTCAGTGTACTTATCTTGTTGTTAACCCAGGGCTGTTCTCCTATATAAGAGGCCCCTCGGTTACGTCTAAAGTATGTTTTTCTTTTCTCCCATCATGGTATCGGAGTAGCGGTCCTAGATCGGGGTTTCGTTTACCAAAACCCTAACCCTTATCCACACCCGCCCCACCCCCCCCCCAAAACTCCCCACCCCCGGTGACGCCTGCCTCCCAGTGTCTCTCTCCAGTAATGCGCACTTCCTAAGGCCCCACGCACTTCCTACTCTGCTGGACGTGCACAACATCAGAATGTGCACATCATCTTCCTGAGGCCCTCCCCCCCACCGGCTCTGCTGGACGTGCACAACATCTGAAGGCTCCGCGTACTTCCTGCCGGGTCGGCATCACGTCTCCCTGAGGCCCTAGCGGCCTAAGGCTGTCCTGCGATGGGTCCTAAGGGTCGTCACAACCACCACAGGGTCTCGCCAATCTCTCTAGAGGGCACAACAACAGGGTCGGCGCCTCGACAGGGCCTAGGGATGGTTGTTTGAGTCTACACAAGCAATCTTCCCCCCATATGACTCTGTAGGCCGCATACTTGATTATCTAAGTCCGTCCTCTGCTAGTTAACAATCATGTCAGACAACAAGGGTGACATGTTTACATCCTCGGGTGCCTTCAAAGGTCCAACCCCTATTATCAAGATGGATGGGACCAATTATGAACTATGGTCCATGCAGTTCCACACCCTTATGCAGTGCCATAACAAGGAGCACATCCTGACGGAATTCGAGCCGGAGGACAAGACTGGAACAAATGCGACATGGAAGCAAGATGATGCATATGCCCATATTTGGCTATCTGGGATGCTGACTACGGAGATTGCAAATGACATTGTTAACAAACCCACAGCTAAAGCTATGTGGGATATCCTGGCTGCGACATATGGGCAGTCCAAGAATGAGAGCAAGATTCTACAGTTATAGTTCGACATATTCTCTACAAAACAGAATGGGAAGCCTCTACATGCACATTTCACTCACCTACGGGGCATGTTCAAGAGATTGCATAGCTTCATGCCGGTCACTACTAGTACAGAACAACAACAGACATACATAAATGCTACAATGACTGGTGTCTTTCTCTCCTCCCTTGATTCCGAGTACGATGCTGCTCGTACTCAACTTCTGACTGGTGAGTCCATTCCTCCAATGGAGGAGGTATACAAGAGATTGAGTAGGATTACTACTACCTCGACGTCTACAGCCCAGCCAAGCCCTACTGCTATGGCGGCCACTCGTGGAAGAGGAGGAGTAACGTATTTTCGAGGTCGTGGACCTCGTGGTAGAGGGGGAGGCAGACATCGTGGCCCCTGTACTCACTGCCATAGACCAGGCCACTCAGAGGAGACATGATTTCACAAGCATGGGTTTCCAGCCTCTGCACGAGTTGCAGAGCAGACTGGGTCTACAACTGCTTCTCTTCCAGCAGCTCAATTTGATGATCTTGTCTCCCACCTTCAAGATATGATTGTTACTCCCTCGCCTTCGCCTACAGGATTGATAAATGTGGCGGCCTCTGCCAGAGCATCTTCTAGCTCATCAGGTACTCCTTATGTTCTTACCAGTACTACTTGCTCAGACCTGACAGACTGGATTGTGGATTACGGAGCCTCTCATCATATGTGCAGCGATAGTCGACAATTTACTACCTACAGAGCGCTTTCCCCAGGACGATCTGTTGTAATTTCTAATGGGGTTCGATTACCCATTATTGGTCAGGGGGAGATCACCCTGACATCTTCGTTGCGTCTATAGAATGTCTTACATGCACCAGATTTTCAGATGAACCTCTTATCAATTAGACAACTTACAAAAGATTTACACTACCGTGCCATCTTTGACTCCTCTACTTTTATGTTTCAGGACATACTGACTGGCAGGATGATTGTTGGTGGCCGTGAGCAGAAAGGCTTGTACAAGCTTTCTATACCATCATTTGCTGGTGCGGCTACTATCCCCTCAGGATCTACCTCTCCTTTCCTTTGGCATCTCCGTTTTGGCCATCTACCTCTACAAAAGATGTGTCATGTCTTGCCACAGATATCTACACGTACTGTATTAGATTGTGAAGCCTGTTAGCTTGGGAAACACCACAGATCGTCATTTCCGGTTCGTCCGAGTCGTCACAGTAGTCGGTCTTTTGAACATTTCCATTTTGATATCTGGGGTCCGAGTCATGTACCTGATATTCGGGGACATCGGTATTATATGGTTGCAGTTGATGATTATTCAATATTATCTTGGGTATTCCTATTAAAGCAAAAATCTGAAGCAGGTGCTATTATAAGAAAATTCATTCTAGAAGTGAATAACATGTTCTCTACAACTATCAAAGTCATTCAAACAGATAATGCTTTAGAATTTTCAACGCTGCATTTGTCTGAGTTCCTATGCTCAAAGTGTATCCTTCATCAAACCTCCTGTACCTACACGTCACAACAAAATGGTGTGGCGGAATGCAACCATCGTCACCTCCTTGATGTCACCGGACTCTGTTGATCCAAAGTCATGCCCCTCACTCTTTGTGGGGGGATGCGGTTCTCACTGCATGTTACCTGGTGAATCGCATGCCATCTACTGTTTTAAGAGAAAAGGTGCCCTTCTTGATTGCGTTTCCTGAGAAGGATCTGTTCTCCCTCACACCTCGAATCTTTGGGTCTGCTGCATTTGTGCATAATTGTATTCCTAGTAGTGATAAGCTCTCTCTGAGGGCTATCAAATGTGTGTTTCTTGGGTACTCTCGTACTCAAAAAGGGTATCGCTGCTATGATCCTACAAAAAACTATGTTAGTGCGGATGTCACTTTCTTTGAGTCTATCATGTATTTCTCTCCTGCAGGTGACATGTTATCAGTTGGCAATGTAGATGATATTGTTGTTCCTCCACCTCCATCTACCTCCTCAGCCAATCCAGAAAATCAAACACAACCACCACCACCACAACAGTCGAAATTTTTACCTAGTGCTTCCACGCGCAGGTCTTCTACTAGCAATTCTGCTCATCAGCCGTCCACATCATCCACCATGCCTGAGGTATGTCATGATAACACGGTTTCTACTGATGAACCTGGAGTTTTACAGGATGACTCTGCTGTAGACGACTCAGTGGGGGAAGATTTGGATATTCCTATTGCACTAAGGAAGCCACGTCGTCGTTGTACTAAATATCCAATTGCAACACATGTCTCGTTGGATCATCTTTCAGATTAATACAAGAAGTTTGTTGTTGGCCTTTCAGTGACTACCATACCCAGAACATACTTAGAGGCATTACAGGACAACAAATGGCGTCATGCAATGGAAGAGAAAATGGCAGCATTAAATTGTCGTGGGACATGGTCTATTGTTTCTCGTCCGCAGGGTGCTTCCATAGTAAGCTGCAAATGGATATTTTCCATCAAGCATAATGCGAATGGAACCGTCGATCGCTACAAGGCAAGGTAGATGGCCCGTGGGTTCACCCAGACATATGGAGTAGACTATCAAGACACGTTCTCTCCAGTGGCGTGACACTCGACGCTCCGCATTTTACTAGCAGTTGCGGTTTCACATGATTGGCCGTTATTCCAACTTGATGTGAAGAATGCATTTCTATATGGGGATCTTCACGAGGAAGTTTATATGCAGCAGCCACCTGGGTTTACTGCTGAGGGGGAGACACAGAAGGTATGCCGACTACATAAGGCCATATATGGACTTAAGCAAAGTCCGAGAGCTTGGTATCGAAAGCTGTCAGATTTGATTGAGCAACAGGGGTTCAAGAGGTTTATTGCGGACCACTCTTTATTTGTTCAGAGGACACAACAACATACAATTGTCATTCTTGTCTATGTAGACGATATTATTGTAAAATGAGATGATGCTCATGGCATTCAGGTTGCCAAGAAGTTCTTAGGAAAAGAATTTGTGACCAAGGATCTTGGCAACCTTCATTACTTCCTAGGATTGGAATTTGCAAGGAATCATCGGGGTCTAGTAATAACCCAAAGGAAGTTTGTCATGGATCTACTATCTGAGACAGGTATGACTGGGTGCAAGCCAGCCATGACGCCTATGGATCCAAATGTGAAATTGTATGATGATGACCCGGATGAAGTTGATAGCAGGAGATACAGGGAGCTTGTGGGGAAACTCCTATATGTGACTATCACTAGACCTGATATTATGTTTGCCGTAAGCAAAGTTAGCCAATTTATGGAGTGTCCCAGAAAGACTCATATGGATGCAATCTATATGATCTTAAGATATCTGAAGAACTCACCTGGTTCAGGCCTCATATTAAGTAGGGGCAGCTCATTGGAAGTAACAACGTGTGCAGACGCTGACTATGCAGGGTGCCCCACTGACAGAAAGTCTACTTCAGGATTTGCCATTTTTTGTTGGTCACTCACTTGTCTTGTGGAAAAGCAAGAAGCAGACTGTAGTTGCCAGATCGAGTGCAGAATCAGAATACAGAGCTATGGCTCAAGGGAGTACAGAGATGATATGGGTTAGATCAGTGTTGACTGATCTTTCTATAGATGTTCCTCTTCCAATGCATCTATTATGCGATAATCAAGCCGCATTATTCATTGCAAATAATCCCGCTTTCCATGAACGAACGAAACATATTCAGGTAGATTGTCATTACACTCAAGATCTGATTCAGAAGGGGCTCACA
The DNA here is from genome assembly GCA_037367405.1 of Ottelia alismoides. Classification (NCBI taxonomy): domain Eukaryota; kingdom Viridiplantae; phylum Streptophyta; class Magnoliopsida; order Alismatales; family Hydrocharitaceae; genus Ottelia; species Ottelia alismoides. The sequence goes on from JAZKJV010001773.1 coordinate 662,213, forward strand.
TCTACTGCTCACGTGTGTACAGGAGATCAGACAACAGATATCTTCACCAAAGCTCTAGCACGAAGTTCTTTTCAAAAGTGTTGGTCCAAGCTGATCATGATAAATATATATGCTCCAGCTTGAGGGGTAGTGTTAAGATAAAATATAGTACTTATCTCATTTTCTTCTTTCCCAGTGTACTTATCTTGTAATTTACCCAGGGATATTCTCCTATATAAGAGACCCCCCGGGTACGTCTAAAGTATGTTTTTCTTTTCTCCCATCAGAAAAGTCAAGGGACGCTGGAAGGTATGTCAGTCTACCGAACTTCCCTGCCTGGATGGGTCCTGAGTATACCATATTCCATTCACCTCCCAAACTAGTGGAGGCTCCTCCTGAACTGTCTTTGCTAATGGAGGTGGTTGCTGGAAAGAGTGGGCATAGGACTGGTCCTGCTCCCACGGCTGGGTTTGCCCTGACACCAACTGCTCCTGAATGTGGTGAACTCGGTATACGGGAGCAGAGGGTGTAGTCATGGCATGTATCTTTATCGTAGATACCCTATCATTCAACTCCTACATTTGTTTTGGAATCTTGGAGATGCTCCGATCCAATTCATCAATTCTCCTATCAATCCTCTCGACTAAAGTAAGCTTGTCAGCAAGGAGTCCCATGCTAGGGATCATGTCCTGAGAGAGATTGACTACAACTGATTTCCCTGTCTAAATTAGAGTGAACTGGGGAACGATATATAGGCCCTGCTGGCCATCTGTTAGCGGCTGGTTTCAGCCATCTGCTCGAATACCTTCCAGACGATATCCGTTGCTCATGATGTATAGATCTCAAGTTTTGGATCGAACTAATCCATTGACACAAACCGTTCATGGGTGAAAGTTGAGTTATTTGGGTCCTAGAGGATTGACAGGTCGAACTGCCAGTTTTCAGATACGAGATATCCACCCTAGTCACTATACACGTATTTGTCCAATTGACACGTCTGAGGGAATCAATGTTGGAGTTATTGTATCCTTAGCTATTCATGTGAGGATTGGTCATTGGGGATCGATAGAGTGTCCCTTTTATGAAATATCTGAATGATCAAAAGAAGGACAAATAGTTTATTTATCACCAAGTAGAGGCCTCCACAGGCAACGCTCACTAAACCCTGCATCTCAGGGTTGAGACCAGTAAAGAACGACTGGACCAAGATGTTATCATATAAATTGTGATAGGGACACTTCTGCAGGATGTCCTTGAATCTTTCCCAAGCATCACAAAAGGCTTCATGGGGTAACTGGGAAAATCTCGTAATGCACATCCTCATCATATTAGTTCTACTCAGTGGGTAGAACTTCTTCAGAAACAGGTCCTTAAACTGGGCATAAGTTGTAACTATAACTCCCAAGTTCTTTACCCCGTAGTCTGCTTTGCCACCCAAGGCAAATGGATGGGCTTTGAGCCTATATAATCATGGTTAACATTATGATGTTTGAAGTTAGCACAGATGAGCTCGAAGTCCCTTAGGAATGCATACGGCTCCTCAGAAGCATTCCCATCAAAATGTGGCAGCAGGTTCAAGAAGGGGCGGCTTCAACTCAAAATCAACATTGGGTTCGACCGGACTCAAATAGTTCTGAATTTGGTATTGTCCGGGGTTATATGTCGCATCCATTGGTGGTTTGACCGCAACATTTAGCTGTCCTAACTGATCTCTGTGTAATGCGTGTTGCTGCTCAGATGCATCTAATCTGGCATGTACCATTCTCAATGGGTCTTCATGGTTATCTTCTTCCTCTTCTTTCTTTTTTGGAGGCATTTTTCTTGAATCTTCTTTATGGCATGCGTCAGCAAGGTATTTTTGATTAGAAGAGGATTTATGAATCAAGATATTCTCATCGAAGTGAAGGTCTTTCTCGGTGAGGTGGGAAGAGAGAAAGGGAATGATTTGAGAGTAACCATCCTGAGAGTTGGTGATCCTGGGCTCAAGAGGGTCATGTGTCCAGGTTGGTCCAAGTTACGCTTGGACCTTTGAAGACAAACTTTTTGGAGGGTTCAACAAGAGATTCACAAAGTCCGAATAAATATCCCCCCAATTGGTCATCTTCGATGTCAAAAGAACCGATTCGAACACGATAGTCAATAAGGCGCTAGTTGTACGGTGCACGTAAATGTGCGGAGTGAACTCACACAATACAAACGCACTTTAAACCCTCAATTCACTACAACTCAACACGTGATGGTTGTAAGAGTTCGGCCGAATTATCTGGTCAATTTTAGTTGGTGAGAATACAATCTTGGAAAGATTAACGAGCTGTTAGGTACCCGTATTTTCCTACAGACTGACCCGCTTCTTACGACTAGTTGGACCTACTTTCAGCCAGTATAGGAGTAAGTACGGATCGTATAAATATGGCTACCCGTTCCTTGAGGACTAAGGCATCCTCTAAACCTCCCACTCTGCTAAGGAAGTCCGGACCGTTTACTGGCTACCCGTATTCCTCACTGAAGAGTAGCTAATCGCCTAAAAATAAAGAACCAGTAGTAAGTAAGAAATCCAGGCTTGGCTCTATCCTATGGTTGTCTCTCTCTCACTTGCAAGTAAAACAAACAATGAGGGCTTTATGCACCCGAGAACAAGGTTCTTTTTATTCCAATTAATTTTAATTGACCTGCTCAATTCAGTCCCGATTTTAGAGTTAGGTTATCACTTGAAAATTAATCTGAACACACAAACACATCTACCGTTCAGTCCCAATTTCCTTTTTGACCTTAAGTTGTAAAACAAGAGGGGAATCAGAAATCAGAATGCAAATGAGAAACTATGATGCATGCTTAGAAGAAGGTATGCTTACAGTGAATCCCCGCACTCTCCAGGCGTTATGCAAAACTGAATTTGTAAATTTTACACTAAATGCATGCAGATCGATAAAACCACACCTATATGATATACTATTAGCAGAGAAGAATTGATTGAATTTGAGCTAAGTAGTACGAGTCTATGTTTGTCTCATTATGAATCTTATAAGATATGTGAATCTTCTAAGATATGTGTGGCCTAATTTACGATGGGCACAAACAAATTTGATGCTAAACTACTGTGTGCCTAATCCTTAAATTCGCCACTCAAGTCGAGCCACCCTCACCGGAGAGTGAAACAGGTCTCAACACACCACAAATAATGTCCAGTCTTTTTTACACACGCAAGCTCTCAAACAAGAGCTTCTATAAAGAAGAAAACAACATAATAATTACAACACAATAATTACAAAATTATTTTTCAAAAACTCTTTCGAAGAAAAATGAATTATCCAACTTCAGCAGTCGGTGCATGTCGCGTTCGTCGACCTTTGATGTACTCCAAGTCCACCGGGCCCTCGTAAGGAAAATAAAATTTATGTTAGAGAGATAAAAATAAAATATATACAAAAATATAAAGAGAAATAATTGAAAGGAAAATGGATTAATTACAAGTGGCTCGGGGGTCAGACTACCTGAGTAAATGAAAATCTAAATCTAATTTTTTTAAATTAATCCCTAAGCCATTTGCCTCCCCGGCAACAGCTCCATCTGACGAGTCGCTGAATATGATAAATAATTGGGCACTTAAAAGTAATACATGTACTTAGCGAATCTGTCAGAACCGAGAGAAGATCTCATTGAAGAGTGTCTCAGCTTTAATATATTTCGCGGGTAAGTCTGGGGTCAAACTCAGGGAGGCAAAGAACAACTCTGGGGTTAATTCAAAAGTTTAGATCTAGGTTTCCACGTGGTTTATTTTTTTAATTGTTTAAGCAAATAGAATGCAAATGTAAGTGAATTAAGAAATGTAGAAAACACACAACTAGGTCAAATAAATTTTTATAGAAAATCAGTCCAATTTAGCAAAACTATATTTTTCCTAGGATCTTAATTCAGTGAGGAACACAAAACATTTTTCTGAATCTTTTGGGGTTAAAAAGCAACAACGAAAAATGCACACTTCTTATGGGTTTTTCCCAATTTTTCACACAAATAGTGAGCAAAAATCATGAAAAATTTACTGGAATAAAAACATGATGAAATGAAATTACAGTCATTTTTTGGAATATTTTTTAACAAAAAATGAATTTTTTAGTGAAAATAGAGTGACAGTGAGTAAATAATTCTTAATAAATCCACAATAGCAAATTATACAGATAGCAAATTATCCCAAATAGGTATTTAGACACTGAATCCAGGAGACTTGAAAAAGGATGTATGTGGATTTAATTAAAAATCAAATACGAAAAGCACTCTAAGATTTATTTTAGGCACAATACAACTCCACTTTGGATGAAATTTGGATATTAATTAGATCATACGTTAAGGCATCATTCCTGATTTTTTAAGAATTTTTAGAGTAACCGTGGGTTAGATATAAATTTAATAGCACAGAACGGGTAAAATATGCACAATTTAAGTTAAACATTTTTTAATTAATTACCCAAAGACCACAAAAATACAAGAATATAGTCAGATGGTAGACAATTAGTTGCTTAATATGAAGACATTTTTTTGAATAAAAAGATGCAAAATATAGGTCCAAATTAATAAGCAAACACAGGGGTATCTGTGCAAAATGGAAATTGAAAATAAACAACACAAATATGTACATGGATGTTTTTGTAATTACAGAAACTTAAAGGGGAACATACGCAATTTGTACAAAATAAAAAAATGAAAATAAAATGGACCTTTCTTCTTCTTTCAGAACGCAGAAGAAGGAACCCAACGGGTCGGTGGCGGCGGGGACCCGAGGCCGTGCGCGCATGCGACGTGCGTCGGAGGCGGAGGCAGCATGATGGCGGGCGGAGGACGGTGCGGGGATGTCCGTCGGCTGGAGCTTCGAAGGCGAGCGGAGGACGAGGGGGCGCGAACAGCAGCACAGGTGAGAGGAGGGGCGTGCGTTGGCGGCGCGGGCGGCACCTCCGCGTGCTGTGGAGTCCTTGGGGTGGCGGAGGCGGAGAGGTGGCATGACGGAGGCACCGCAGAGAGAGGGGCGGCCGACGTTGAAGGTGGGGGTGGCTGCAGAGCCGCTCTTGCTGTCTTTTTTTAATTTTTTTTAATTTTTTTAATTTGTTGCTGTAGGAACTAAACATTTTTTTTAATTCTTATATTTTTTTTAAATTTTCTTAAAACAAAAGGAAATTTTAAAAAATAAAAAAAAGGGATGTGGTGATGTGATAAAGATATAAACAAATTAAGGATTTTGGTGGTGAATTTGATGTGTTAAAAAAATTGCAAAAGTAACAGAAGGATAAAATGAGAAGAAAAATTACCTACAAATGAGACGATCGCCTATGTTGTGCTCACGAGAGCACGGTCTTTGATCGAATCACCGACGTGCGATGAGCTTGAGCAGCGTGCGGAGGCACTGTGGTGTTGGCCAAAAAGCCAACGGATCTCACCGGATAGAGGGTTGTCGTCGCTCGACCGCAGTTGCGTCGTTGTCACCGATTCAACTCTGCGAACTAGGCTCTCCTCACATAAGGATGGATCAAAGGCAAAAATAAGGAGAATGATATGTATATAAAGAGGAAAGAATGAGAAGTTATTAAGGTGGTGGAGTTGAATGGGAGGTTGTATTATTAATGGAGTTGACTGGGAAGTTGGAAAAATGGTGGAGTGATGGAGTTGAATTGGTGGTTATTGTAAAGAACTGAAATTAAATAATAAATAAATAAATAAATAAAGTAGGCTACTTTAAATATAATAAAATAAAATAGAAGAGAAATAGTGGAGAATTTACAAAAGAAGATAAAACACCATGTACATTTTTTTTGTTTACTTTTACAATTTGTATTTTTTTTATCTTTTTAATAAGAGATATTTACAACGGAAAAATACTATAACATAATATCATTAAAATACAACATAACAAAATTTTTTTTTGGATTTTTTAATAATTGAGAAAGATAAAATAAAAAATGAGGAAAGAATGAATATGTACAAAAATATACAATGTACATCTAGGTCCCAAAATCCAACTTTTGCAAAAGAGCTCTGATTTTAATGAAACCATTTCCTTTAGATAGATAATTTTCTAACTTGAACTTTAAAAGTGATTTTGGTGAATTTGGAGTTCATACGGAGCGGGAATTTGGCCTGGAAGTTGAACTTTACGGCTTTTGTCTTTGGGATCTAGGAGCATTTATTTGAGGTAAAATTTGTTTTGTATTTTTGTATTTTTAAGTACATTTTAATAAACTAGTTAGAGAAAGAATTAGCCAAAACAGAGTTGAAATAAAATTATTAAAAATACATGAAGCTTTGGGCTATTACAGGTGAAAACTCCTTTATTTTTGCAGCTTTTTAGTGTTAATTTATTTTGTACAATCTAATATACAATAATTGGTGTGTTTTATTTACAAGATTCATTTTGTTAATTTATTGATTTTATGAACATTTATTTGGGATTTAACTCAGGGATTTTGCTAAGATCAAGATATTGAGATGATGAATCGCTGATTCATTAGTTACTAGCTACAAGCACATGCCATAGATGTTAGAAGAAGTAGCTTTGAGTAATGTAGGTTTGGATTATCTACTCTAACACAATCTACTCTAGGAGATTACACCTGTGAGCTTGATTAAGATAATTGCTTTGTCACCTAACTTTAAAATTGAAAAGATAAAAGACTGAACTCTTACGATCATCATTGTGTGAAGTTGGTGAACTTGGGGTTGCATTGTGTTTTTATGCAAGGTGTGCACTATTCCGATACTTATATGCCTTCATACTCATTTTTTTATTTGACTTCATGCTCTCTCCCTCACTTCCTTTTGACATCGAAGATGATGACTAGATGGATTTTTCGCTCAGACTCTGTGAGTCTTCGACGATCCACCGTCCGTCGCATGTCTTCATATACCTTGGATGACCCTCTTCCCGAGTTGGTCCTGCCTAGTCACGAGGAGAGTCAGACACAGACTCCCTCGCCTCCCAGCCCTTTAGTTGAGGCAGACTCCACCTCTAGTTTTAGTCTATTTCTCCTGCATGTTTTTCACAGAGTTCTTATGAGACTTTTTCCTTCCTAGAGGATTCGAAGTTCATGGCTATAAGGAAGGGACAAGTTGAGGACAGAGTTGTGGAGGATAGACAGACTGATGAGAGAAGTCCAGATGGTAGACCAGATCCATCTTCCGATATTATTGAGGGGATTCTAGATACACTGCAACAAATGAGTTTACAGATCAGAGATCATTGTCAAGTCCAGGATGAGCTGAGAGCTGAGATCACTACGTTGAGAGCAAGAGCAGGGAACCCACCACCACCTGCCATGATTCTCGCTACTTTGAGAGATGAGTATGACTCATGAGGTAGGACGCCCCACTATTGGATTCGGTTACTACCGAATCGAGAGTCATATGAGTTGAGATTGTCCATCATTTTATTGCTTCCCAAGTACTATGGGAACACTACAGAGGATTCATTTACCTTTCTCCAGTAGTTCAAAATGATTTGTGGTACAGCTAGCTATCCAGGAGTTCTGCGGGAGGTCATATGCCTCAAGGCCTTCCCCTTCGCCATAGCAGATAAGCCGCTCTACTGGTTGAGTCACTTGGGGAGGGAGATTTCTACTTGGGATGATCTAAAGTCGACATTCTTGCATAAATATTTTCCTCTAGTATGGACGAACATGATGAGGAGTCAAATCCTTAATTTCACATAGTTACCACATGAATTATTCCACAATACATGGGATCAATTCAAGGATTTGATAGAGAGATCCCTCATAATTAGATACCATTGAAGATGCTAGTACAAAACGTTTTTGGAGGACTCCAACTGGATATCCAGGGCCTAGTGAGCACCGCATGTGGCGGCAATTATCTGAATAGGGATGCCAAGTCAGCTTGGTCCATCAAGGGGATGGCGGAGAATTCAAACATTGGCAATTCCACTCAGGCATTCTAGAAGGGCCCACAACCACCACACCAGAGAGAGCATCAGAATGTGGTGCATATTTCTGAGTCTGAGTCATGATCTGACATGGGATTTATTAGTGAGAATCTTACATTAGTCTATGCGATTCAGAAGCAAGTTCAGGATTTACCGTCGCTGCAAGAGTTGGAGAAACTCTGATCCCATCCTCAAAAGTAGAGTGATTTGGCAAAGAAGGTGACCAAGTTGCAGCTTCAGTACCAGCAGTCTTGCACTCCTTCTTCTACTTCTCAGCCTATTCAGAGATCTTTACACATAGTACAAATTTAATTCAAGGATTGATAGAGTTAGTAATATGGATAAGTGGATCTGAGATGGCTATTGAGGTGAACCTAAATATGGATTTGTAGAACTTGAGTATTGTATAGACTAAAATCCTAATCCTAGTTAAGGCTCTGATAAAATGCTTGATTTATTCTCAGCCAAGCTCTGTCGTTTGTTTGTTCTCAAGAATTGGTTTAGGAAAACAAATTCATTCTAACTTCCTTTCCTTTTCCCTTATTTTTCAAAAAAGTGTTTGCTAAGAGACTAGCAAAGTTTAAGTATAGGGGTACATGAATCCATGATTCATTAACATTCTATCTGCATTTTGTCATAAAACCCTTAAAAAATACATGTAAATAAACATTAATTTCCATCTTTTATCAAAACCACATTCATGAATAACAATACACTTTTATGCATCAAAAACATGTAAACAAATAAAAGAATAAAAATAAAGAAATGAAATGAGGGCACATTGTTAATATGTATATATGTACGATATATACTATATAATATAAATATAATTGAAAGACATATTTATATAATCAAACCCCGAGACCAAATCATCATAGATTGGTCGATGAACAAACAAGTAGAGGGAGATAAAGAAAGACAACCATAAAAATAATTAATTATTCACTTCACACATTCTTCACTATTTATTAAATAATTATCGAAGATTCATTGATTTTTAGTTAATTCATATGTACCAAACTCTTTTCCTAATTATTTCTAAAAATGTATATAAAAATATTAAAATAAGTAAAAAATATTATCTTGTATATATGCCAAGAAATCCAACTTTTACATTGTCAAATTCTCAACTTCTAAACATCATAACTTTCCCATACCAACTCCAATTTCACTTTACTCACCTTTAAATTTCATAAAATAATATTCTCTATTTAAGTGAGGTTATTTCACAAAAAATGGAGTCCATTTGCAAAAAGCTGGTTTAGGGACCTAATGATAACTAGGTTTATGGGGTATTTATTTTTGTTAGAACACATTATTTATAGTTTTAATGATTTTCTAATTTTAATTATTTTTGTAATCTCTTATTTGAACTATGATTTATTTCAGTTTTTTCTTACTATATTTAATATTTTAAATAAATCAGAAACCCTAATTTATAGATGAAGTTAACTGTGCAATTTATAAATGTATTTATTTACATATTTAAATGAATTTATTAAAATCCATGAAAATTCATATAAAATATATTAATCATCTTAATAATAAAAAACTATAAAAATGTATTCATTAAATTATTAAAATAAAAATCAAGATTGTATGTGTTAAGTATTTTATAAACATATTTAATATTATATTAATATCTTATTAAATATTTATATTTAATAAAAATAAATTATATAATAAATTAGATTATTTATTTTTTTACAACTTTTATTTTTATACCTAATTGAATTAATGATATTTTCTATTTTATTTTAATTTATAAGATTAAATATTTCAACGTACTAGGTGCTGACACGTGTCAGCACCTGGAGACTTCTTCTCCAAGAACAAGGCAATTATAGTTGTTGCAACTGGCCTTCTTCCAAGATTTTTTCTACGACCATCCTAACATCTTCACCTAATCTAAACCATCCATCCTACAGACCTAACCACCTAGAACCATGCCAACCATATGATCCATTCTAACTAATCCTTGATTGTCTTATAAATCATCCTAAAGGTTGTTTGTTCGAACAACTTTTTCTAACTCTTCACAATTCTAGAACTAGCTGGCCAACGTTTTACTTTCTCCATCATTACCACCTCACTCTAGCCGTGACAGGTCCTGGTTGATAGCCCACGTGGAAGAGGAGACGATGAAGGAGAGTTCCAATGCCTTGATTGGCTTTACATTATGCCATGGTACATGTAGAGCTCTAGCCACCGACCATCGAGTAGAGACTAAGAGGATCCTACACCCTTTGTTCCCAGGTATCTCATTCCATTTCTTTTTCATCTTCCGATCTATCGATCGTCGTGCCCATATTATCTTAGTTAAACATCCTATTAGATTGCCTAATCACCCCTTTTCTAATCATGCTCTAAATCCAATTCAGTTTCATCGCTAAATCATCTCAAGTTTTGTCTCTTAACCACTTCCTAGAAGCCTTGTATTCTCGAAAAAATTTCCTAACTTCATGGTCGATACTACCCCGAATGGAGCAACACATCTTCATTTGCAGGATCTACCATTGCATCTGGAGCATCATCATCAATTATCTGGAACCTTATACATTGTGGAGTTCAAGCAATAGAGAAAATATTAGATTCATTATTGTTGTGGTATCTTGGAACCCTAACTAGCAAGCATCTTTAGTCTCGATGAGTTTTCCCTTTAGCCTCGCACCATAGGTGAGATCGAAGGGGAAGGAGTCCCCTTCTGTCCCTACAGGAGTCACTAGAGGTCGCTTGCCATAGTTACGATCGCTGAAGAAGAAGATCTGTCACCACCACAACTTATTTGGGGAAGAACTTCAAAGAAAAGGATTTGCAGGTTGATGACACGTGGCATAATCCAATGACCACGACCAACGCCCACGTTCTGATCTGAGCTGCTATTCACGAACTGGTTGACTATTTACATGGAAGCCCCTGTTAAGCTCTAGAATCTCTACACACCTTCAGAATTTCAGATAATAAAATTTAGGTCCCTGACCAGAAAGTTAAGTGTAATTCCAAGAGTTTCTTTTCTTATAATTAGGTCTCTGGCCACGGACCTAATTGAAAGAATTGTAGTTTCTTTTATGTCTTTTATATACAATAGACTTTGGACTATTTTGAGAACCTTGGACATTATTATATCATCAAGGTATTCTCTACATTTAATTTTTATTTGTTTTTTTGAAGAAATTTATCTTGATTATATTTAGATTTTCTTTTTATTATCTAGTTCATTTAAGCCCTTTTCGTGTGCTTTCTTGAGCTTGTTGCACGAGTTTTTCGTAGATCTACTATATAATATCATTCTACATATCTCTACCACATTATACTATGTCCTAGATCACTTTTCTTTGAAAAAATATCCCTTTGAAAATTAAATAAAAAATGGAAAATATAAAAAGAAAATAAAAATCACAAAAGTTAAAACAGGAGTTCCTCACTTTCTTTGAGAAGAAATTAAAAATCACAAAAACAACCCTTCATCTCAAAATCGAAGTATTGCTACTCTGCTTTCTCGAGTTCGACCTAGGGACACTTACCTGGTTAATAATTAGTTTTGATAAAATAGGAGAGAGCCAACTTATTCTTCTTCACTCTCTTCTCTCTCCTATTTTATTGAATTTTGTTTGCTTAATTGAGATTTGTTTCGAGCAGTATTTCTATACCGACATATTCGTTTTATCGCTAACAAAATCTCAGTTATCAACCGGCATGGTACAAAATTTCTTCAGGGGCTTGCACCAAGAAAGCCTATGGCTCATGGATGCCACATGTGGTGTATTGTATTTTAACAAACAAAAAAGATGTCGTATGGAAGATCTTCGGGGAGATAGTTGAAGGCTCAACCGCTTTATCTTCATCTTGGGTATTTTAGAAAGTCTCATCGATTCCACACATGCTTGTGAATGCGACATCGTATCTTGAAGAAGAGAGAGACATGAGTTCCAATCTCAACATCAGCGATAACCTTCTCTCTAATGTTGACATCATTGATAAGTGATCGCAAGCCCTTGTAAAATAAACATGATTGAACAAAGAACCAAGTCATTAGATAAGATCGATTAAATTTCAAAGAAGCTGGAGCTTCTGGTGAGCACCATCCATGCCTTCCAGACTGTGAAGGAACAAGTTGAGCATTCTGGAGAACCGAAAGAACAACCCCAACAACAGAATCAAGGGATACCCCAGTCACTTCAGCACATATATTACATGCAGACAGCCGACCAGGGATTATCGCCACAAAAGCAGATGGTGGTGTCGTATCCGTTACTCCAGACTTATGCTGAGCCATTCAATCCACCACCTTCATAGATTGAAGAGGTGGATGTCACAAGTTGTAATGAACAAGCACTGACCCATCCTGGATGACAACATCAGGGTCAAAATACAACTATCTGGCCATTCGGTCCACAATAGGGTGGACGGAATTTCCAGCCAGACAAAGCCCACCAGTCTCCATACCAATGATACAGTTGGAGACCGTAATACAAGATGCATCAATCAACATACAAACAAAAATATAAAGGTATTAGTCGGCTGCTCAACATAACAATCAATTCTCTTCTCCTCATTATCAACACTAACAATATCCTCCTCATCTCTATCACCCTCTATCAGCCATATCAGTATCAGAAACATTACCGACAGCTTTGTTCCTACAAATTATCGAATCATCAGAGGCAACTTCAGTTAACCACTCTCTGGATTGCTTGGCTCAGCTGATAAAGGACATGAGTGAGATGAGACATAATATATATGACCTCACAGTCGTGAAGATAGTCATACCCGCACAAGATGAGGCAAACCAAAACAACTTCTATAGAAAGAAGCAGGTGGACCATAGTGCCACATCACCTCCCGAGTCAAGTATAAATTCTTTTAAGTTATATAATGTTCTTAATATCAGGAGTGATAGGACACTACAACCAAGTGTGACAATAAAAGGGAAAATTAAATATTCTATTAGTGAGTCTAATTAGTAGGAGTTGATCCAACACAGAGCTCTGTATCCAAGAAGGAAGGAGGAGTAGCACACCCCCAAAAAATGGAGAAAATAAAAAAGTTCGAGCAATAACATCAGTAGCTGAGTCGATGCAGCCATGGAGACGCTAGCACTAGTAGCTGATCCCGTACAAGCCAATGCGGTTGGATTTCCTACTTTTATTTTCCAATGTATTGTGGATGATAGTGCCATGATTAATCATCCATTTGTACAAAAGAACACTTCTTTGAATGAAAATGTTGTTGTTTTTACAAAACTCACATTTAATTTCAAGTTTAATTGAAATCAAAAACATTAAAAATATGAAAGCAGCCTTGTCCGAGCCAAGCATTGTGGAGTTATGGCAGAACATAGTGCAGAAAATGCCTTTGGAAAAAAGACATGGAGTATTTGTCTATGATGAAAAAAGGACTAAAAGAGGAATGTTCTAATTAGTGTCGCAATAAAGGATGTGAGAAACCAGTAAAGAACATTCTTACCATGATGACTGTCAATGCTATCGGTGACCTCCCAAGAAAAAAGAAGGATACGGGAGCACCTCTTATCAGATGTGAGATATACAATCAAGAGTTTAAAAGAACAGTTCTTGACAATGAACCATCTGTTAATCTGATGCCTATGTCATTGCAATTTGCAGACTCATCAATAAAGATGCCAAGGGGTAGGGTATTTTGGAGGATGACATTGTGATAATTCAAGGGATTAAGTTCCCTGTGGACTTCATTGTTCTATATATGGAAATCTTGACAGCCTTGCTTCATACCCTGATCATATTGGGATGATTGATACTTCGAAAAGCAAAAGTAGTGGTTTATTATGGCACCGGAAAGATCACCTTTCGCGAAAGCAACAATAAGATACTTATTGAAATGATCCAAGTACTGAAGCTTGTAGAATCCTGTCTCAGATGAGAGTGAACATATTCCGAAAGAGACATAAGACTTTTATTTTCTAGCAAAAATTAGAGACACGATAATATTTTGGGATCATAATGGAACCCAGGAATTCCTCTCTTGGATGGAGTGCCTGGAAAGCACAATCGAATTTCCCTTAGTACTTGAGGTCAATGTTCTCACTGATTAGCTAATTTAGATGATTGAAATTATTCCATCTCCCTCAGATTATGATGAATTCCTTAGCAATATTTCTAATGTCATGTATTCTAAACTAGAAACAATCATTGTGGACAACATATACTTGACAGAACTAACACTAACATAGTTGCTGAATACACCAAAAAGATGATTCAGACCCCTTCAGAGCTAAAGACATTACCCTCATTGATGAAGTAAGCCTCCTTGTGGGTGGGTAGAACATGTTCCTGATCATCATCAACTCTCAGTTGACTGAATAGGAATCTTGCTTGCTCGAGGTTTAAGAAAGAAACTGCAAGGTAATTGGGTGGAAGATTACGGATCTCCATGGGATAAATCCTTCATTGTGCTCGCACCACATTTACTTAGAAGAAGACAACATGGCTTCTCTTAAATTCTATTGTTGGCTAAACCCAAACCATCGAGAGGTCGTGATGAAGGAAATCACGAATCAGTGTGATGTAGGTTTTATCCATCCCATCTCAAACTACAAATCGGTAAGTCCATTATATGTGGTCCCTATGAAATCTGGAATCACTATTTTAACGAATGACAAAGGAGGGAAGATTCTGACTAGAATACCAACATCTTTGCAGATGATGACTCTCCATTTCATCACCTTTATTTTTTAATTTTAGCCTTCATTCCCTAGCTAAATGCACGAAAATATCATTATTTTGCAGCAATTAATATTTATTATTTATTGTGTAATTAATGCATAAAAAACTTTTTTTCAAGCAAATATAAAAGAATAAAGAAAATAAAAATAAATAAAATACCAAAAGTATTTTATGACCCTAACCCCCGAGACCTAGGCATCAAGATGACTGGGTTGACAAGGAATAAAGTAGGGGGAGAGAAGGGACAAAAAAACAATAAAGCCCCTAATTATTTACTCTTCAATAATTCATTTTGAGACCTATTTTATTTTTATTACTCACACCTCTAATTCATAAAATTTTTACATGAATGTTGTAGCTAAAAATATAAATAAAAAGTACAAAATTGATTTCAGACAAAAATAATATGCAGTGTTCATTCTACAATCAGACTAAAATCCCAAAATCCAAACTTCACAAACCTATATCTCCTCCATATAAATACAAAATTCATCAAAATCACATTTAGTTGTGTACAATTTTTTATTAGCTATTTAATGAAGGTGGTTTCATTTAATTTGGAGTTATGATGCGAACGTTAGATTTTGGACCCCTATTCTACAATATACCTGAATAAAATATTCATTCCATTTATTCTTTATATTTTCATAATTTTATATTTTTATAACTACTCGAATATTATTTACAATATATGTACAAAGTTATAATATAATAAAACCATTAAAAAATTAATATAAATAAGTGTAAAAACTATTTTTATTAACTACCTATATTTACACATATATAATAAATACATCTATTTATTTAAGTGTACAAATAACATCATAAAAATACAATAAAAATATATTTAAGTGTACCTAAATAAATTATAAATATATAAATAATGTGAATAAAATAATAAAATACAAAATAAAAATAAAGTGCACATTATATATGTAAATATACCTATGATTTTACATGTATATAATAACATGTAATAAATAGCCTTATAAAAAAATAAAAATTGGAATAAAATAATACAGAGATAATAAACATTTTTATTTTATAAGCTAAAATTATTTAATTCATTTAATAATATTTATTTATTTTACAAGGCATTTTTGCCTTGTATTTATCTGGTTGGTCCACTGGACCAACCATATTCGTTCCTTTGTTGACCCAAGTCAACTGGCCCTTCGGCGCATCTGATCGATTTCAAAACGTCGAGCCTCCTACTTCTCTCCATTTCCCCTAATGATCTAATAATCAACATGCCTTGAGTATTGAATGAAATTTTCACATGGGATCTTCATGATTCACGCCTGATACTTAGATCCCATCGATCTCCTCTGTATCGTCCTTGAATCGATTCACTAGATCTGCCATATTCATAATAATATCCCTCCAGCCACCTTCCTCGATTTGATCCCTTTTCTAACATGGAATCCTTTTACCCTCAACCAAGCGTGACACCTGGTGACAACATGTGAACCCCTGCGGTGCTAGAGCGAAGAATGGAGGAGAGGAGGCATTCCATGGCAATGCTCTGGTGTAGTCCTGCTCCTTGTTATGCAAGCTAAGTTGGAGGTGAGCCTTTTCTATTTCTAGGCATATTTATTTTTTGTATTTCAATTTCGCAATTTAGTTCAAATTTTAATTGTTTTTTTACGATAGATTAGTTCGATTTAACTTCACCGGAGTTCTAGAGCACCACCCACCTCTACCTCGCTACCTACACCTTGTTCCGCCCATCTTATCACCACATTACTTCGCCCCATCGGTTGTCCATTTATCCAACCCAACAGAACCCCCAGGTCGATTGTGGATCTGGAGATAGATGTCCTTCCTCTGTCGCATCATAGGAGCACTCTGCCCCATGCGATTTTCATCTCCGATCATTTTCAATAAAGACTAGATCTGATCACCCATACCTCACAAAGCTTTTCCTTTAACTTGCAGGTCTGATGGGACCTATCTAAAGAGCCTCGAAGCATCAAAACATGCCTAGGCACCCATGCACTCCAAAGCTTGATCGATGAACTATGGATCACTTCGAGGCGTCGAGTAACTCCAGAATGTCATGCCCATGATCCTGGGCATCATCGCAACAAGTGAGAAGACTGGAGGCATCTGCATCATCGATCAGAAGCATAGGAGCAACGGGCTTCTTCGACGTTCTTCTAGGGTACCTTTGAGCCTTTCAATCAAAGCCCTCCACCCAAGCAAGCAACTATTATTTGATGTAAAGAGCCTTACCGTCATATCTACTCAGAAGATCTAATCCTAGACGTAGTAGTTGAACCGTCAACGAGCATCGAGGTGGCGATGTGTGTCAAGTAAAGAATCCATAGCCGATCGATTTGTGCCATTTTGTGGGGTAATTGCATCTCTAACCCCCTGTTTTGTTTTGTTTCTATTTAGACATGTAAATATAATTTGAAGTGTAAATGTATTTGGTTATTTTGCATGGAGCTCCCTACCTTTTCTGGTATTCACATCCATGTCCATGTTAGCGCACCTCACGTGGACCCCCACGTGAGGTGGGCATTTTGCATACATAACTTTGTATTTTTTGAAATTTCCTTTTAATCTATAAAATATAAATGTCAGTTGTAAACTTTTGTAATAATTACATGTAGATCCCTGCACTTTGTTGATATTACATATAAGGCTTTTCTAGGTCACCTCACATGGACCACCGCACGCAGGGACATTTTGCATGTATGCCTTTGTGATTATTGTAATTTCAATTTATTCCAGAAAGTAAAATATCAGTTATAAAATTTTGGGTATTTTTCACTATTGCCCTGACTTTTATTTTACGTACAAATATACCCTTACCAACTTGTTCATTTTTGTGCATGTTTGTTTAATTTTTAAAAATACCATCTGTGCTGCAAAAATTATGAAAAAATAGGATAATGTACATGGATTCATGCTCTTTCACACTACATATTTTATTATGCATTTTAAGCACATTTCCAATTTACTAAAAGAGCACATTATCGCCCTATCTGATATATAAAATAACTAGAAATTATAAAATATTTTTAAAAAAATCCAAAAAAAATATTTTTTATTTATCATAGTATTTTATAGCTTGAGACAAAAAATCTCTAAAAATAGAATAAGGAAATGAAAAACTTAAAAATATCTAAAATCTTATAAAAATTGTAAAAAATATTCAAAAACTCCAAAAATATTAGTTTCTATTTGATATGTTTATTTATAAATATTATTACATGATAAAAAATTTCGGGAATTTTTGACTTTATTTAGTATTTTTAAATATCAAAATAATCTAACCTTTTTATTGCTCCTTGTTTTTACTATTTTGGACTTAAAAATATATAAATTCACGAAAATACCTGAAAATTAAAAAATAGTAGAAAAATCTAAAAAAATTCAAAAACATTTTTTCTTCAAATTTTTATTGTTTCTAGCTATATTTATAATTATAATATCCTATATTGTATTATATACCGACAAATTGTTTATATTATTATGTATTATTATAAATACCTATAAAAATGATTAAAACCCATATATATAATGTACAAGACTATATTTCCTAATATTTTCTGCTTTTTGAATATTTATTATTTATATTGCATATACATACCTTAAATCATACATACATTATCTTATATATTTAATATTATATAATATTAAAATTAAAAAGAAAATTAAGAACAAAATTTAAAATTTTAAAAACAAACAAAAATTTAAAAATAAAAAACCCACACAAAAAGACTAGGAGTACACTTTTACATAATTCACTTTTATTATGAATAATCATTATGCTTCCATGTTTGCTCTCAATGGTTCGGCCTCTGCATGCTTACACATTATCACCATTATTTGTAGAGTAAAATAAACAATACTTCGCATTTTTATCATTCGTTGATTATTCATGTGTTTTGGGTACTCATTGTTTGAATCGTGGATTCGCGATTGGTCACCTCAGTGACATTCTATCTTCGCTTTTCAGTGAGGATAATTTTTTTAGTCCCTTGCGAAATACTTGTTCAGCAAATGGCATTGTTATCGAGTTGCAACGTGTTGTAGCCTAATTTGTAAATAGTTGTCTTTTCTTTTTAATTTATTTTCAAGTACGTATTTTTCTATATTTTCTGACATGTACATATTTCAACTCTAATTACGTTAAATAAATTATTTGATTACATGTGCTAATGCATCTCTTTGTTGTGTTTGATGTGAGGACCCGCCACACGAGTTCGACTTAGCATATATTTTAGATAATGATTTTATTTTATTAATTGTGAGAAAGTGATTTATTATTCATTATTATTTATAGTAATAGAAGGACTTAGACATTAAATCTAGGACCTATTTTACCAAGTGTCTGTTCTCTTGGGGGTCCTCGTAGCTTTCTTCACCTTCTCACTTTATTTCTACATATTTTTCTCTTTATATTCATTTCTGTTCTGATGTTTTTAGTTTTTTGTCATTGTTTCTATTTGTTTCTTATGCATGAAGCCCCTAGATTTTAGGACTGCTTGTATCAGTAGTTAGGTCCAAACCCTAATAAGAATCATCTCCCTATAATCTCTTATGTTTGAATGTATTCAAATTAATAACTTTCATCTATTTAGACTTGAACCCATGCACTGAGAGAGGCACCACACATTGCTAGCATGACCCATTGTTGCAGGCACTGATTTGTCTCCAAGACTAGACTCTCATGTTCATTTCTGAATAATTGACATGTGATTCTTCACGACTAATAGCAGTTAATGCGTAGGGAGATTTCACCGATTGCACACTGCAATGTAGATAGGTCTAAAAATTTTGTTTTTGCATACCACAAGGAGAGAACTGGGAAGCAATGTAAGTCCTTTAGCTCTGGATGCATCATTAGATTCTATGATGAGATTCTCTTCTTTGAATCGACTTGCATGGATTTTTTTGCTATCTCCTATCGATTTTGAGCACCTAGGTCTTAAATGAGCACAAAATCTTAGGAGTTTATATGCAAAATATCCAAAAAAAATGAAAACCTAAAATCTAAAACTAGGGAATTGGAAAATAAACTTTGATGTTAATTAAAATCTTTAATCAACTACATTGTTTGGGGTTCATAAATCCCTCATTGTCTTAAGGTTACTTACGAGTGGACAAAGCCTCCTCCCATGAGCGAGGCACAACCTGCTAAGGATTAGATCCAAAAACCCAGTTTGTAACTGCCATGTGTAATATATGAATTTCCGAAGTATTGACACTTCTATTGAATGTGGAAAACAAGGACTTGGTCAACGATGATGTTCTCATTTTGTGTAGAATGTTGACCTAGTCTGAAATACTTAGCTTAGGCCACGCCCTCACGGGCATGTTTGTCTCATCGTCTCACATCCGAGTAGGACCTTGCACACACTGGTGGTTCCATTACGAGCATGGTCAAAAGTAATGGTTTCGTCTATCGGCTTCCTCTCTCTCGTTATTTGGCTGAGTAGGGATCTAGGAAGGGTTACAAGGACCTCAAAAAGTGTAGACTAGATGTTACAAAGGATGAGGACAAGTATGGGATACATTTCATGCAATACTCTTGCTCGTATAGGGTTAGCATCTAAGGAATTTCTAAAAGATATGACTGAAATAACAACTCTAAAATGAAAAGATAAAAATAGTTGATCCCTTAGGACTTCACATGCATAGAGTTGGTGAACCCAAATTTGTATTGTTTATTGTATGGATCTAGATTAAGGTTCAAAGATCATGTCTCGTGCTCTTGCCAAATTTTATTTTATGTGTTTCCTCTTTGACCCCATGCTCATTTCGAGCATTTCTATTATTTTGCACTCATTTTATTCCTTGTTGACCATCGTATTCTTCCTCCTACATCTATCCTTCTTTTCCTCTACGATGTCGATCCATGGATGGTCAACTCAGGACTCCGCCGACATCTACAATGATTCCATGGATTTTGCATTATCAATAATTCGAGGCGATTCCCTAGAACCTGATTTAGACCTTCCGAACTGATCTCCAGACACCTCATCTTTGTTCCACTCTCTTTCTGTTTCTTAATAAACCAACACCACTCTTGTCTTACTTCTTCCCATGAGAATGGAGGTTGATTTCAATCTACATAATTTACTCCATTCATAACTATCTGGGATTGACCTTAGTCGCATATTCATCACTTCAATAAGTATTCAGTCTCAAAATTGGCTTTATTGGGATACCTCTTGCATTGCAAATAGAAGCCACACCTGGATCCCAATCCAGAATTCCTTTAATTAAACTGAAACCCAGAGATGGCTCTTCAGGGGAAAAGAGAAGGATCTCAACTACATCCCCAGACAGAGAAGGGCCAAACACCCGATTAGAATCTTGTGAATGCTCAGTTGCTTGCTTCCATCCAAGCTATCCAACAACAACTAACTGTGCATACACTATCCCAGACTTCATTCCAAGCCATGATTAATGATTTGATGAACAAACCAATAGGAGGATGAAGAGAGGAATAAAGGTACATGATGATCGAGAGGAGGTAGAAGGTTCCGAGGTTCTTAATCTCACGCTAAAACAGACTTATAATGCTAGATACAACAAGATGACCAAGTGGATTCATATTCCCCCAATGCATGATCACTTTGAGTTCAAGCCTCATCTCCTTGATCTTCTTCCCACCATTCATGGGAACACCAATGAGGAAACCTACATTCACCTGCAGTAGTTCACTCGCATTTGTGGAACAATGCACTACCATAACATTTTGTTATGTGTAGTCAAGATACAGTGTTTCCCTTCAGTCTCCAAGATAAGGCCCTCTGCTAGGTAAACCATATAGGGAATGTCTTGACGACATGGGAGGATCTTAAGCATGCATTCCTCGATAAGTTTTACCTTCTCGGTCAGCTCAACCAGTGGTAGCCCACATTAGCAGCTTCTCCTAGGCTACACACGAGTCTATTCATGAAGCATGGGAGAGATTTAAAGATTTATAGGAGAAATGCCCCCACCATGACATACCGAAGACCAGCTTGGTCAAATACTTCTTCAGGGGCTTTACTATAGAAAGTCAGAGGCTAGTTGATGCAGCCTATGGGGGATCCCTCTTTAACAGGGATGAAGATGTTGTTTGGCAGATATTTGAGGAAATGGCCGAAGGAGAGGCCTCCCTTTATTCATAATGTGCATACCAGAAGCAACCTTAGATCCTCCACAAGCTTGTCTATATGGTCGCGTCACAAGAAGCAGAAATAGTTTAAATATCCAACATCAGCATCATCGGGGTCCATCTCTCGAAGGTTGATATCATCGAAGCGGTTACAGGATCTTGAGAAACTCATTGCCATCGAACAAAGAACCCATCATCTGGACAAGACGTATTAGATCACCAAGTAATTGGAGTTGCTAGTGAGTACCATCAACACCTGCCAGTCGGCAACTCCACCGTTTGAGACTCCCACATAGAAGAAAGAAGAGCAGCCCATGCAACGTCAGCCTTACCCTAGTGCACATTAGCCGGCAGTATAGTATGTGTATTACATGTGTACTACTAACCAGGCATGACAACAATATCAGTTGGTGGTTTGCTAACCAGAACCCTAGCAATCTTATGATCCAATATCCTCTCTACCATATCTTATTCAAGAGGTGAATGGAGTTTGGTCTAATGACACACAACTGGCCCATCAAGCAGAGCCAACCTGCAAATTCTCGTCCACTCCCTCAACACAAGGAGGGATATTTGCTCAGTCTTCACAACCTCAGTACAACTAGTCTCTGCAATATCATAATAATTGGAGACGAAGTCAGCAGTACCATCAGCCCCACCAGCACCAGTCGTATTATCTACACGCGACTGTGCCTCACCAGCAGTATTCCCCTCCTCTCTACAAACAGTATCAGCTTTCTCCACTGAAGCAGCAATATCAGTTGCACCGATCTCAACGTCCACACCATCAGTTATAGTGTGGTCAGCACATGGAACATTCGGAGGCAGTTCCTGTGAACCCGAGGCTCGTTTGCTTGGCCCAGTTGGTAAAGGGCTTAGTAGAGATGACACAGAAGCTTGACTACCTAACAACCAAAACTCCAATTCTAGCCTAGGTTGAGTAAAACCCTAATAACTGTAAGCAAAAAGAGCAGGTAGAATGTGAAGTCCTGATCGTGCTTGTAGTGTCAGATGATTGTGATTTCATTTTATCTAATGTTCTTACTCTCAGTAGCGATATGGACTTGCCTCCGTCTGCAGCTATCAGAGGGAAGAATAATGCTTAATCTGGTGAATCATCGTCTTTTGCATCAGTCGTGCCAGCTACAACTTTTGGTGACGAATGAGAAGGAGGAGCCACGTAAGATACCAGTCGCCATCCATAGTAAAAAGGGGAAAAAATAAAAAAATAATAAAAAAGACTAAAAAATTATCGCAGTTGAAGTGAAGCCGTGCCAACCATGGAGGAGCAAACTCCAGCAGCTAATCTAGCCCCAGCTGACGGAGCAAAGACCGCAGTTCTAGGATGTCCACCTCCTTCTCTAGATTATAAACCTTTTTATAGTCTGTTTGTACAAAATATTGTGGACATGAATATTGATTTAAATATAAATAATGCTTTTTATTTTGGTTATGTACATATTCCATTCCTGATGTAATTGAAAAATAAAAAAATTGCATTATGTGATCCAGGTTTTGTGGAAATTATTAAAAACTTCACTAATGAATTACCTTGAAAGATATGGAATATATGCACGTCGTGAAGAAGGGATTTAAGGAAGCATGCATGAACAAGTGTTAGTCGAACTATAATAACAGTCGTCTTCTAGTTGAAAAGCATGTCCTTACTATTTCTACGTTCATAACAATCAACAATCTCCAGGAAAAGAAATCAGAAAAAGGAGCACCTTTAATCAGATGCAAGAATTCAGACCAGGTCTTCGAGCAAACTCTGCTAGATAGCAGCTCTTCAATCAACCTCATGTCTGCCTCATTGCTTATAGAATTTGGGCTAGGTCTGCTGATGAGTCCGCAATCGCGCGTGTAAAAGATTTGTTTTTATCTTTGTGTGAAAATAAATGTGTGTCGTTCGTTGTAGGCGGCGATCGGAAACGGTCAAGAAATAACCACAACTGTTTAATCAATTTTTAATCAAGTGGTTTTTATGTTTATTTTACTTGGGCAAGTCCCAAGGTCGATCACAAGGAGGCAAAGGAACAACCTAGAAATATGTCTATCCAATTTCGTGTTCGGTTTTCAAGGCGGTCTTTTTTTGGAATTTTCAATGCAATAAAGGGATGCAAAATGCAATTTCGGCCTATTTTAGGGACTAAAATGTAAATTTTGATCAAACGATGTCTGAAAAATACGAAACTTGGCCGAGATGATAACTATGACAAAATTAATGCACTGTAATTTTTTTGGAATTTTCTGATGCAATATGATTTTTTATGAATTTTTAAATGCAAACAAAATGATTTTCAATATTTAATTATAATAAATATTAAACCTACTTATTTTCAAGATACAAAATTATCTAAGATCTATCACTACGTGATGGATCTCAGAAAAATCCTAAACCTCGAAAATGTGGGGTTTAATACCTATTAAAAATTAAAAAATGAAATATGCTAAATGATTTTTACAGAGCAATTTATGCATGTAAATGCAAATATTCTTAGGCACAATGCTAATCAAAATAAACTCTACAATATGTGATTTTTCGAAGATTTTTAGAGCAACGGTTAATCAATTACAAAATTTAGAGCACAAACTGGATAAACTTCGCAATTTTCCACAAAAAATTGATTATTAATTAACCATTACTTAGAAAACTATCCACAGTATATCAAAATGTAGAGAATTATAAGAGGAACACAGTGCTATTTTTAAATAAATAAAATAATGTAGAGAAGCGGTCTAGAACTGAGGGGGATTACAGGGGTATGGATGCAATAATAATAAAATAAAATGCAGAGAAGGGGCCTAAGAGTAATTACCAAGAACTATAGGATGTAACTGCAAAATGTCCAAGGGTGGCACGTGCGTAGCACGTGCCACTGGTCAGTGGGCTTGAATGCAATTAAGTGAATCTCCGGGGGGTAATTGAAATTTACCCAGAGGCACGTGCCACGCACTTGCCTTCTCGATTGCTGATGCAGGCTGACATCCCCCCGCACGCACCTTGCATGTGGGGGGTCTCGGGAAAAGCGCTCGGCCGCACCTGCGACAAGGCGCAAGCCTCGGACCTCGCCGGAGGAGAAGGAGGGGTTCTGTCACCGCCGCCTCCTCGAAGCTCTATCGGCGGATGTCGGGGAAGAGGGGCGGTGATGCTCTTTAAATAGGGACGAGGGTGAGGGGTCGGCGATGGAGTTGTTGCGAGAAGAGCGGGAGATAGGTGGCGGCGAGGCGGCGGGAGTTGCGAGGTTTGCGGGAGCGGCAGTTGCGGAAGGTGGTTTGGCAGTTACGAGATGGGAGGAGCGGCGGCGGCAGTTGCGAAGATTGGGGACGGGCGGTCAAAGGGAAGCAGGGAAGAAGACGGGTCTCCGGCCGTTCAATCGGCTGAGATCGAACGGCTGGAACCGCGCCACATGGCGATTAAGTGGGGAGGAGCGGGGCACGTGCGGAGCACGTGCTTGGGAGGCACGTGTGATGCACGTGCGTCCGCTTTATTTTTTTTATAAAAACGAGTATAAAAAGGGGTCAAAAAAGGCTGACACGTGGCGGCCTCTGGGACTGCCACGTGTCAGGTCCAGAAATATCCGAAAATAAAAGATTTGTAAAATCAAAAAGAAATAGTAAACGACCTCGGATCAAAAATGTTTCTTCACGAAAAATGCTCGTCTCGACGAGATCTACAATTTTCATAGTGATCAAAGCCAAAATAGTTCAACTGTAAAAAGTGAATTTTTGGGGTGTCCTTTGTACATAGAATACCTTGATTTTTGGATTTTATACTTTTTTTGTCATTTTTAAACAATATAAAAAATCGAAAAAATAAGGACAAATCAGAGATAAATAAAAGACACCTAAATCTAATTTTTTGGATTTTTATGAATTAAGAAAATATATACAAAAAATAAAGGTCAGAAAACCACTAAAATATACAATGTACAAAAGAGGCCCAAAACCCAACTTTTACATACGAGCTCCGATTCACTTGAACTTGGTCTTGTTTTGAAGGTAATTGAATGTACATTAGTTCAAAAGTGAGTAGGATCAAAACGGACACTGGATGGGTAAGATATGGGGCTTTTAGTCCGAAAATCCTGAAACTAGGGTTTGGGTTTTTGGTCCACTCAGCCGGGATAGTGATTTTTTTTGTATTTTTTATTTATTCTTGTTAGTGATGTGTACACAGTGGAGGTGGTTTTGGGTTATGCGGTATCAGTATGAAGGAGTTAAAAATAGGGGAAGTTAGGCTTTTTACAGGTCATTTTTGGCTTGGATTTTTGGCTTCTTATGTTATGCAGAAATTAATGCTAAAATGCAATTCTTATGAAATCATGCATAAATGCTAATTATGAGAAATAAATGCAGAAATGCAGTTGATTTTGAGGGACTTGAACTTAATTAATGAGACTTAGAGTGGTGAATCCGAGATTCATCATCCCCCTATACTTAAACCATGCTCGTCCCTAAGCATCAAAAAGAAATGCCATGAAGTGAAATGAGATTGGGTTCCATACCAAGACCATGAACTGAAGGTGAAAGTGAAACTAAACTTGACCTTTGGATTAATAGTGTGGCGGAACTTCGGTGTGACTTAGAATTTTAAAATCAACAGCCCTCAAGTTCTACACATCATTGTCACAGTTTTGGCTCAGAAGTCATCTTAGATCAATCCTCTTCCCAAAGTATACCCTATGAACATTGAACAACCGACTCAAGTGTGTGAAGGTTTTTAGCTCTTCCCATCCAGAATGTTGGACTACCATACTCCTCTCCTCTCCAGTAACTCATCCTCAGGGAGTCAGGTATTTCCTTCTAAGGTCTGTCGCGTTGTGTTCACAATCGAATGAGGGAGAAGTTAGAAGAAGAAGAAAAGAACTGGAGGGTGGCCAGTGTAGTCACCTCTCCTTGTGAAGATGGCCAGTGTAGCCGAGTCTCCACCAAGATCTGCAGATTCTTGAGGCTTGGACCTTTTTGCTCGGATTTTTATTTGGTAGAATGCTTCTTTTTATTTGGAATTTTTGGTGGTTCTGCTTGGATCTTGTTATGCCCCTACGGATATAGAATCTTTTTGTTCCGTACATTTTTTGGGGTCTTAGAAAAAATTGTGCCCAGCCGTGCATCCCTTTTCCGAAGCTTTATTTCAACCCGTATTCCGATCTTTAGATTTCCACGCTACCAGAAAAGAGACTCACACAGTCTTCCAACATCCCGTCTGGGTTGAGCTAAGTGCATAGTGCGAGAGTGCGAATTAATTCCCTATTCCAGAGTTGTACCCAGAATGAAGAGACCAGGTTAGACACTAAGAGTCAAACGATGTACATTGTCATGTGGAACTTAAGGAATTAAGTCAAAAAACCTGATGCTCTCAAAATCCTATTTCTCGGTGAAGTTCCTCTGAAAATTGGGTGGATTAAGGTCAAGTCCAGACCACTCTCAGTTTCTACTCATAACTCGGTTCAGAACCCAATGACTTTTCACAGATGCGCATGCATGTGATATTGGATGAAGTGCAGGTGTGTGCAATACGGACACATTTTTTTGAATTTTTTTTGTTTTTTTTATTTTATGTAAGGGATTTTTTTTATGCAGAAAATGGAATAAGAAGCCTTCTCTCTTTTTTTTCCTAAAATTTTGGGCACGGTTAGTGTTAGTAGAAAAACCTTTCTCTTTTGTGTGTGCTTGTTTGTTGTTTTTTTTCAAGTTAGTACCCACCTCATAAATACATATAGACTACGCGAAAGTACGAGATATGGGTAAAATATATACAAAGTATATATACAGACCCCCCTATACTTAGCGAGTGTTGTGTCCTCAGAGCACAAGAAGCGGAAGACATAGCTCGGGCTAAGCGTAAGGGAGTAGAAAAAAATGAAAAGAAAAGCGGTCAGGAAATGAGGAGAGTATATACAGATGGATGTCGGTTCCCCCTATACTTAGGCTCTGGTCAGCCTAAGTATGGAAGAATGGTGAAAATGGAGAGATTGGGAGTTAGGAGAGGAATGATATATACAGATGGCATCGGTCCCCCCCTATACTTAGGCCTTGGCCTAAGTAGAAGAAGAAGCTGTAAAAGGAGACCGATGTAATCGGGAGGGAGGGTTGGTAGCAGATGATTAAGGCGGTTTTCAGCTGATCTTTTTGTGAGCCTGTGGCGGGAGATCATAATGACGAGATGGAGATGAAGCATAAGATTCCCAACTATGATCAGTGTCATCCTCAGAAAAATCATGATGGATAATAGATGAAGTGTTTGAGTCAGATGAAAGATATCCATCATCAGAGTTATCCTCAGAGGAGTAGTAATTGAAAGTGGACATACTTCAAGTATTCTGGTCTTTTTGTTTCTTCAGTTGTTTCCTCAGACTTCGTTCCTTCTTGGGGTCAATCGGTTTGTCCTCAGATGAATACTCAGAAGCACCGGTCTCAGTCAGCTCATATGAAATAATTCCATTGTACTTCAAGAGTGCAGGAGCATCAGCTTTGGATGAGTAGTAGTTAGGAAAGGGAGTTGTCCAACGAGGATTGAATTTTGGATTCTTGCGAAGATATGGCTTTAGAGCTGCCGAACAAACTTTACTCATGTAGACTACCTTTTCCGGACCTGATGAGGGATCATCAACTTATTCCTCTTCCGAAAGGTCAAAGGTGACTCTCTTTTTATTTCGTCGTGAAGGTGTTGGTTCACTTGAGTATCCAAATGAATAGCCATTGAAATTCTCCTTGGTCGGTACTCGGTCTGCGTGCTTGTTCTTAGTCTCCCGAATGTTTGAGCACTCTCGATTTGGGATGATTTGGTCAAGATATTCAGAGAATGTTTCTCCCGGGTGTGACCATGCATATGTCTCAGGATAGTCGTAGAAAGGTTTGTCTATTTTGAGATCCACGAGAATTGAAATACCGGGGAGAGTCTCTGCGTGTTCTTTCTCAATTGACTCGATGTTGGCGCATTCCTGTGTCGAGTTGATGTAATCCATGTAGTCAGAGTAGGTTGACCCAGGGTGTGCCCATGCATAAGTCTCCGGATCAAATGATTCATATACATGATTCTCCATTGTGAGAGCGACTGGGAATGGAGCAGGGGGAGATTTTCTAAACCAATAGTCTCATCAACAACCGCTATCTCAGGTGTGGCTGCGGGGTAGGGCTCTTTTACCGCTTCATGGTTACGGTTGTCGGGGACTTCGTGGGTTGCCTCAGCTGATCATGGTTCCTCAAAGACATGGTCCGATCTAAGTGCTTCCAATGCTTTAAAATTGATTTCCCGAGTCTCACAATCAATACTCGCCTTGGCCAATGCTAAGAATGGCTTTCCGAGAATGATTGGAGACTGGGTGAATTCTCCTTGATGCTCAATATCCATGATCGTGAATTCTACTTTAAGCGGAGCACCTTGTAATTTCATGATGACAGAAATGATTCCTCTCGGCCGCTTAATAGATCGGTCCGCTAATTGAATAATCTCTCGTATCTTCCGAATCGGTCCGAGTTTGAGTTCATCAAATACAGAGGTCGGGAGGATATTGATCGGTGCATCGTCATCAATCTGAGCATGGGTGAAGATTGTGTCTTTGAATTCACAATCAAATCTGAGCTACCGCTTCACTATGCGGCACTTTGTTTTTCTCCTCAATACCAAGGAGGAGGCTTTTGACAAGATATGTCTTTCAGTCTTTGTTCGTATCTTGCCCGACTTTTTGTTCATTAATTTATCTATTATAAATCTTTTAAGGACGGGGAAGTGTTCAATGGCCTGTATAAAGGGAAGTTCAAACATCAAGCATTTTTCCAGTGCTTCCTGTATAGTCGGATCCAAATTCCTCAGATCGTCTTCAGTCTCAATTTTATGAAATTTTCTGAATTTTCAATTTTTTTGTGGTTTTCAAATATTTCCATTTTTTGGTATTTTCTGGGTGGTGTGGGGGTGTGGTGTGTTCTTGAGATGAGCAGGGGTTCTGGTGTTCTGGGTGATGGTCAGCGGCATAGTCATTTCTAGGGAAATAATATGCAGAAGTGATATTATTAGAATCGTCCCTAGGTCCCTGAATATCCTCAGAATTTTCAAACACAGATCCAATCCTTTCCTCATTTATTTTAATGTCTGAGCCACCATAGAATGCAATTACTCGATCGGTGAATTTTTGAAATCTATCCTCCATCAATTCAAATCTTGTTTTTATCCTCGAAATATCATCCTCAAAATTCTGTTCATGATAAATAGTGGGAGCAGTCGGTATGTGTTCAATAATTTCATCGGAGAGGAGAGTTTCTCGGAATGTCTGACATATGATCTTTATTTTCTGAAAATTTCTCCTCAAAAATTATGGAAGGGGGCTGCTCATATGATTCAGACATGTGGAGTTGATCCGAGTAGAGTTTATTACTTTGATATTGAGCGGTCGGATCTTGGTATGGTGGAGTCAGCATACAGGGCTTATGTGTTTCTATGTAGTCAGTCCAGTCCTCTATATGATCGTCATGTCTGAAGAGGGGGTTGTCATGGTCAATCCAAGCTGATGATTGTTCATTAGTACTCCAGGGCGGGGTTGATGAAAGAGGTAAAGAAGTGTTCACTTCAATCATGTGGTGATCATCTACCATGAATGATGGATTGATATTCAATGAATATGATGGATGAATTGCATGATCAGCGTAGAGAGGATTGATATATGAAGAAGTGGAGACCTCATTCGATTGTTGATTTGTCAGGTCCGAAAACAGAGGATTGTCATTCATGAAGCATATCGGATTGGTAAAAAGAGATGGTGGTTGAGAGTCTCTTGGAGGAGGTGTTTTGGGTCTAACCGACACGAGTTCGTTTTCATAGTATAATTCTGATGGATTCTCGGTCATTTTTGAGAGGAATGGAGGGTTGGATCTGCGAGAGTTTTTGGACAATAGTTCCATTATGAGGTTCAAATCAAGAGAGGGAAGAGATGATTGCACGGGATAGTCAAGAGAATTTTTATCGAATGTGCGTCTATTGATCTTGAAATCGGTTCACGCACACCAATGCATACTCAATTCAAACCCCGGGTTCACCAACGCACACAATGAAGCCGTAAGAGCTCGGCTATTATCTTTTCGATTTTAGTTTGTGATAAATCAATCTTGGCAATAATTTAGCGAGCTGAGATTTCGGATTTGGGATCTATCCTTAAGTGTCGTCTCTCGCTCACTCAGAAAAATAAAATCATCCAAGGTCAGGGTTGCTCTCCCGCAGAAATTCTTTATTTTATGGCTTATTAAGATCGGCTATAGTTAGCAGTCCCAATTTTAATTAGGTGATCACTGAAGAATTTGAATGAGCATAAATACACATCTACCATCCAGTCCCAATTTCCTTAAGATTTATGTGATAAAACAAGAGGGAGGAATTCGGGAAAAGCCGATGCACGCGGAAAACTATGATGGATGCTCAGTTAGAAGACTTACAGTGAATACTCGCAATCTTCATGTGGGATGCTAGACAGAATTTAAAAATTACTCTAAATGTATGCAAGCCGATGAAAAACCGCACCTAAGCAGAAAGTTCTATTAGCGGGGAAGAATTGAGTTGAATTTGGCTAAGTTGAACGATCTATGTGCGTCTTGATTAACGTGCAGTGTGGCTTAAGATCCTACGAGCACAATCAAAAAATAAAAATGCTTTGAGAGCCGTATGTGCAGGACTATCCTAATCGCCACTCAAGTCGGGCCCTACCCTCACTGGAGAGTGAAACAGGCCACGACACAACACAAATAGAGTTCAAAGTCTTTGTATACACGCGAGAGTCCAAACAAACACTGCTATAAATGAGCAGAAATTAAAATTTGCAGAAATTTTAAAACCTAGACTCTACGCTCTCTCACGACTCGACTCGATCTTAATTTTATTGCGGTTTCTTTGGATGTCGGTAAAGATGTGTCGGTTTCTTGAAAAACCGCTCCACATGCGTCGGGTACCTCGCAAGAAAAATAAGAGAGAATATGTAAGAGAGTGACTCAAAAATGATAAAATAAGAAAATAAATGCTAAAAAAAAGTATGGGATTTACAATGAAAAATTCGGTGGTCAGACTACCCGAATGCGGAAAACCGAAAAAATTTTCAAAACACAAACTAAGCCGTTTGCCTCCCCGGCAACGGCGCCATCTGACGAGTCCGAAAATTGCGCGTGTAAAAGATTGTTTTTATTCTTCATGCGTGAAAATAATAAATATGTGTCGTTCGTTGTAGGCGGCCGATTGGAAACGGTCAAGAAATAACCACAACTGTTTAATCAATTTTTAATCAAGTAGTTTTTATTTTTATTTTACTTGGGCAAGTCCCAAGGTCGATCACAAGGAGGCAAAGGAACAACCTAGAAATATGTCTATCCAATTTCGTGTTCAGTTTTCAAGGTGGTCTTTTTTTGGAATTTTCAATGCAATAAAGGGATGAAAAATGCAATTTCGGCCTATTTTAGGGACTAAAATGTAAATTTTGATCAAACGATGTCCGAAAAATACGAAACTAGGCCGAGATGATAATTATGACAAAATTAATACACTGTAATTTTTTTGGAGTTTTCTGATGCAATATGAAATTTTTATGAATTTTTAAATGTAAACAAAATGATTTTATTTAATTATAATAAATATTAAACCTACTTATTTTCAAGATACAAAATTGTCTAAGATCTATCACTAGGTGATGGATCTGAGACCTCGAAAATGTGGGGTTTAATACCTATTAAAAATTAAACAATGAAATATGCGAAATGATTTTTACAGAGCAATTTATGCATGCAAATGTAAAGATTTTTGGGTACAATGCTAATCAAAATAAACTCTACAATACGTGATTTTTCGGAGATTTTTAGAGCAACAGTTAATCAATTACAAAATTTAGAGCACAAACTGGATAAACTTCGCAATTTTCCACGGAAAAATTGATTATTAACTAACCATAGAAAAATATCCACAGTATATCAAAATGTAGAGAATTATAAGAGGAACACAGTGCTATTTTTAAATAAATAAAATAATGTAGAGAAGCGGTCTAGAACTGAGGGGGATTACAGGGGTATGGATGCAATAATAATAAAATAAAATGCAGAGAAGGGGCCTAAGAGTAATTACCAAGAACTGGAGGATGTAACTGCAAAATGTCCAAGGGTGGCACGTGCGTAGCACGTGCCACTGGTCGGTGGGATTGAATGCAATTAAGTGAAGCTCTGGGGGGGGTAATTGAAATTTACCCAAGGGCACGTGCCACGCACGTGCCTTCTGGATTGCTGATGCAGGCTGACGTCCCCCCGCACGCGCCTCGCACGTGGGGGGTCTCGGGACAAGCGCCCGGCCGCACGCGGCGAAGGAGCTAGAGGAGCGGGACTCAATGGTTGAAGCAAGGCCGGCGAGGGGCGGTCAAAGGCCGAAGTCGCGACGGTTGGCGAGGCCACCTGGTCAAGGTGGAGCGGCTCCTGGAGATGTTGTCGGAGACGACGTAGCTGCTGGTGGCGCTAGCGGAGAGGTACCGGAGCCTCTAGCGGTTGGCGAGTGGCGGTGACGTCGGCGAGTCGGAGTCGTGGCATGATGAGGGTGGAGGCGTAGTCGATGGCGGTCGGTGTCGAGCGGCGGCATGATAGTCGTCGATGGAGCGTTGACGAAGGCGGTGCGGTGGCGTTGAAGACGAAGGTCGTCGGTGATGATAAGTTGCGTCGAAGAAGACGGCCGGGAGCAGCAGTTGGTGTCGTAGGCTCGACGACTGGCCGGAGCAGCAGCAGTAGGCGGCGTTGGCCGCACCTACGACGAGGCGCAAGCCTCGGACCTCGCCGGAGGAGAAGGAGGGGCTCTGTCACCGCCACCTCCTTGAAACTCTATCAGCGGATGTCGGGGAAGAGGGGCGGTGACGCTCTTTAAATAGGGACGAGGGTGAGGGGTCGGCAATGGAGTTGTTGCGAGAAGAGCGGGAGATAGGTGGCGGCGAGGCGGCGGGAGTTGCGAGGTTTGTCGGAGCGGCGGTTGTGGAAGGGGGTTTGGCAGTTGCGAGATGGGAGGAGCGGCGGCGGCGGTTGCGAAGATTGGGGACGGACGGTCAAAGGGGGCGTAGGGAAGAAGACGGGTCTCTGGCCGTTCGATCGGCCGAGATCGAACGGCTGGAACAGCGCCACGTGGTGATTAAGTGGGGAGGAGCGGGGCACGTGCGGAGCACGTGCCTGGGAGGCACATGCGACGCACGTGCGCCCGCTTTATTTTTTTATAAAAACGAGTATAAAAAGAGGTCAAAAAAGGCTGACACATGGCGACCTCTGGGACTGTCACGTGTCAGCTCCAGAAATATCTGAAAATAAAAGATTTGTAAAATAAAAAAGAAATAGTAAACGACCTCAAATCGAAAAAGTTTCTTTAAAAAAATGCTCGTCTCGACGAGATCTACAACTTTCATGAAGACATCAAAGCCAAAATCGGTCAACTGTAAAAAGTGAATTTTTGGGATGTCCTATGTACATAGAATACCTTGATTTTTGGATTTTATACTTTTTTTATCATTTCTAAACAATATAAAAAATCGAAAAAATAAGGACAAATCAGAGATAAATAAAAGACACCTAAATCTATTTTTTTTGGATTTTTATTAATTAAGAAAATATATATATATATATAATAAAGGTCAGAAAACCGCTAAAATATACAATGTACAAAAGAGGCCCAAAACCCAACTTTCACATACGAGCTCCGATTCACTTGAACTTGGTCTTGTTTTGAAGGTAATTAAATGTACATTAGTTCAAAAGTGAGTAGGATCAAAACGGACACTGGATGGGGAAGATATGGGGCTTTTAGTCCAAAAATCCTGAAACTAGGGTTTGGGTTTTTGGTCCACTAAGCCGGGATAGTGATTTTTTTGTATTTTTCATTTATTCTTGTTAGTGATGTGTACACAGTGGAGGTGGTTTTGGGTTATGCGGTGTCAGTATGAAGGAGTTAAAAATAGGGGAAGTTATGATATTTATTGGTCATTTTTGGCTTGGATTTTTTGCTTCTTATTTTATGCAGAAATTAATGCTACAATACAATTCTTATGAAATCATGCATAAATGCTAATTATGCGAAATAAATGCAGAAATGCAGTTGATTTTGAGGGACTTAAGCTTAATTAATGAGACTTAGAGTGCTGAATCCAAGATTCATCATATGCTCAAGCCGACATGCATAATTCTTTAGTTCATTAATCGATTGATCAAGCAACCCAGAGGTTTTTTGGAGGACGTTGTCGTAATGGTGCAGGACTTGTAGCTTTTGGTTGATTTTGTGTTTCTTGATAGGGACTCTCCTGCACCATTACTCCAAACCCTGATTATTCTTGGTCATACATTCTGCAGACTGTAGAGGTCGTGGTTGACTCTGGGTCTGGGAATATCAAGTTTTGCTTGAGCCGCAACAAAGTATTAACATATGATCAGTGAACCAAAGGTCATATCCGGTGAAATAAGAGCTGAACCATTTAATGCAGACTGTGACTTTATTGCAAAACATAGAGATACAAAATTGCCTTTCAACAACACATGGACCCTGGAAATCCTCTCCTTAAGTGGACCTAGAAGCACAATCGGGACATGCTCCCATGTCAGCTAGGAGACCTAAAAGAATGTTTTAAAAATCAAATTGCAAATGGTTTGGAAAATGGTTGCATGATTATTTTAAAAATCTATAGATACTATTTGAGAAATCTTTGCAAAATAATTTTCAAAATTTGAAAATGTTTGTAAAAATTATTTGTCAAATAAGTTTGCAAAATAAGGTTTTGGAAATGTTTGTAAAGATGATATCAAATTAATTTGAGCACAATATAGACAATTAAAGTAAATAAAATTCTTTAAATTTAGACTTAAACTTGTGAATAACCAAGTGGTGTATGTTTTTAAATCCCAACTCTTGTAATTACAAAACAAGCACTCATGTGTAAATATCTGAATACAATTCTCTTTCTATAAACCTTTTGTTATCGAAAAATCCCAAAAACATTAGCAAAATGTTTTCAAAAATCCATAAAAAGTTCATAACTAGAAAAATTGCATGACAAAAATATTTTCTTTACATGGTACATAGCATTTGCATTTTTTGGATTAGTATTGACAATTGAACAATTCTAAGTAAAATCCGAAGATTGGAGCTTGGTTGGACCTTAATCTACTTAATCACATGAACCTTGTAGGAACTGGAATTGAGGTGCTTCAGGTCAACAAGACTTAATTCATTGAGATCAAGAGACTTTGTTCAATGTTGTCTTAACTGCTTAAGTAGAATATTTCA
Organism: Ottelia alismoides; assembly: GCA_037367405.1. Classification (NCBI taxonomy): domain Eukaryota; kingdom Viridiplantae; phylum Streptophyta; class Magnoliopsida; order Alismatales; family Hydrocharitaceae; genus Ottelia; species Ottelia alismoides. The sequence continues at coordinate 698,203 of JAZKJV010001773.1, forward strand.
GAACACATGCAGGAATCTTAATGATAATGACTTAGCTTTCATACATGCACCTTTCACATTGCTCACCTCAGTTGAAGTGGTAGACGGGTGGATTTACCGGCATGAGACACAAGCCAATGGAAACATCGGAAGTCACACTTTTGTGGCCATTATATGTCAACCCGATTGATGAATCTACATTTCATCACCTTTACTCTATCACTTTGGCCTTAAAAACCCAAGATAATGCTTGTAATAGCATTATTTTATACATATTACCATTCATTATTTATTGTATTAATTTTACGATAAAGCATTATTTCTAATACCAAAGTTAGGGAATAAAGAAAAGAAATACAAAAAGAAGAAAATACCAAATATATTTTATGACCCTAAACCCCGTGACCAAGTCAGCAATTGAATTGGTCGATAAAGAATAAAGTAGGGGGGAGATAAGGGCCACTAATACAACAAAAACCCAATTCTATTATTCATTCATAAAGCATTTTTAGGACCTATTTTATTCTTTATTATTTATACCTCAAATACAGAAACTTTGTACATAAAAGTTGTAGATAATAATGTACTGAAAAGGGCAAAGGGGATGGGGGGACTAGTAAGGAGGCTGACTTTTCTATTTCTTTCTATTTCTCGTCTGTCTTGTGTGGCCGTTTTGTTGTGGAGGCGCAGGCAGGCTTTTTTCTAGAATATCAAGCATAGCACTCTTTCTTCGTGTCTTTTCTTTCCGTCTGAGTTCATCTCCCTCCTAGGAGAAGCCCTACGCCACGCACGCTTCTTTCAGGAGCATCCCCATCCCCCCCCCCCCTTCCAAACCGGTTTAGAGACTCTGGGAATCGAGTAGATCCTAGTCGTACTAGCTGCATCTTCTTTCTGTGTTTGGGGGGAGCGCCAAGGGGAGTGCTAGGCGGGGATCAAATAACATTTTCATGCGTTAGGAGCGTGTACAACAACCTTAAACACACAAGCCTCGTCAGCTTCCCCCTCCATCCTTAGAGGAGCCGTATGAGGCGGAAGTTCCACGTACGGTTTTGAAGCCGAGCCTTTCCAACAATGGGGCCTAGGGACCGATATGATGATTGGTTTAGGTATGGCAGCCAGCCTACTATGGGCACCTGTGGGTGTGGACGTTCGTGAAGCTTCTCTCACTTCCCCTTTCTCATTTGTGAAAATCACATCAAAAAGCAGTGGAACCGACCACACTAACCACTCGCAGACTCGAGAAGAAGGTGTCCCTGCCCCCGATCACTGATTTGGTTGATTTAGGGTAATTAGTTTGCTAAACAATTTTCCTAGGTGAAATTGGAATTGGACTTCCTGTCTATCCGGCTCTTGACTGTCAGTTGGTAAACCAATGCATACCGCGACATGATAGTCTTGTATGCAAGTCAGGACTCCGAGAACTCTTCTTCCATTCTCTCATCACTAGTGGCTAAAACTTGCTATTCAACCATACATGTCAGTGGATATGCTAACCCGCATCAGGCTACTCACCCTTGTCTAATAGGGCATTACGGCATTGCTGGGACGCAAGGGCTTGATTTCATACAAAAAGTATATGCAATGTACATTTTATACAAAGAATAAAAAGCCAAAACCCAAACTTCACAGACCAATATCTCTTGACTAAACATCAAAATGTTTGAAAATCACCCTTACTTATATATAATTTTTAATAAGCAATTTAATGAAGGTGGTAATATTTTTTGGAGTTAATATGTGAAAGTTATGTTTTGAACACAAATTGTACTATATACCCAAATAAAGTAATCATTTTATTTATTCTTTATCAGTTTTTTATTTGACATTTTTATAATTTTGTAAATGTTATTTATAGTATATGTTCACATTTAGAATAGAATAAAACCACAAAGAAAACACGAGAGAAAATAAGTATGCAAAATACACAGACAAAATACCTATATTTACATCTATATAATATATAGCCATATTTTTTTAAGTGTACAAATAACATAAGAAAAATTATAATGAAAATAAATTTTAGATCTAAAAATAAGCTATAAATATATCAAATACGAGAATAAAGTAAAAAAAATCAAATATACAAAAAAAAATAAAATAACTAAAACATAGATGAATATACCTATAAATACACCATTAAATTAATTTATAATAAAAACACCAACAAAATAAATAAAAACATATTAAATACTACGTAAAATAATAAATATTTTTATTTTATACCCAAAAATTAAAAAAATCATTACCTATTTGAAATTTATTAATTTCAAATAAAATTCCAAGTTTTGTCTTGTAGCGGGCTGGCATGGCCCAAACACAGTCTAGGCAATGTCAAACCGAGGTCAACTTCCCATTCTTTCATGTGACTTTAGTCAGTGTCTAGAGCAGCCTGCCTTCTTGAATTTTTCCTCGCTGCTCCGTTGCTCCATCACCTTGGAGCCCTTCACCAATAATGATCCTTGCTCATTGGTCACCCTTGCTGTATCATTAGATCAGTTGTAGATATTTTTTATTCTTCCCAGTTCTCCCATAAACAAGGGTGTGCATACATGTGTATAAGTAAAACCTCTGACCTCTTCTATCATATTGGTCATCTCCCAAATCCTAAAACCCCTAAGCCTCGGCCTAGCGTGCATCCTCATGACAGGGGAGGTCCCTAAGATCTAAACGTGGTTGAAGGAGACGAAGGTGCACCCACAGCGACCAGCTCTGGCCGCCCTGCTCCCTACCTTCATCGGGAGGTATAAGAGTTGTTTTTCTCTATTTTCTAGGTCGATTTAGTTTTGTTTTTCATTATCCGCATTTACTTTTGCTTTTTAAGTCATGTTTTAGCATATATTAGGTTGGCTACCCCTGCTAAAGCTCTCAAGCTCTGGTCGTGTTTTCACCGTAACCTACATATGTTTTCCGACCACATTACTGACCTCACATTCTCCCCTGTTGCTTCCCCTTGCCCTGCGCCAGTTCATTCAACTCGATCCTTAGTGGATCGGGATCTGGATAATCCAACTACAACATCTCTCCGGGATAGCTCCATACGATCCACCAACATCTCCACTCCACCGAATAAACTACCCATGATCCCTTTCTGCGTGTTTGTGTTTTCCCAACAGGTCTTGGAGGAAAGGGGCCCCTTGGGGGTCGATTTTGAGCAGTTAAAGATACCTAGACCCCCATGTTCCCTAATCTCATTGGCCTTAACTGGAGTTCTAGGTCATTTTTTAAAGCACCCACCAGACACGTTGATGTTTGGGCAATGCGTAGTGCCTCATGCGAGCATCCTAGGAAGTCCGAGGTAAGAGGTACACGGTATTGATGCTCGATGGGGAGGGGGGTTCTTCCCTGTTATTCCGAGCGCCATCAGAGCTGTTATATCAAGGGCTCAGCTCCAAACTTTACATGAGACGTCAAATCAAGTACAACCTCAACCGTCAGATCGCCTCCCACGATCTTATCTTAGATGTCCAAGGCTGAATTGATAGCAACCGTGCAGATAAAGAGACTTGTATTAGTTATCGATCAAAACCATCCGATGGCACACAAGGATGGGGTAAATTACATATCTTTTATGTATTCCTTTGTATTTATTTATCATTTTTGTATAAAATTCATAGTTTAATTAAATGTGGAAAATTTTCCTAAAGGCCTTTGTATCTAGTGAATATTACACTTAGGTCCTTTCCATGTCACCTCACGTGTCATCCCACGTGAGGTGGCAAAATTAAATGTAGACCCTTGTGACTTTTTGTATTTGTATTTAGTCCAATAATACTTATATACGTTGTAAATTCTAGGAAAATTGTATGTATGTCACTAGTGTTTCTTTTAATTGTAGATATGCCCTTCCTATTTCATGAATTTTTTTATGCTTGGATTTCATTTATTATAAATAGCACCCATGCCCAAAAAATTATGCAAAAATAGAGTTAGATGCCTGCTAAAATGAGTTTTCCACCCCATTTTTATTTTTGCAATATTTGTATTTTACTTATTTATAAAAATTAAAATGGTCATGTTTTTGTCCTTGTGTAATTTATAAAATACTAAAAAATAGAAAAACAATTTGAAAAATTGCAAAAAATATACGTTGTTTACTTTAGCATATTTTATATCCAGATAAAAAATCCCTATAAATAGAAAATGAAAAGGACTTGAAATTATTAAAACTCCAAACTCCAGCAAAAAATATTTAAAATCATCAAAAAACATATAAATAAGGTTTTTTTGTTTCTGAATTTTTTATATTATTATCTTTCTTTTTATTTGGAGAATTTTGGACTTATTTTTCTATTTTTAATCTTCATTTCAATCTCGATCTATTATTTAATCCTTGATTTGGTATATTTTTTATTTTAAAAATTCATAAAAATTATCAAAAACTCTAAAAAAACATAAAAACATTATAAAAATACAGAAGACCCAAAAATAAGTTATTTTCTGTATTTTATTTATTTATAATAGCATTTATAGTTATATTAATCTATATTGTAAAAATAGCCTTATAATTCTATTATGCATTTAAAGGAAATGAAAAAAATAAAAACTAGAAAATATTTAAAAAATTATAACAAAATAAAGACAACAAAAAATATATTTGAAAATAAAAAAACATAAATAAATAAATAATAAATAAAACCCTACAATAAAAATAAAGGGCAAGAGAAAAAGGACAAGTTTCTCGAGCTTAATTGCCTCGATCTACTGTTTGTTCCTTTAGTTCGACCATTACACATGCTTACACCTATACACATTCGTTGTCGAGTTATAATATATTTTATCTCCACATTTTGGTTTTTTATTGCTTGATTCATATTATGAGTTAATTGTTGATTGATTCGGGATTCGTGAGCGGTCGCTTCAGCGACATCGTAGTTCTTGCCCTATGCAGACCACTTAAGACCCTCGCCAACCTTGTGTCATCAAATGGAATTGTTACCGAGGAGCAACGCTGCATAGATTGGTTTACTTATTTTTTTTCTCTACTCTTGTCTATACATGCTTCTTTATCTATTTATTTTCATTTTTGTTTGATAATAATTGTAAACGATTTGACACTCTTTCTTGTTTGATCTTTGTTACAAGGGACAGCTACGTGAGGGAGGTCTTCTTAGGAGGCCCAGTGCACCCAAGTAAGGCGAAGCTGGTTTTCTGACTTGGCCGATAGGAGAGAGCGGCAAAGGATAACATAAAAGGACTTTTTTAAGGTGGTTTTCCTTATATTTTTCATTTCTTTTTTATCTTGTAATTAATGTGTGATAGTTATATTTGATTTTTAGTAATTCCGAATCTCATAGACACAACTACTTCACGAGTTCCACTGCCTGAGGAATTGTTCCCTTGGGGGCCTCGTCGATTTTCCGTGTTTTCATTGCTTTCTTTTTAATTGTTTTTCGCTTCTATTTTTATTTGTTTTGTGTCAATGAGCCCTAGCTTGTGATGTGCTTTATCGATAGATTAACGTCCAAAACCCTAATATATTTTCATGTTTATATAGTTGCCCTTTTGGACTTAGTCAAATCATAATTGTTAATTATTTTGATTTGAGAGCATGTGCCGAAAGAGGTCACATACAATGCTAATAGGGCCTGTTGTGGTGGGCACCGAGTGTCATCGAACGGACCTTGGTCTCTTTTCTAAATAATTAACATCTCATGCATTACGCTAATAGTATATTCTGCTCTAGGGCGATTTCATCAGCTTGCATTTATATATAGTATAGCTTTCAATTCTGTTATGCATCCTGCATGGAGAGAGTTTGGAAGCATTGTAAGTCTTCTGGCTTTTCATGTATCATCGGTTTCTGACTTGCTTGGTTTTTTCGACCTTCTCCCTCTGATTTTGATCATCTAGGATGCTTAATGGTATTGGAAACACTTTAGGCACAAAACAAGAAAAAAAAGTGTTAACCTGAATAAAATCAGGACTGCTAACTCTATTGTACTTTTAAAATAAACATAATGTATCCATTGCTTTGGGGAGAGCAACCCCCTCATTGTTTCTGAATTTTATTCTCAAGTACACACTAAGGATTAGTGCCCCAATCCCAAGACAATCTTCATGTTTGTACAACTTTGTTGAAAATCACGTCATTCAAAAAACTAAAAGATAAAAGACCATTATATCAGTTTGCACAGTGTTGAGTAGGTGATCATGGGGTTTTGCTTGTACATTGATTGTGACTTTGGGTCCATCCAATTTCATCATTCTTTGAGTTAGTACATCCATGAGTGTTTGAGTTTTTCATTTTATTGAGCCCTTCTCCCTTTCTTCTTCCGTATTATTTTCTTCTTTAGTGAGTCATGATATCGAGTCTTGATCTTCACTCTAGCAGCCGGATTTTGTGGCTACATCCTTTCTCACATCACACCATCTCTAGTCCGGCTAAAGGAGAATCTCTCCTTGAGCCACAATTTTATCTATGTTCTGCCTATATCTCGCTCGCCCTCCTTGTAACCTTCAATATCATCCCTTTTATCACCCGAGAATGTTGTGCTAGTCGATGAGGCCTGCGACGAGGCCACAATTGCATGAATTAATTAAGATGGGCAGATTTGAGGAAGTTGAGATTGGTGTGCTAGCTTTGGTGGATTAGACTCTGATATGTGCATATATGATATCAAGGATTTTGATTTTGGCACGACTATAGGTGTGACTTCTTATTGAGGATTGTTGATCTCGCACACCGGATTGAGGATGTAATTTGATGATGATTCTATGAGTTCTGATTGTACAATCTTTTATGAGGATCTGCCCATCTTGATTCAAACGCTTGATGTACTATCTCTTTCTGTGCTTCAAAGTGACGGTGCTCGAAATCAACATGGATTCACTTATCTTCTTGACTGACCCATCCTAAATCTCCTGACTCTTCCATCCCCGCCAAGCACTAGAGGATATTCCTCTGACATCTTGTTCCATCTCAGCTATTTGATGGATTTTAGGGAACGCATTATGATTGCTCTAACGATCTCTTATCCCTTCGATAGTCTAATGCCCTCCTATTGGTGATTGATCAATTATTTTGAGGACTTGAGATTTGATGCCAGCATTCCCTTGATCTTGACTGACTGAGTTTGCATTACTCCCCGATTAATATTTGCGGAGGATGCAATACATTCTTTATGATTGGTTTCATTCTCTACTTGTGTGTCTATCTTGACGGAGCACAAAATCAAGTTGTCTAATTTGTGTTATCGATCTCACTGTCTGATTGTGTGTCCGATCTGTCGGAGCATGAGACCAATTGTCCTATATATCTGGACTCCTTTAAGTCTTCTTTCCTTGATGGTCCTCGCAAGGATGAGCAATTTTATTCTGACTATTCCATGCCTAGTTCACAGAATTCTTTGATGGTTATCTGTTGAAGACTGTGACATTTTCTAGATCTTTCGGTCTCTTCTGATGGGTAGCCAATATGTCTCCTACTGAGACAGCTTCTAATGATTCGTTTGATGGATCTCAATCCTTTGAGTATTCTCTCCTTGACAACCCTCACAACAAGGAGTTTTGTTCAGAATATTCATTGCCTAGTATGTATCACTCCCTGAGGGTTATCTGCGGCAGTATACATCATTTGTGGGTACTCAGCTTCACTTCTTGTGTCTCCAATCTGTTGGAGCACAAAGCTGAGTCCTACGATTTGTGTGCTCGATCTCCTCTCTGAGTGTGTCTCTGATTTGTTGGAGCATGGAACTGAGTCTTCTATTTATTTTGATATCTCTGACTCATCTAAGTCCACTCACCTAGATGACCCTCACAAGGTTGAGCCTCGTCTTGTGGTATTCGATTGTTCTTGATCAATTGACCTTATATCCACCGGATATTGTGCTCTATAGAGACTCTCATGTTCTTCAATTTTCATATCTTGATGAGACTATGATTGATAAGGAGGAATCTATATTGATCATCCCTCCTCTGTGTCATACAATATCATGTCTAATCTCTCACTCTTTTCTTATAAGTTGATGTTCTACTTTCTGCTACCGGTTCCTGGCTTAGTTTTCGATCTGTTGTCCCCGATAGTGGACACCCACTTGATTGTATATCTGGGTGTCTTTTTCATTCTAGTTGCTTCATCATTCTCATGGGGAGAGTGCAGTATCCCTTTGTTAGATATCGTCCTGCACTTCGTCATTATATACGTGATTGTATATATGTGTTTCTTCTTCCATTCCATCTCTCTTCAGTATGTCATGTGTACCCCATATCAATCGCCATATCTACGTGTCTATACTTAGGACGTACTTTATGCTAAGTATAGGGGGTGCACCTCTCGCACTATTCTTTCTTCATTTTATTTCACGACTTCTATTGCTTCTTATACCTGAGGATACCTCACCCTAAGTATGGGGGGGTGATGCGTATATTCATCCACCATCTTTCCCTTTTTTTCTTTGTTTTATTTTTATCCCCTCCATTGCCTCCTCTCTTGTTGATTTTCTTTTCTATACATATGGATATCTCACCCTACATATATGGGGAGACATACCAAGTTGTGAACTGTTTATTCCCACCCTCGACCTCCCAGCATGTAGATATATCCTTTGTACTTAGGATTATTTTATCCCATGTATAGGGGGGACGGTCGTCTTCCCATTCACTTATTTCTTTATTCATTCATTCTTTATTTAATCATTGTTGTATAGGCATTTCAATACTTAATATGAGTTATGTCTATAATTTTTCTTTTCGATCTATGAGAACATAGTTCAAGCTAAGTTTAGGGGGGTCATATATACTCTGTATATACTTTATCCATAACTCGTACTTTTGTATTGTTAATAATAAATATGGCTAAAATACTATATAAATATACATATCATTAAATCAACTAAATGATGCATACTACTCCTCAAATTCTTCTTGTATATACTGATTAATAAGTCGGGTTAAAAATATTTTAGCAAAATGATTTGAAAAATGGCTTGACCCGTTTGGAAAACTTTTTTAAAAATGATTTCATCCTTTCTAAAAATATTTGTTATTTGTAAAGTTTGTTTTCTTTATGTGAAATAAAATGTTTTGAAAACCTAGTTGCAAATGGTTTTTAAAACGGTTGCAAAAATATTTCAAAAAATCTATATATATTGTTTGAAAAATCATTGCAAGATAAGCTTTCAAATGTTTGTAGATATTTACAAATATTATTTTGTACTATAGTTTTCAAAATTACTTTCAAATAAGTTTGAGGAATATATTCATCATTTAAAAACAAAAATAATATTGATAATATTTTTAAGAAATTGTACATATACACTTATAAATAACATTTAACCTATGAATTTTTTAAACTCTCCATTCTTATAAATAAATAAAAAGAGGCATGCCCGTGTAAACAAATGCACATATTTCCTATTGTTGCCAGAAGTCTTTTTACTTTTTTTCAAAATATTTGCAAGAATTTTTGAAAAAATGCATCGTCAAAATATTTGCTACATTGTACATAGCATTTGCATAACACTTTCAATTTTCGGAATGAGTTTGATGATTGAACTAGTTTGAGTAAAGTCAAAGATTGGACCTCGATTGGACCTTACTGCACCTAACTTCACTTGAACCTTATGGGAACTAGATTTAAGGTACTTCAGCTCTGTTTAGACTTAATTTATTGAGACAAAGGGTAGGGTTAAAGACACCTCAACTGACTAACTAGAACTTTTTGAGATACGTGCATGACTCTTGTCAGTTGTGACCTAACTCGGACATTTGCACCTTTCACTTGGCTCAACTCAATTAGAATTGTAAGGGGATTGGATTTGTCGGTCTCAGACGCACATGAGTGGAAACATTCATCCTCATCAAGGGAGGGAAGTGCATGCCTTCCCTTCCAGTGGCATCAACATCTAAAGATAGGAGAGTGTGGGTTGCAATAATGCTTCAAAAGGTGGATAGTCTTTGGGCTCAAGAGGAAAAACTCTTTATGTAAATGTTGTTGTAAAAAAACTCCAAAAAAGTTGACAAGTCTGATTGAAAATAAAATGTCTGCCCGAGTGTACATATTTGTATAGTCATGAAACAAGCTTGAGCTTCAACGTCATATCATGTGAGCCTATAGCAGGATGACTTGACTACACTAGTCATGCATCCTCGTATAGGTAGCTACATTGGCTACAATTCAATCTTCTCTTTACCCCCTCCTCTTGAGTCGGATGCACTTGAACATAGAAGGTAATACCCCGCTCCTCCTAGAAGGAGTTTTTGGATTGGAGAATCATTGAGTTGCCATTCTAGAGAAGACAATCTCTTTGTCATTATAGTTTAGGGGAGCCACCATCACATACATCATAGAAGTCAGTTTCATAGTCATAAGGGTTTGCGTATGATGTAATGACATGTCTATTGAGGTGGTTTGAACCGAGTTCTGTGATTCTCGAAGGCTGTTGTGTTTTAAATTTTGTTCCTAACATAGTTACACACACACTCTGACACCAAGGTCAGACCTGAGCTCCAAACTTTGATTTTGTGAAGACAAATTTGAAAATTAAATTCAATCCACTTTCTTTCTTTTTCTTTTCTTTATTGTTTTTTTCTAGACTCATTGCAAAAGTGTTTGCTAGGGACTAGCAAAGGCAAGTATAGGCGGTGATGAATCTCCATTTCATCACCTTTATTCTATCATTTTGGCCTTAAAAACACTACCTAATGCATGTAAATAGCAATATTTTGTACATATTACCATTCATTATTTATTGTATTAATTGTACAATAAAACACTGTTTTTTAATGCTGAAAGTAGAGAATATAAAAAGAAAAGAAAAAGAATAAATCAACAGAGGTATTTCATGACCCTAAACCACGAGACCAAGTCAAGAATAGAATTGGTCGACAAGGAAAAAAGTAGGGAGATAAGGGCCAGAATACAATAAAAACCCAATTCTTTTATTCATTCAAAAGCATTTTTTGGGACCTATTTTATTGTTTATTATTTATACCTTTAATAAAGAAACTTTGAACATAAAAGTTGTAGATAATAAAATCTAGAAAAAAATTGATGTCATACAAAAAAGAATATAGAGTGTACATTTTATACATAGAAGAAAAAGCCAAAACCCAAATTTCACAGACCCATATCTCTTGTATAAAAACTCAAAATGTATCAAAGCCACTTTAATTGTATATAACTTTTACTAAGCTATTTAATGAAGGTGGTTTCCTATTTTTTGGACTTAATATGTGAAAGTTAGGTCTTGGACCCTTATTACACTATTTACCCAAATAAAGTATCCATTTTATTTATTTTTTATCTTTAATTTTACATTTTTGTAATTTTGTAAATATTATTTATAATATATGTACATATTTAGAATAGAATTAAACCACAAAGAAAACACAAAATAAAATAAGTATACTAATTACATAAATAATATACCTATACTTATACCTATATAATTTATACCCCTATTTATTTAAGTGAAAAAATAACATCAGAAAAATATAATAAAAAATATTTATATACCTAAAAATAATTTCTAAATATATAAAATAGGAGAATAAAGTAATAAAATCAAATATATAGTTTAAAAATTAAATAACAAAAACATAGATGAATATATACCTATAAATACATCCTTAAAAATTAAGTTGTAATAAACAACACAAAAAAATAAATAAGAAATCATATTAAAACACTACATAAAATAATAAATATTTTTTATTTTATAAACAAAAAAATAAAATAATTACATCTATTAAATAATTAATTTCGAATAAAGTTCCTAGTTTTATCTTGTAGCAGGAAGACGTGGCCCAACCACAATCTAGAGAAAATTACCCCTGGTCAGCTCTCCATTCTTTCATCCAACTTTTGTCAAAGTCTTAAGCGGCCCACCTTCTTAGATTTTTCCTCACCAGTCCGTTACTCCATCACCCTCGAGCCCTTCACCAATAATTATCCATGCTCATCTGTCACCCTCGCCATCATCAAATCAGTTGTATATATTTTTTATTCTTCTCAGTTTGCCCATCTATAAAGATGCACATACATGTGTATAAATAAAACCTTTGAACTCCTCTTCCATTTTGGTCAACGCCCACATCCTAAAACCCTTAAGCCACGGCCTAGCATGCATCCTCATGACTAGTGGAGGTCCCCTGAGGTCTGACGGTGGTTGAAGGAGGCGAAGGTGCACCCACGGTGACCAGCTCTAGCCGCCCTACTCCCTGCTTTCGCCGGCAGGTATAAGAGCTATTTTCTCTATTTTCTAGGAAGATTTCATATTCATTTCTCATTCATCGCATTTACTTTTGACTTTCAAGTTGTGTTTTAGTGTAATTTAGGTTGGATACCCCCGTTGGAGCTCTCGAGCTTCAGTCGTGCTTCATATCCTCCCTTATTGCTTCCCCTTGCCCCGTGCCAGTTCATTCAACCGATCCTTAGTGGATCGAGATCTGGGAAACCCAACTCCACTACCTCGATGGGATAGCTCCATCCGAGCCACCAACATCTCCACTCCATCTAATAAACACCCCTAGGCTCCCTTTTTCCTTGTATTTGTTTTCCCTGCAGGTCTTGGAGGAAAGGGGCCCCATGGGGGTCGATTTCGATCAGTTGAAGATACCTAAAGCAACCATCTTACCTAAGCTCATTGACCTTTACCGGAGTTCTAGGTCATCTCCTTAAGCAACCATCAGACGCGTAGGGGTTTGGGCAATGCTTAGTGCCTCCTACGAGCATCCTAGGTAGTCGGAGGCGAGAGGTACACCATATTAATGCTCGGTGGGGAGGGGGTTCTTCCCCATTATTCCTAGCACCTTTAGAGTCGTTAAATCAAGGGTCCAACTGCAGACTCTACAGGAAACGTTAGATTGCAGAGCCTCAACCGTCAGATCGCCTCCCGCAATCTAATCCTGGATGTCCAAGGCAGAATCGGTATCAGCCGCGCGGATGAAGACACGTGTATTAGTGATTGATTGGAACCGTCCGATTTCAAAAAGGATAGGGTAGATTACATATCTTGCTTGTATATTTTTGTATTTATTTGTCAGTTTAGTAAATACAATTTGTAGTTTAAATAAATGTGGAAATTTTACCTACAGGACCCTGTATCTAGTGAATATTACACTTGGGTCCATTCCATGTCACCTCATCAGAGTCGTATGTGTTTGGGAATTGCTTAGCACCTCCTACGAGCATCCCACGTAGACATAAGCGAGAGAGATACACTGTATTGAAGCTCAGAGGGGTAGGGGTTCTTCCATGTTATTCTGAGCACCTTCATATCCGTTAGATTAAGGGCCCATCTCCAAACTATATAGGAGACGTCAGATCAAGCAGAGCTTCGACCATCAGATCACCTCCCATGATCTAATCCCCAACGTCCAAGGCCGAATCGGTATTAACCACGCGGATGAAGACACATGCATTAGTGATCGATCGGGGATGTCCGATGTCAAGCACGAACGAGGTATTTTACATATCATGCTTGTATCTTTTTGTATTTATTTATCCGTTTTGTAAATAAAATTTGTAGTTTAAATAAATGTGGAATTTTTTCCTAAAGGACCCTACATCTAGTGAATATTACTCTTGGGTCCTTTCCACGTCACCTTACATGTCGTCCCATGTGAGGTGGTGAAATTGCATGTAAACCTTTGAGACTTTTTGTATTGAGACTTTTTGTATTTGTATTTAATCTAATAAATTTTAATACATGTCGTAAGTTTCTGCGAAATTGCATATACGACCCTAATGTTTATTTTAATTGCAAATATGACCTTCATAGTTTATGCATTTTTGTTGCTTGTATTTTATTTATTAAAAATAACATCCGTGCTTCAAAAAATTGCAAGAATAGGGTTATATGCCTGCTGACATGTAATTTCAAGCCTCATTTTTATTTGGCAGTTTTGGCATTTTAACTATTTAATAAAATTAAAATCAACACATTTTTATCCTTGTCTAATTTGTAAAAACTTAAAAAAAATAGAAACACATTTTTAAAAAAACCAAAAAAATTATATGTTGTTTATTTTAGCATATTTTATATGTAGACTGAAAATCCCTAAAAATAAAAAAAGGAAAAGACTAAAAAATAAAAAATCTCGAATGTCCAACAAAAAAATATTGAAAATCACCAAAAATCCCAAAAATATGTTTTTCTATTTTTAAATTTTATCTATATTATTATCTATATACTAAAGATTATTTGAAGAATTTTGGACTTATTTTTCTATTTATAATATTTATTCCATCTCGAAAAATAAGAAAAACATTATAATAATACATAAAACCTAAAAATTAGTTATCTTATGTATTTTATTTATTTTTGCTAATAGTTATAATTATATTATTCTTTATTGTATAAATAGCCTTATATATAAAAAATCTATAAAAATTATCAAAAATTCTAGAAAAATAATAAAAACATTTTAAAAACACATAAAACCCAAAAATAAGTTATCTCATGTATTTTATTTATTTATACTAGGAACTACAATTATATTACTCTTTATTGTATAAATAGCCTTATATATTCTATTATGCATTTAAAAGGAAAAGAAAATAAAATAAAAACATGAAAATATTAAAAAAAAAAGTTAAAAATAACAAAGAGTTTATACGAAAATAAAAACCCCTAAAAAAAATAAAACCCGCAATAAAAATAAAAGGACAAGAGAAAAAGGACAAATTTCCTAAGCTTAATTGCCTCTATCTACCATGTGTCCCCTGAGTTCGTCCTTTACACATGCTTACACCTATACGCATTCGTCATAGAGTTATAATAAATTTTAACTCCATATTTTTGCTATTTATTGCTTGATTCATATTGTGATTTAATTGTTGATTGATTCAGGTTTCGTGAGCGGTCGCTTCAGTGACATCGTAGTTCTGGCCATGTGTAGACTACTTAAGACCATCGCCAGCCTTGTGTCATCAAATGGCACCGTTACTGGGGAGTAACGCCGCGCACATATTGGTTTACTTATTTGTTTCTATACATGCTTATTTATATGTTTATTTTCATTTTTATTTGATATTAATTGTAAACAGTCTGACACTCCTTGATTAATCTTTGTTTTGAGGAACCGCTACGTGAGGGAGCACTTCTTAGGAGGACATGTGCACCAAGCAAGGCGGAGCCAGTTATCTGACTTAGCTGGTAAGAGAGAGCGACAAAGGATGACATGAAGGAATTTTTAAGACTTTCTTCATATTTTCATTTCTATTTTTTCCTTGCAATTTATGTGAGATAGTTACATTGAATTTGTAATAATTAACTCTCAAAGACACAGCTACTTCATGAGTTCCACTACCTAAGGGATTGTTCTCTTGGGGGCCTCATCGATTTTTCGCATTTCCATCGCTTTCCTTTTTTGTTTTTCGCTTTTATTTTTATTTGTTTTGTGTCAATGAGCCCTAGCTTAGGATGTGCTTTATCGATAGAATAATGTCCAAAGCCTTAATATATTTTCATGTACCTATAGCTTCGCTTTTGTACTTAGTCAAATCGTAATTGTTAATTATTTGAATTTGAGACTGCGTGCTAAGAGAGGTCATATACAGTGCTGGCAGGACCTGTTGTGGCAGGAACTGAGTGGCATCAAAGACTGGACCTTGGTCTCTTTTCTAAATAATTAGCATCTGGTGGTTCACGCTAATAGTATATTCTGCTCTAGGCGATTTCAATGGCTCACATTTATATATAGTATAGCTTTCGATTCTGTTATGGATCACGTATAGAGAGAGCTGGGAAGCACTATAAGTCTTCTGACTTTGCATGCATCATTGATTTTCCGAATTGAATGGCTTTTCTGACATTCTCCCTCTGATCTTGATCATCTAGGATGCTAAATGGAATTGGAAACTCGTTTGGTGCAAAATAGAAAAAAGTGATTACCTAAATTAAACTGGGACTGCAAACTCTATTGGACATTTAAAATAAATGTAATGGATTCATTGCTTTGGGGAGAGAAACCTCCTCATTGTTTGTGCCTTTTATTCTCACGTACACACTACGGATTAGTGCCCCAATTCCATGCCTATCTTCGTGTTTGTACAACTTTGTTGAAAATCACCTAATTATAAAAAAAGTTAAAAGACCACCATCGCGGTCTTCACTGTGATGAGTAGGTGAACATGGGGTTTTGCTTTATACATTGATTGTGACTTTGGGTGCATCCACATTCGTCATTCTTTGAGTTAGTACATCCACTATTGTTTTAGTTTTTAATTTTATTGAGTAATCCCTCTCTTCGTCCATATTATTTTCTTCTTTATTGAGTCGCAATATGGAGTCTTGATCTTCACTCTTGTAGCTGGATTTTGCGGCTACCTCCTTGCTCATATCACACCATCTCTGGTCCGGCTCAATGAGACTCTCTCCATGTGCCACAATTTTGTCTATGTTCCACTTATATCTCGCCTTCCCTCCTCGTCCCCTTCAGTATCATCCCTTCTATCACTCGGGAATGTTATGCTAGTAGATGAGGCTTGCATCGAGGCTACCATTGCATGAATTAATTAAGTTGAGAAGATTTGAGGATGTTGAGATTGGTGTGCTAGTTTCAGATTTTGAGAATTTGACAATTAAAAAGTTTGATTTCTTGGCATATATACAAGATAATAACTTGAACTTATTTTTGATTTTTTCTATTCATTTTTAGGAATAATCAGGAAAAGAGTTTGGTGAAAATATTTAAAAATGAATTAATTAAAAATCAATGAAGATTTCATAATTATTTAATAAATATTGAAGAATGTTTGGAGTTTAGAATTAATTCTTTTTATGATTTTATTCATTATCTCGCCCTACTTATTTTTTTGTCGACCAATCCATGCTGACTTGGTGTTGGGGCTTAGGTTATATAAATATCTCCTTCAGCTATATTTATATTATATAAGTCATATTGTACATATATACATATCTAAAATTTATCTTCTCTTTATTTTCTTTATTTTTTATTCTTTTATTTATTTAAAATTTTTTTATGCATAGAAGTGCATTTTTATTCATGAATGATGTTTTGAGAAAAGATGAGATTTAATGCATATTTACATGTATTTGTTAAGGGTTTTAAGATAAAATTTAGAAAGAATGTTAATGAATCATGGATTCATCACTCCACCACACCCTAGTTCGCTTCGCGCCTCCTTTTCCTCCACTTGAGTCTGTACGGTGGTGACAAGATCATTCAACACCCTATTGGAGCTCGATTTTGTGTCTGTTTGAGCTAAAATCATCCGTGGTCGGAGTTCTCCACCGCAAGTAGCCTCCTTGGTTTTCCGCAGCGTGGTTGAGGCCACCACCTCGCTGACCACCTAACTGTACTTAGCCTTCTACTCCAGATGCTTCAGGTACCCTCATTCATTTTCATTTCATCATGCTTTCAATTTTATCCATTTTCGCTGCCACCCACCCTAGTTGCTCGGACCATTGTGTTAGACCTCCATATTCCACATCTGATCGCATCGATACGCTTGCCACATCATTGTCCACCTTCTCGTACAGCCTCATCACCCTTAGCTTCGATCCTAGGGTAAGATTTAAGGCTTGACTTCTCTCCTTCATCTTCGCCGGAAGTCGCACACCATCCACCACAGCTTCTTTGCTTTTCATCTCCCAATAACCATGGTTGGAACTGTCTCTGAGCCTTGAGTGCCCTTGTAGGACTAGCAGCATGAGAGGAGCACGATCCGACTCCCATCAGAGGAGGCGAAACAACTCTATATACCTTCACCTCTAGATCTCCATCGAGTCGTTCAACGCCTCATCAGAGCTCTCCACCCAACGCGGTTCCACTCCAGCGACGTGTTGGACCCTTTAGCTGGTTGATCAGGACTCTACAACTCCAGATATTGTCGATCGAACCAACCCTCATAGTCCCTTCTTTGTGTTCCTCCAGCTCCTCTCTTAGTTGTCGGATGATGAGGCCTTCTTCTATATCTGATCGGGATAGTTCCTTCCACACGCAAATCTAAGTGCTCCAATCATATCTATGGTTAATCTAGCCATATGTCAGCTCCAGCATATCTGGACTATTATATCCATACCTGGCAGTCAGATCTAAGCCGCATATCCTAACTTTTGGTCCTGACCATCAGATCCTTTTCCAGTTTATTAGAGTCCTACACCTGTGTCATACTCTAGACCATCAGATCCTTTAGAGCCATGTATCACATGCCTCTTGGAAAGGTTTATTTCAATTTACCCCTTTTGTTTCTATCGTTTTCTTTTTAGTATAATAATTTGTAAAAGTTGTTAAAAATGTTTGCAGTTAGGACATCATAGTTCTCTTATTTGCATTTTAGTCCAACAGAGTTGAGCACATGTGCGGATTCACGTGTATTTATGGGATATTTACATGATTAATCAGGTGCTTTCACTTTTTATATAAATTAGAGAATTTTTTTCTTTATTTACATTTATGCCCCTATGAGCCTGTGTCACGTGTGTCATACGTTTTGTTCGGGATTTTAATGCATTTTGGCCCCTGGAAATTTATTGTGTGTTATTATTCAACCATTTAGGTCCTCTGTGGATTGTTTGATTTTTGTTCTCTTTTATTAATTGTTATAAAAGTTATATTAAATCCAAAAAATCCCCTAAAAATCATGTTTAGTGATGCTAGTTTTTCTTTGCACGATAATTATTTTTTATTTATTTCTTTTATTTGTTATTATTAGAAAATTAAAATTTAACCAAAAATTCCTTATTTCCTTAGAAAAATCATAAGAATTCGAAAAATGCTCTCAAAATTCTAAAAAAATAAATTTGCTTTGTTTTGACTTGTTTGGTTTTCTATCCAATTTTCACTTTTATCCCTTTTATAAAACTCTAAAAATTTGCAAAGCCCTAATCAGCATAAAAATTATATAAAATCTATTAAAAATCCAAAAATTGTATTCTCGGTCTCTTTTTATAGATATATTTGTGTACTTGATGATAAAACTAATAAGCAATTGTTATGAACTTAATTTCTAATTTTTAATTTGAAAATACTCTCTATTGTGCATTGTTTGTTTTATTAATGTTTTAGTCATTTTGAGAATCCTAAAAAAATCTAAAAACCCCTCTAAAATTACAAAATTAGTATAAATTATCAAAAACCCAAAAATATTTTTACTTTATTTTTCTAGCTATTTTACTTTATTTGAAACTTCCCAAAATATTGCTGGTGTGCTTGTTTCCATTTTCTTTAGTTGTCTTTGTTTGAAAAAGTAAAAATTAACAATTTGCAAAATTAAAATTCACTAAAAAATTCAAAATCAGAAAACATAAAAAAATTATAAAAATTAAAAACCCATAAAAATTTTAAAAAGATAAAAATCGCGAAAATCCAATAGCAGTTTGCTTCGTTTTTCCTTCTTTCTTTTCTTTGGTTTTACATTTATTTGATTTATCCTTCTTTACAACATTTGCCTCCTTGTGTTCGACTCTGGTCTCTATACTTGATTAAAAAAGTAGTTGAGACCACATGTTTTACTTACTAGATTCGTTTTGTTGTTGAATAAATATTTTTGATTTCGGCTTGGTTGATTTAGGCATAATGATGCATTAATTAACTTAACCTAAATTAGCTAAAGTACCAGTCATCAAGACCTCACATTCATCATATTGCTCACCTAAAATTGGCTGTGGGAAGATCTTTATGTCTAAGCCAAGATGATACTAGGCTGCTTCGTCAAGGGTGTCTCGGGAACCATTTTCGGGGACTACCGAAATCGATACTTTAACCCTATGTTCTTCTGGTAACATGGACATCTAACGACTAGAGCATCGATTGAAATAAATCTCTAGATGAGGAATGGTCTGCTAGCACAAATTCTCCAAGACCCTAAAACATGGGCAGAACAATTCTAGATCCGGGGTAAAACAAGAATGCAAGGCAATGCCAAATAAAGAAATACCCAAAGTAGCCTATACCAAAAAAATATAAAAAGTTTGAGCTTCCAGAAAAGGCTTGCTTCTTGGTGGAGACTTGGTTACAATGCCCAAGGGTCACGTGGAAATATGACTACACTATCAAGTTTCCACTTCTTTTCCCTTTCTTCTAGTCTGTCATTAATTCATTGTGCACTATGACGTACCTTAACTTAGAAGGAAATGTTTATCTCCCCCCAATAAGAGTTACCAAAGAAGGAGATTACTAGATAGTTCAACAATTTATATGGAAAGAGTTAACACAATTCACACACATGGTACTCGTCATTTCAAGGCTATAATAGTATATGTATGAAAGGACGATTCTGACCAGACTATTGAGTTGAACTAAATAAGAAGAGCATAGAACCTAAGGTGTGTTGATTCACAATTCCTAATTGGAATAAGGTTCCGAACACATTAACAATCTAAAGGTCTTAACTGAGCTTCAAACGTTGATTTTGTGAAGACAAGTTTAAATGTCATAATCATTCTACCTTATTTATTTTCCTTTTCTTTTGCATCACTTATTATCCTAATAAGTGTTTGCTAGGGATTAAAAAAGGTAATTATAGGGGGTGATGAATACCCATTCATATATATTTATTCCTTTTTTGTCTTTAAATCCCTATATAAATATATGAAAAGATGTCTAATTATAAAAAATTTCAACATACTGAGTGTTGATGGTATATAGGCATAAATACACGTGTATAAACACAAAATAAATTAAAAAAGAAAAGAAAAGAAAAGAAAAATGATGGAAGTATTGTAAATACTGACTGAACCTAACCCTGAGACTTAGTCAATATTAACTCGGTCGACAAGGATTAAAGTAGGGGGAGATGAGGGCAAATAAACATAGATAAAATAACTCAGACACCTAGTAACCCGAGGTGCCTACTACACTACATGCACAACCAAACTTGCACTAGTTTATACACACTTAAATTAAAGATATTTTTAACATAAAACATGTACACGAAAATGCATAAGTAAATGCATATAAAAATAATTTACAGTATCAACGAGACAAACAAATGAAAAGTTGCAAACAAAACTGTAATGATCAATATCTCCTCCATATGAAGTCAAAATTCACCCAACTCGCTTATATCTGAAAATTAACTTATTGATTTAATAATTATAGTTCCATTGAAAATAGACTTAAGATATAAAAATTGGCTTTTAGTGTCCCATTGTACAAAATGCATATACATTTTACCTCATTTGAATAATTATTTATATTTTTACTCTTTTTGTATTTTTAAATACTTACAAATATTATTTAAAACATGTTGAAGTTATATATAGTTTTATTATACCAATAATGTACACAGCCATAATTATTTAAGTGTATAAATAAAATAAGAAAATTAAAATAAAAATTGTAAATAATGTATTTATATATATCATAAATTTATAAAATACATATGCATAATAATAATGTTTAAAATATAAAATAAATAAAATACACAATACATGTGTATAAATACCTATAATTACACTTGTTAAAATTAACTTATAATAAATAAGCCCCAAAAAATCACCTAAAAATAGTAAATAAATTATGAATAAACTTTCATGTTTAAAGGTTTATTTAGAAAAGAAGATGTTATATTTTACTTTATATTTAATTCTATTTTTACCCTAGTTTTGTCTTCTTGTCTCACATGGACTAATGAAGAGGCCACGATTGTTAACCTAAGTCAACTGCCCTGCCTCCTCTATGAATCGGCATGTTCCTTTCCCTTACCTATTTTTTGCTAATTTTTCTGCATCACCTCAGATAACATCTACCTCCTATTTCTTCTGCAATGTTCTTTGCATGTTGATCTGCATTCACGAGAGTCAATGCTCGACCATGGTCAACCATGGGTTCACGCAAAAACCCTAGACGATGATCCCTTCAGAGGCAGCCATTTATATAATGTTTCCTTCACCCTTTTTGAAATTTGATTTTTACTACCCAATTTTTCTCCCCAAAAATTATTGCCAAAGCTCTCCCTTTTTGACAAGTAGTAGAGCCTCTTGATTGGCGGCATGGAGGAGTGGAGGAAGAAATTCATCATCATCGTAGGTCTCCTCCTAGTGGTTTTGTTCCTGACCATCCTTTGTCCAGTGGGCTTTACTTTTATGTCATTTCAATTCCTAGTAGTGGCAATAACTTAGGTGTGCACTTTATTTCTTTTGATTCCCATTTTATAATAAAAATCAAAATCGTATTTCTTTGGAGCTCCGAGATATGGCATGTATTATGCATATGTCCAATCGTTGGATGATCACCTGACCATCTCCCCCCTTTCTTCCCTTCACCCAATGTCATCTTGATCCATTTCCAGCCCTTGATCTTGATCCAATTAGGGAGACTGGTGCTTGATCTTTGCCTCTCGTAGGAGCACCTCCACCTATCCATTCCATCCCACGTTTTTGCTCATCTAAGGGTCGAGGAGCTTCAGCCTCCGACCCTTAAGCATCAAGAGGAGGCTAGCACATGAAAGGACCCCATCTGAGGGTTGAATCACTCAGTCTTGTAGCTTCAGGTGTCCCAGCCTTCTCCGACTTGCCAGACCTCTTCTGATAGGGTTTGGAACATTTTAACCCATTACTCAACTGTGGAATCATTTTAGGAATGTGAAGAACATCACAACACCTCATGGGACCGTCGGGATTAAGTAGGAGGCTCGATCGAAGCTATGTTGGGAGAGTCTTCTTTCCTTTTTTTCTAGTCCCTCTTCTGGTTATCGGATCAAGAACAACTCCATGTGGAGCAGTAATCGTCCGATATGGCACTAAGAAACTATCAGAATAGAGGGAGTGATCTAATCTCCGTCCTCCATCCATGAACCATCATCGACCGTCCACAATGAGATGTATGGATAAGTGGAGTGATCGCAACCATCTACCAGCGTGCGTTTGGGGTATTTTGCGATCTGACCCCACTACACTTTGTATTTATTATTTAGTCTATAAACTTTTGTTTGTTGTTGTAAAACTTTTGTAATTTTTACACTAAGGACCTACCCTATATTTTATTGCACTTAAGTCCACTGCTATGCCACCACACGTGCCTATATGTGTGAGGGGATGAGTATTTTGCATGGACCCCCATCGAGATTGGTGTTACTATTTAGTCTATAAATTTTGAATCTAGGAGAAAAGATTTTATAAAATTTCCATACATGGTCCTGTGATCTATTTTATTTGAATTTATACTCCTGCAAATGTGTAATATATTTTATTATGTGAAAAAATTCTTGTACGCCCCTAGACTATGCTAAAATATTAAATGCTCAAAAACTTCTCAAATATTGCAATTGTTAAACTTGTAAGCCCTAGGCGAACCTTTCCTACAATAAATGTTATTGTATTGTTTGATATATATAAATAAAACTTATTGATTTATTGCACTCCTGGTTTGAGATTAAATGAATGAATGCAGTATAAGGCCCCTAGGTTCAATTAAGGTTATGTACCAAGGCCATCTAAACGATCATACAACTATTGATTCAATTGTTTAATCATAGAGGTTGGTTCTTGAATGAATATCTAAAAAGTTAGATTGAGGACTCATCAAGCACCATCAAATAATAGTAAGAGATGATCTCCAACCTGAGAAGGAGATGTCAGTCAATTTCAAATGGCTGATATCTGACCGACCTCTTGATATAGGTCCTCTACATGGGAATAGAGATCTGATTTGTCATATTTGTTAGGTCAAAGAGTTGATTTAAAGATACCGAGATAACCAAGTCATGTGTCATATACTATCACAATATAGGCATGCATCCTCTAACTGGAGACAGATGTGTTGCTATATGTCTAATTATGTACATTTGGTAGGCTGATAGGTTAATGGTCTAATCAAGGTCGATATACCTGTGAGTTGGTTTACATACAAGGGCATATGAGTAATATGATCTCTCAAAGGGATCATACAAGTTCACTTGTGAACCAGAATACATGAGCTCACTGATGAGGTATTGGGACAGATCAATTCTATGCATTGTCAACTTCCTTTGGAAGCATGACAAGAATTTGTAGGTATGATATATGCTTTTGGAAAGCATGTTATCGATACCAACTTCCAATGTCCAAATGAGAAACATAATGATGAAACCCTAAAGACGATAGTGGGAATTGTCTTTGGGTATATTCTAGGCCTTCCAATATGGAGGATGTTAATGAATCTCCATTTCATCACCTTTATGCTATCATTTTGGCCTTAAAAATCCTAGATAATGCATTTAAATTAACTATAATTTGTAAAAAATTAACATTGATTCCTTATTTTGTAAATATTGTATAAAATAATGTTTTTAATGCTAAAATTATATAATAAAGAAAAGAATAAGAATAAAATTCCAAAGGTATTTTTTGATCCTAAACCTCGAGACCTAGGTATCTTGATGACTAGGTCGACAAGTAATTAAGTAGATGGAGATATGGGCCATCAATACAATAAAAATCTCATTTATTAATTCATCAATAATACATTTTTGGGACCTATTTTATTTTCTAATTTTTATACCTCAAATAAACAAAATTTTGTACATCAAAGTAGTAGGTAGTAATATATAGAAAAATACAAAATAGATTTCATATCAAAATAATATACAGTGTAAAAGTTATACTCCAAATGAAAAACCAAAATTTCAATTTCTAAAACCCATATCTCTCAAAAAAACTCAGAATGTATCAAAATCACCTTTAATTGTATATAACTTTTAATAAGCTATTTAATGGATGTAGTTTCATATTTTTTGGAGTTAAAGTATGAAAGTTAGGTATTGGACGCCTATTGTACAATATACCCAAATAAAATAATCATTTTATTTATTCTCTATTATTTTTATAATTTTATAAATATTATTTATAGTGTATGTACATAATAAAAATATAATAAAACAATAAATAAAACATTAAAATAAAATAAAATACAAAAATACGTAGATGACTATATAATATGTGTACCTATATACTTACACCTCTATTTGTTTAAGTGTAAATAATATATAAGAAAATTATAACAAAAATATATTTAAGTATATAAAAATTAGTTATAAATATATAAAATAAGAAAAAGAAATTAATAAAATAAAATACAAAATAAAAATATATTATTCAAAACATCGGTAAATATACCTATAAAGGAAGCCCTAAAATGTTACTTGTAAATAAAAAACTTTAAAAAATAAATAATAATAATAATAATAAAATATAGAAAATAAGAAACGTTTCTTATTTTATGAATTTAATTTCATAAAACCTTTTATTATTTATTAGCTAATTTATAATCTATTTTCATGTTAGATTTTTCTTGTTGTTGTACATGGACCGGCCATATCATCTCGTGAGTTGACCATGGTCAACTCCCTTGACCGATGCCTATGCCCTGTCAGATGTAGTTTTGACCTCATCTTCTCACTTTTTCCAGGTCGATTAGAGCATCGACTTGGTTTGTTCCCTTCTGCACTTTTAAACCTCGATATTTGGTGATTCATGTCGGCTCGATTCCTCGAGCTTTGGAACACTGTCTCGCCCACAAGACGTCATTCTTTGTCCCTACTCCATAACTTGTATAAAAGTCCACTTCTGCCCAAAATTCAAACTTGATCCTTCTTCTACCCCCTAAACCTATGTTCGAGTCTTGATCATTGTTCCTGGTGACAACAGGAGACTAAACAGATCCTTAGGAGCTTGGTTGGGTGTCGAATCGAAGAGGTCCAAAGCTCTGCCACATCCATCGCCCGGAGCTCTGCTCCAGTTAGCCTAGGTCAGCTTGTCTTCCAATTTTATCAAACAACGGAGTACCTGCTCCGTCGCCCTGCTCCCACCACCATCGACTTCCCCCGTCTCGCTCAACGCCTCCATTATCTCCCTTGTCGCTTCTGAGCACCCAGCATCCCGTCATCCACCCGAATCTTGCTCAGATCTGGAGAACTGATCTCCTTCCTCCATCGTTTGTCGGAGATCTCTGCATCACCTCACTCCGTACCCATCCCACTGCATGAAGCCATCTTTGGCTTCTCCTTTTTGTCATTAATACCCCTCTGGAGGAAATGAAGCAAAACATCATCTTTATACGGGACTGTGGGTGGAATTTGAAGATTCATGTCTCGAGCCTTATCAGACCTCTTATGGAGATCCGTGAGTTTTTAGTCACTTCCAGCAGACGCTGGCCAACAAGACGAATGTGTAGGGACCTTCGATAGAGTGCAAACCACCAGAGGCACAAGCCATCTGAGATCGAAGCTCACCTAGTCGAACCTTCTTCCCGGTTCATCGAGGAGGCTTCGCCACAATCCGATCGATGGAAGTCTCTAGGTTCTCCAATTATTGTTCGATCGATCGTGGCAGCACCGTTGGATCCCTTGGGAGATCTAATCCTGTGCATCCATCGATGAAACGGTATTGGCAAGCCTGGGCACAACATATGTTAAGTGGATAGATCTCGACTATCGGCACGATCCTCAATATTGGGAATTTTGCATTTCCTACCCATCCATATTTTGTATTTAAATATTAGCACAAAAACTTTCATTTGCAGTCCATTTAATTTTGTAAAATTTGCAGAAAACCCCTCGTACTATTGTTATTTACATATTAGTCCACACCAGCTCACCTCACATGGATGTGCATGTGATGTTGGCATTTTGCAGGTGGGGCCTTGGGGGTTTATGCATTTTGCTTTAGCCATAGAACATTTAATTCCAATTATAATATTTTTAAAAAATTACACAAAGGCGCATGTACAATATTTTATTTTCATATATGCCACTATGATGACACACCTAGCAACTCGAGTTAAGCAATATCAAGTGTCGTTGTGACCCGAATCACCAAGCGTTGGTATATAAGAAGAATTAACCACTCAAACAGATCAAAAACAATCGAGCATATGTAAGCAGTTCGCTATTTATTTTACTTGGTATAACAATCTAGGGTCAAACACAAGGAGCATAAGAAAATCTACGAAGCAGACAGATCTCAACAAATGAAATAAAACATTTTTTAGTGGTTTCTAATTTTGCAAACTTTTTTATGATTTTTAGTAAGGAAACAAAATCAATACAAAAGAAAGTAAAGCACTACAACATTTTTTGTTATTTTCTTTGAGGCTAAAAATACTCAAAAAATTGTGATAAAAATATTTTTGGGTTTTTAAGGTTTTAAAATGTTTTTGGAAATTTTCTGGGGTTTTGCAAATGTTTTTATAATTTTATAGAAATCAAATAGTGACTAAAAATGCAAACAGTGCATAGCCGGGATTAATTGCAGGTTAAAAATACTTAAAATGCCATAAAATCCTATATATCAACTATATGAGAAAATATGGTGAAAAAACAAATAAAAATTGAAATGAGGATTTTTGGATTTTTCTAAGGTTTTATGTGATTTTTATAAGATTTTTGGTGTTTTGAAATTTTTAGGATTTTAATAAGGGATTATCAAACAAAATTAACATTGTAACTCAAGAAAACAAGATACACTTAACATAAATGTTTGTAGAATTTTTTAATGTAATTTTAGGGATTTTCAAAAATAGACAGGACACTTTTTAGAGGTTTTCAGTTTTTCAAAATAATAAATATGAAGAGATTATCCCAATAAGAATACATTAAATACTATACGTCAACAAGAGTTTGGTAATTTTTAGATAAAGTTTCGGATTAATTTGCTTATTTTTAAGTTAAATAAAAGACACTCAGTTTGCATGGACATGTATGTGAAGAAACTATTTTGAGGGGCCAAACAATAACCTCCAATAAAAATCTAGGGGACCATTGCAAAAAATCCAAGCAAGCAGACGCGCTACACGTGATTCAGACTCGCAAGGGTATAGATGCGAATATAAAAAACATGTCATTCAATTCATAACATATAAAGACTGCATGGCTTAGAGTACAAATAACCCAAAACACACGTGGGCCACCACGTGCTAAACACTGAGAGGGACTAAAATGCAAATATCTAAAAAATCAAGGTTAAAACTATAAGAGTTCATAACTACAACAATTATTTAATGGACTAAGACGAAATAGCTAACTAAGAGAGATAAAGAGTGCAGTATACCTTGAGGCACGTGCTTCACGCGTGAGGCTCTAACGGCTCTGATCTTCACCTGCCAAATGATCTGATAGTGCAGTGGTTGTCAGCTACATACGGGTCAGATCTGCAGTAGTAGGTCTGATCCAACGGTCTGAAGGCTGTCACATTCGAGCGGTGGTGATGATGCAAGTATTTGATCGTACAATTAAAGTTTCAGCATGCATGGATGGTCCAGATCAAATCTGGGTGAGGACGAGCATCAGACGACTCCTAAAGGCGCTGGACGAACTGTTCCTCAGCGAGCTTCAATCGAGAATCCCCGGTGATCCGAGGGTTTGATCAGGTCTCTGAGAGGTACAACACCTTCATGATGATCGCCCGCATTAGATGGGTGACTCCGAAAGGTCAGGGAACAGTCGGATGGGCCAGATAGTGACTCACCTCCTAGAGTTGCATTGCCAGAGCAATATAGCTTCAAAGAGGGCTCTCCCACGCACGCTATCACCAGCAAAAGGGGAAGCGACTCAAGGGTGTAGCTCTGGTTGGGTTTTATTGCATAAGTAAGTAGATAAGCGACGAGGGAGTGCGGTTTGGGTCTCCTACGTACGCGAGGAGTGGAGGTCTGACTTGATCATGCTCAGATGAGAAGGATTAAAGGGGAAAGGTTGTGGGAGAAGATGGGCGATGAAGAGTAGCGACGATCGATATGGAGAGATATGGATGTTGGAGCTCCGACTGGATGGTCAGAGCAGAGAACAAGCGATGTTGTGAAATGAAAAGATGGATTAAATAGAGGAATGATAGGGATAAGAGGGGTACCTGAAGGTTTAGAGGTTCTCCGAGGCTTCAGGCGATGATGGACGTCGGAGTGAAGCCTCGACCACGTTGCGGGAGATGGGGAGGTTGATCGCAGCGGAGTTTCGACCATGAAGCTCGAGTTGCGTCGCTGCTACACCAAACCGAGCTCCAAAGGGCGCTCCAAATGGTCGTTACCTAGCTGGAGGTAACTGAGGGTCGAAATGTGGGTGAGGAACGAGCTACCCTTCAGTGGAGTCTGACTAGAGCTTTTATACAATAAGCAAGGGTCCAGAAAGATTGGCATAGTGCACGGAACCCTAAGGATATCCAGAAAATTCTAGGTATCCGTGAGGATTACGGATATCCAGGAATCACGGGTCCAAGAATCAAGGTGAGAGGTGGTCGGAGTCAGGTGGGAAAATAGGGAGAACAAGCTCCAACGAGAAGGCGGGCGACCCGACCTGACTTGGAAGGCGGCATTGACTGGAGTCAACAAATCCTCTGGACCAATCAGAAAATAGTGTGCATAAATAATTGAAAATTCAAAAAAAATAGCAAATGAATTTAAATTAAAAGTGTTTAAAATAAAAATATTTATTAATTTTCACATTATTTTTCTATGATTTTTAATGTTTTTTTATGAAAAATAAATTAATGTATATACAATATATATTGAATCACATATAGGTATAATATACATATGTATTATGTACAAGTATTTTTATTTTATTATTTTTACATAAATACCCTTATTTTGTATTTTATTTATTTATAACATAATTTAGAAATATAAATTAATTTTTATTTATTTCTATGAATTAATAAGGTGTATAATAAATAATGGAAGTAATATATACAAGTGTGTTTTGTACCAGGATTGAAGGATTTTATTTTTATTTTTATTTTCCTGATTTTTGTTTTATTTTTATATTGTTTCTAGGATTATATACAAAGGTTTAAAAATAAAAATTTTATTTTATTTTGTCAAAACAATTATATAAATAATGTGTACAAATATAGGTAATATATACAATAGATAGTGAGCCCTATCTGTCTCTACGTGTTTTATTTTGCGATCAGGTCAAGGATTGACCTTCTCTTGGGTTTTGGGTCACTCTGTATTTATTCTAAATACACTAT
Organism: Ottelia alismoides; assembly: GCA_037367405.1. Classification (NCBI taxonomy): domain Eukaryota; kingdom Viridiplantae; phylum Streptophyta; class Magnoliopsida; order Alismatales; family Hydrocharitaceae; genus Ottelia; species Ottelia alismoides. The sequence goes on from JAZKJV010001773.1 coordinate 728,031, forward strand.
TCTTTTTCTTTTCCTTTATTCCTTTATTTTTGCACAAAAACATACTAATTTATGCAATATTAACACAAGCATGCAATTTGTTAAGTCATTGTATTTACATGTTTTCACATGATAGAAAAAGAGATAAAATAAAAGAATAAAGAGTGAGAATCAGGGATTTATCACCCCCTATACTTTACCTTTGCTAGTCCCTTAGAAAACACTTGTTTGAAAATGAAGTGAAAACAAGAGAAAGAAAAGAAAAGGAATGAAGGTTTATTATTAAACTTATCTTTATTAAATTCAAGTATGGAGCTCAGTCAGACCTTTGGATTATTAGTTTGTCGGAACCTTATTGGGAAATAGGTTTAAGACTCAACAGCATGTAAGTTCCACCATTCTATGGTCAAGGCTCCACAATAAACCAGGTCAGAACAAGTCTACATACACTACGCAAACTCTAATGACTATGCATCTTTCCTTGTACGGTGTAAGTGATATGTAGCTACCCACCTCAGAAATGACAAAGAATCAGGCTCCCTCAACAAGGTAACTCTAATTCTCTAATCTAGCAGATCTTTACACGAGGAGGGTATTCCCACAACTCATGTCTTTAGACCACAATGCTACTAGACACGGTTGAGGTGCACATCCCTTCCTAAAGGAAGACAAGAGGTTCCGCCTAGAAGCACTACCCTCGTATGCTACCCCAAGCCTAAGAATTCTGCCTCCTCATCACCTCAACCGTTTTGAGCTACGTGTAAGGTGTTGGTCCAAGTAAAGCCATTATCTCGGAGAGTCATGCGTGCGTTGTCAAATGTTCTACCTAGGCTCATCGAGACGACATGTAAACATAACCTAGTGGACTCTAAGAATTAAGTCACTAATGGACCTGAAAATTCATAATCACAAATTCTATAAGTTTCCTCTGTAAGTTGGTGGATTAAGGTCTTAACCAAGCTTCATTTTCTAATTTAATTCTAGGATTGTTTAATTATCAACTATGATTTAGAAGAATATATAAACAAATATGTACAAAACTCTTTGCATTTTTTTTCAAAATATGCAAAATGTTATGAAAAATGTTTGAATGAACGGAAGAAGGGCAAGTTTTTGCAAAATATTTACAATCATTTACAAACAAATTTTGCAAACTTTTTTTTCAAACATTTGTCAAAAACTTTGTACTGTATACATAATTTTGTTACAAAAATGTTTGCACAAGTTTTATACATGAAATATTTTTACAAACATTTTTACAAAAATAATTTTTACAAAAAACTATTTACAAATATGTATGTACAAGAAAGAATTTTATAAGCAAGAAAAGTTTTAACATTTTTATGATTTTTACTTTGTGACTTTTAGCCATTTTATCAATTAGCACACTCACATAAAGTACGAGTTATGGCTAAAGTATATATATACAATATATATATATATGACAGCACCTATACTTGGCACGAACGATGTCCTCATAGTGATCAAAGAGCGTTGAAAGGAAGACATGACTCGTGCTGACTATTGGGATGTGAAAAGAAGGCTAAACTACAATGATGAATAAAAGAATGCAATTAATAGAAGTCAGTGATCCCCCTATACTTAGGATCAAGTAATCCAATGTATAGAAGTCTGTACTCAAGGGGAAAATCGAGGGTTAGAATGTACAGGGTCTACCTCCTCCATACTTGTGGTAAAGTATCCCTAAGTATAGGCAAGAAAATAGAGGTAAAAAGAATCAAGCAGATAATCACAAGTCTGACACCCCCCTATACTTAGGTTAAAATACACCCTGCGTACAACATAATAATAAGATAAAGATGGTGTGTTAGAAAGAATGAATGATATGGACAACTGGATCTATATAGCTGCGAAAGATAGGTGATAATCAGGCATGAGATGTAAATGATGTGAGTCAAAGATCGCATCTCATGCAAAATGAACAGGGGCAACGTCAACGATCAACGGATAATGATCTATATATTGCTTCAGACGTTGACCATTAACTCAAAAGGTGGATTAAGATGACAGCTCGGATATATCAATACTTCCATTGCCGTGCACCTTTTGGACCAAGTATGGTCCTTTCCATTTGCTCTGCAACTTCCCTAGAAATAATCTCAACCTAGCATCAAATAGCCATAATCTCTGGTTTAGCTCAAATTGCTTATGGCTGATATGAGAATCATGCATATCTTCACAATCTCCTTATATTGTAGGCTACTCAAAAAGGTTGTATTTCTTCAGCTCCTCCAAGGCTACCAACTCTGCTTTCCTCTGATCTCCATGCTCATGGAATCCAATAATAACTTAGTGACTACCCATAGTGACTTATGCTTGATTTCCACAGGTAAATGGCATGGCTTGCCATAAATGAGACGGAAGGGAGACGTACCCAAAGATGTCTTGAAGGAAGTCCGATAGTCCTACAAGACTGAGTCCAAAAGTTGTAAGCAATCCTTTCGGTAAGGGCGGACCACCTTCTGCAATATCGTCTTGATCTCCCTATTCGATACTTCAGCAATACCATTGGTATGAGGGTCATATGGAGCGGCAACGCGATGATCAATGATGAACTCGTTAGTAAGGGCCCTTAACTTTTTGTTGGTAAGTGAGTCCCCCCATCAAATATCGACACTTTAGGAACCCCAAATCATAAAATGATATTCTTTCTCAAAAATCTGCAAACAGTCTTAGCATCTGCAGTTCGGGCGGGGATGACCGCAATCCAATGACTCATGTAATCTACAACAAGTAGAATGTACTCAAATCCTTGACTCTTAGATAATGGACCCATGAAATCGATGCCCCCATGCATCAAAAACCTCACAAAAGTAAATGGGTTGCATCAACATCATATCACGCTGTTCACAAGTGCCCATCCTCTGATAGTCAGTACACCTCTTCATGAATTCAGCAGAATCCTTGAAGAGGGTAGGCCATCATAGATCGGATTGGAGCACTTTCTGTATTGTACTCCTCCCAGAATGATGTCCTCCAGCCTCGAGGTTGTGACTGTATGTGAGAACGTTGTGGTGCTCCTTCTGAGGAATGCACCAACGCCATACGCTATCCCTCCTTCAAGATAAAGGATAGGGTCCTCCCAATGGAATGACTTGGCCTTCGCAAGGAAAGTCGCAAGCCGCTTTCTGGGCCAACCTTGTGGAACTTTCTTGGAGACAAGATAGTTCACAATTTTAGCATACCATGGGTGCAAGGCAGTAGCAAGGATCGCCTCGTTTAGAAAGGTCTCTATAATAGGTGCCATCTGCTTTGAATCCTCAAGGATCTCTAAATGGGAGAGGTGATCTGCCACTGCATTTTTGACTCCAAGCGTATCCTTAATCTCAAAGTCAAACTCCTAGAGTAGAAGGATCCATCTGGTCAATCTGACTTTGGCATCCCTCTTTGCCATTAGGTAACAAATGGTGGTGTGATCTGTAAAAATAGTCACTCGGGATCCAAGAATATAAGATCTGAACTTGTCCAAAGCAAAGACTACTGCTAGCATCTCCTTCTCTGTAATAGTATAGTTCCGTTGAGTGGCATCCAAAGTCTGACCAGCATAGTGAATGGCATAAGGTAATTCATCCCTCCTCTATCCTAGAACAACCCCTAGGGCAAAATCAGAAGCATCTGTCATGATCTCAAATGGGAGAGACCAATCAGGTGGCTGAAGGACATGAGCATCAACAACCAAACCTTTGAAAGTCTCGAGTGATGCTCGACACATATCATCTACAATGAACTCGGTGTCTTTCGTCAGCATATCCGTAAGCGGTCAGGCAATACGACTGAAATCCTGAATGAGTCATTGGTAGAAATCGACATCCCCAGAAATGACCGCAACTACTGCAAGTTGGATAATGGATTGAGTTTCCAAATGATATCCACCTTGGCCGGATCAACCTACATGCCCCTGTTGGAGATGATATGGCAAAGCACCATCCCTTGAGTCACCATGAAGTGATTCTTCTCCTAGGATAATATGATATGGACCTCGACACAGTGCTGAAGTACGTGGTCTAGGCAAACACAACATGCATCAAACCCGTCGTTGTAGATCGAGAAATCATCCATGAAGACCTCTAAAAAACCACCCACCATGTCCTAGAAGATGGACAGCATGCACTTTGGAATATAGCCGGCGCATTACATAAACCAAAGGGCATCCTTCTGAAAGCATATGTCCCAAACAAGCAGGTGAATGTCGTTTTCTCCTAGTCTTCGGGCACTATGGCCACCTGGTTATAACCAGCGTACCCATCAAGAAAATAGTAGTGACTCTTCCTAGCTGGCCTATCGATAATCTGATCAATAAATGATAGTGGGAAATGATCCTTCTTGGTGGCCTGGTTCAATCGTCTATAATCTACACAGACCCTCTAAGAAGTGGGTACCCGGGGAGCTATATCCTCTCCAGACTCGGTCACAACTGTTGTGATACCCGTCTTCTTGGGTAACACATGTAATGGACTAACCCACTTGGAGTTGGAGATGGGTAGATAAAATCAACACTCCACCATTTTGATATCTCCTTCATGATCACATCTCGAAGATTTGGGCTCAACCGTCACTAGAACACACATAATGGTTTAGCATCCTCTTCAAGATAAATATGGCGGGAGCATAGGGTCAAATTTATCCCCTGGAGATCAACTACGCTCCATCCAATCGCCTTGTAGTTTCTTTCAAAAACCTCCATCAAATGAAATTCTTGATCTCTCGATAAATCTGTTGAGATGATGATTGGGAACATCTCTGCCTCACCTGAAAGGAATATGTACTTCATAGATTGTTTCAAAGTCTTTAGTTCCGTACAACTAGGAGCTGGAAAATCTGGCTTCTGAAATGTCAGAGTGATTGCTACCAGGTCTGCATGGGAGAACTCTCACTGTATGTGAACATCGGGCGAAGACGACCCTACTGGTGTATCTGTAATCTGTGTTGGCTCACTCTGTACCCTAGTCGTCGGCTCTGAAAAAATTAGACAAGGCAAAAGTCATCAAAATCATCTGAATCAATGTATGGGTCCTAGGGATCTGAATCAGACAAAATCTACTTCGTCATTTGTTCCACAACTGTCACCTAAAATGTGTCCTCCGCCAAGAGTATGCTCTCCGAACTCTCATCTATTGGAATCTATGAATCTGAAGTGTTTGATGGTGTAACAAGTGATCGTGATGTTGGTTCTAACCAAACAGCTTCATCACCAGTGATCACAACATCGTACTCCTTGTGGACGTCTTGCTCTATCATCTGCTCTGTATCGCTCGACTGCTCGGAGCAGGCTGAATCTCTCGCTCTGGTCTCCTCGATCGTCTCTATTTGTACACTCTTGCCCTCGATGCGAAAGTATACCTTCCCGCTATAATAATCGTACACTTCCTTGGTTGTGGCCAAGAATGGGTGTGCTAGTATGATGGGGGTATCTGTCACAGACTCAGGGATCTCCATGTCTAGTACAATTAAGTCCATGGAGAATTTCAAGACCTGAATTGTGAGGACCACGTCCTTCAACAACCCCTTCGGCCTCTTGACATATCTATCAGCAAATTGAAGGATTGTCCTGCTCTGTCGAAGATGTCCAAACTCGAATCGGTTGAGTAAGGCTGCCAGAAGAAGGTTGATGGAAGAGTCGATGTCTAATAGAGTCTTATCGAACAACTGCTCATGGATGTGGCATCTGACATGCGGAGCTCTTGCATCTGGCCTCTTGGCTGGCAATCTATTCTGAATGGCGAAGCAGGTAGCAGAGTCAGCACATGGATCACTGCATTGTGGTTCCATATCTTCTTGTGGATGGTGGTCTTCTCTCTCAAATTCTTCTCGAAGTGAGGTATGTGCTCCAGTACCTCCTATAGAGTCAGCTGAATTTGGAATCTGTCTATCGTCTACTGGTTGTACTCTAACTTATGTCTTTTTGGGGTTTTCTCATTTATTCCCCTTTGTTAAGCAGAGTGCTTGAGGGGAGGGGATGGTTGGACCCTCTCTAGAGAGATGAGGGTCACGAATAGGCTCATGTGTGTGTAAAGGAACAAAATCTATACAATCATCATCATGCAACACATATGGACTCGAAGAAGATGCAGAAACATTTCATTTAATCATATTTTTGGTTTTTTTTCTCTTCACATTTTTTGGTTTTTTCTAATACAGTCCTGAAGTACAACATATGGTAACACTACTGAAGTAGAAATGGTGGCATCAGTACCACCCATGGCATATGCCTTCACGGGATCAGCACTGCACTCTGGCTCAGCAACAAGAAAAATGGAGGCCTCAGTACCACCATCTATATCTGTACTATCATCATCATCACAAGTGGCCTCAGCACCACTATCCTCCTCATCTGGTGCTCTATAATCTCCATGTGGTCATCGCTCATACAAGGAGAAGCCAGTTAGCATCCTACGGCTCCTAAGTGTCACAAAGTCAGCATCAAACATATACGAAGATATATCACCCAAAGTATCACTTGGAATTGTAGTCTCTGTAAATTGTACCTGCTCAGACTTCCTCTTCATATTGTTCGGGTTTGGTTCGATCTGAGCGGGAATGGTGACCTTGCCCTTGATGATATCCCTCATCTCATGTCAGAACTCATCCATCTCTAATTAGAGGATGCCTACTTATCTCAAAGTAGGCAGGTGAGGTCGTCAAGGGATGGGTTCTCATAGATGGATCCATGAGAACCAGACAGGTTACCTCGCTGGAAATGAGGCTAAGTCTGGTGGTAGTGAGGGGGAGGCTGGGAGTACTACTGGTGACACTGCTACTTCTGCCTCTATTGTTGTCCCGGGTAAGAGGTATGAGGACCCTGCTGGTGCTAATTCTGGGAGGGATGGGATTGCCGTTGGTGCTGGTTTCTCTAGCTACCCTGAGCTGGAGGTTGTTGCTGGGACGAGGTGCCTCCGGTAGACCATTGATGAATCTCAGATTCATCGCTTTAAAAATGATGAATTAAGCTCAAATCCCTAAAATTCATTGGCATTTCTTCATTTATTATGTATAATTAGCATTCATGCATGTTTTGATAATAATAGTTTTTTATCACTTATTATTGCACAAAATAAGAAGCCAAAAATCTCAGCCCATTTCACCTATAAAATAACCAAACTTCCTCGATTTTTAACAAATTCATGGTAACTCCAAATGACCTAAAACCACCTCTATTGTGTATATACTACTAACAAGAATAAACGAAAAATAAAAGAAATCACTAACCAATATAAGTGAACCAAAAACCCAAACCCTAGTTCTAGGATTCCTTGACCAAAACCTTGATAGATTTCACATCCAGTGTCCAAATTGATTCTACTCACTTTTGAACTAATGTACATTCAAATACCTTCAAAACAAGACCAAGTTCAATTGAATCGGAGCTCATATGTGAAAGTTGGGTTTTAGGCCTCTTTTGTACATTTTGTATTTTAGCGGTTTTTAACCTATAATTTTATGTACATAATTAACCTATTTTATTTTATTTATTTTTCTTTTGTATTCTTTGATAAAAGTTTTATTAAAATGCACAAAAATCCAAATCTAAAATGAACTTGAAATCAAAGAAACTAACTAAGTCCGAGTCTTCACTAACTGTTTGTACAAAAATTCTCTTTCGTATTTTATTTTATTATTATTTTTCTTAATAAATAAAAAATAAAAAAATAGATTAATTTGTAAATATTTATCTTTGATTTATCAAATTGTTTCCATATTTTTATCTGGTCTAAAAATGACAAAAATGATAAAACCCAAAATTCAAGGTATTCTATGTACATGGGATACCCAAAAATATTAATTTGCACAAATGATCGATTTTAATTTTGGTCTATTCATGACAGTTGTAGATCTCATCGAAACGAGCAACTTTTGTGAATAAACTTTTTTTATCTGAGGTCTTTTGCTATTTATTCCAGATTTTTTCTTTGTATTTATTTTTCGATTTTTGTGGGGCTGACACGTGGCTGCTCCTGGAGCTACCACGTGGCACCCAGTTTTGAGTCCTTTATATATTTGTTTTTATAAAAATAAAAATAAAAATAAAAAAATAATATAAAAAAGTACACGTTCCAGATTCCAACGCATGCGCACTGCACGTGCCTACTCTCCTTCCCACACACTACCATGGGGTAGTATCTTGGTTGTTTGATCTCGACCGATCGGACGGTCGTTGCGCTTCGCCCTCTTTCCTTCATTCCCTATTTGGCCGACGGGCAACCTCCGCCACCCCACGAATCTCGATCGCCTCCGCCACATATCTTGTCAACGCCAACTTTATCAAATCCCCTCCATCTCCCTTCCCGACTTTAACCTCCGACGAAAGCAATCACCACCGCCGCCATCAATTTCACGCGCCTCCGCCTTCCTTTTCATGCCCTTATCAAGCTCGGTCGCCACCTCTCTGGATCCATGACCTCCCTCGATTTTGTTGCACTTTAATCTCTTGCAGACCCTCAATCTCTATAAAGCTACACTATTGCTCCTCCTTGATCTTCATTTGCCGACAACTTCTAATTCAAGGAGGAGGCGGATGTGATAGAGTCCCTCCTCCACATTCATCGGTGGGGTCCAGTGTCCTCCTTGACACCGTCGCAGACCACTCTCCGTGTGAACTGCTCTTACTACGGCCATCACCGTTAAGCCAACGACAACTTCGACTCCATCGACCACCTTCTTTGGCCTCCGTGCAATATTCCCCGTAATTTCCACTCCCTTCATCCCACGCAACCATCTGGAGCCTCTCCATCAATGCACTCCAGCAAGCTCCATCTTCATCGACCACAATGTTGAATTATCTCCGTCCTCGACTACATCGTCTCGCTTCCTCAACGTCCCTTGGTCATTTAACGGCCCTCGCCTCCAGTGGATGGCTTTCCATGTCCTGTCGCTTCATCGATAAGGACAGTAGGAACTTCTCAGTCAACCGAAGAGCTCACATGCTGCAACACCACAGACTTTAAACAACCACCACTACTGCACAATCATCAACTTCACCACTGTTGGCCGCCCTCCTCCGCACTCAACCACAGTGCCTCGTGTTGGACATGCGAGCCCACAACGAGCCATTATGCAATAAATGTTATTGCAAATACCATCCCTGATATAAAATAAAGAATAGATAATTTGCATAATAGGTCCCTTAGTACAGTTAGGGCTATGTACCATGGCGATCTGTATGATCATACAGCTGTTGATGTTGAATCATAGAGGTTGGTGCTTGGATGAACATCTAGATAGTTAGATTGAGGACTCATCAAGAACCGTCAAGTGATTGTTAAGAGAAGATCTCCAGCCTGAGTAGGAAATGGCAATCCTATCTCATTTAGGTTGATATCTGGCTGACCTCTTGATGCAGGTCCTCTGCATGGGAATAGAGATTCAGAGGTATCAGATTAGTTAGGTCAAAGAGTTAACTTAACGAGATCGAGATAACCAAAGTCCTATATCGTATGCTGTCATGATATAGGCATACATGCTCGGACCAGAGACAGATGTGTTACTATATGTCTGAGTATGTACATTTGGCAGACCAATAGGTTGATGACCTAACCAAGGTCTATACATCGGCGTGCAGGTGTGCATATAAGGGCATATGAGTAATATGATCTCTCAAAGGGATCATACAGGTTCATTACTGAACCAGAAGACATGAGCTCACTCATGAGATGTTGGGAAGATCATATTCCGTGCACGGTCGTCTCACTTTGGAAGCTTGACTGAAATTGTAGGTTTGATATATACTTTAAGAAAGTATATAATCAACACCTGGGTATGATATATGTTTTTGGAAATTATATGATCGATACCAACTCCCACTGATCAAATGAGAGACTTAATGATAAAACCTCTGAAGTAGACAGTGTAAAATTGATATTATACTTCGGGTTTATTCTGAGTCTTCCAGTATGTAGGATGTACAGGTATTGAGAATATCTTAGGGTGATGCGATCATAAACAATTGTATAACCATGATGCTTCCATTCCTAGGGAGTGATGAAACGGGTCTGGATTTTAGTGACTCCTCTCAGTAGAGAAGTAATATGATCTTAGTCCAATTGTTGGACATTGATCTAAATGTGATTCGGATTCAATGAGAAGATTAGATTTGCGGTCTTGATTTAATAAAGCATCTATGGGAGGCCCGAGATCTGGATTTGAGATGTGATCTCAATAACCAAGTCACTATACATGGAACAATACAATCGCCTAGTCCTTTTGTCCATGTATTCGTGGAGAAAGCGTGTTATCCTTGAAAGAGTTCGGGATAATTTCATTGTTGAAATAAGTATTCGAGGATTGAGAAAATGGATAGCTAAATGTGATTTAATTATCATGATTAATATGAATTCGATTCGTATTATAAAGAGAGTTATCTTAGATAATTAAATGTGATTTGATTATCAAAGATGTAAATAATGTTAATGTAATTCATATTATTTGGGCACATGAAAATAGAGATTGAAGATGATTAAATGTGATTTAATTATCATGGATATTGAATAATGTTGATAGCACTATCCATATTAATCATATGTATTATAAATGTGATTTATAATATATAAGAGAGAGCTATTTGTAATTTACATTTGTTAATTAAATGTTATGTAAATTGGATTCACATTGGACATTAAATTGAAAATGTAATTTAAATTTTATTTTGGGTTGTGAATGTGATTCACAATTTTCCAATGGCAAGATTGCAATATTCACAAAATAATTATGAATTTTTTTGTTGAATAATTTACAACAAGTGTTGTTGTAAGTCTTGAAGATTTCCATGGAATAATGTAATCTCATGATATATTGTGAGATTACATGAGATTGCCACCAAATCCCATATTATGGAAGGAGGCAATATTCATTCCAATAATCTCCATGATTGCTTGATTTAATTTGGGATTGATTTATATTGATTTATCAATATAGATTTAATTTAAATTAAATTAATTGTTGTTGGTTTTTACCAACACAAATCTTAGCCATTAAAAGAAACACAAATCAATATGAGCCATTGGATTTTTGTTGTCCATGGATTGAGATCCATGGATCCCAAAATATTATAGAAGGAGAGGCGACCCCTTTGCTCTTATTTACACATTGAGAACATAAGTCTCTCTCTCTCTACATGCCCTCTTGTCTTCTCTCATGTGGTCGTCCAACATCGATGCCCTAGAGAGGTTCTCCATCGCCGTAGCATCATTGTTATGTTGCCCGATCCTTTGCTCTTGGATCTCCGTCTCCTTCGGTGCGCCTCGCTCATGAATAAGACGTCGGATCTCATGTGTCGAGATCAGGAGATTTTCCGCTTGGATCATAAACATGGATTACGAGAAGCACGTGTTTCATCAACGCGCTCGTAAGCATCTCCTCCGTCGGATCGGACTTGAGACAGGAGGTCTCTTCGTTTAGAGACTCTATTGCAACCACGCTTCAATAGGTAATCCTATTACTTGATTGTGGTTTAGACGAAATGATCCGAGAAGTGTTCTTGGATCATGTGGTTTCGTCACATGAAAATTTTTAAATTATGTTGCATAGAACAACTAGTTCGACTAGTCGTTCTTCGTCGTATTCGATACGACGCTCATGCTTCCATGATGCGCTTGAGGATTATTCAATATCCTTCAAGTGGTATCAGAGCCATAGGTCAAAGGTTTTGGATACGATCCGCAAACCTAGGATGACTTGGGTTCTTTAGGGTTGCGAAAGTTTTTGTCGCATTTCATTTTCGCATCTTTGTTTAGTGATTATTTTCGGCCCTATTTAAATTATTTAAACATGAAAATAAAACTTGGATTTTGTTTCACATTATAAAAGGAAACTATAGGATCTGAGTTTGCGTGATTTCGAATCTGTTTGCTCAAGTTATGATCAATCTAGTGAACATATATTCATTGTTGTGGAAACTGCGAATCTTAACGTGATTAATGGGTTAATTACTGTTTTGATCTACCTAGAAATGCGTGCATGAAATATAACTTAGGTTCTATCATAAATTAAATTAGCAATTACATTCCTAATCAAGAACCATGTGAACATATATTCATTGTTGTGGAAACTGCGAATCTTAACGTGATTAATGGGTTAATTAATGTTGTGAAAATTGATTTTGTCTAATTTGGATTTAAATTGATTATGTCAATTTTAGTAAGTAGGGGTCAATGCTGAAATTACATTCCTAATCAAGAACCATGTGATTGTCAATTCGTGAAATTAATTGTTAATTTCATGAAATAATTATGGAAAATATTTGAGAAATATTTAATGATGATTATTACCTTAATTGACTTGACCTCAACTAATAAATTGATTAGATTTGATATAGATCATGATTGGAAACACAATCAACAAACAACTTGCTTGAATAGGATTGGGAATTTGTCTAGCAAATTTCCTTATAATAAAAATGTTTTGATTATTACTATATGGTTTAATTTTGATTGAAGAACTGATGATCATCTCAAGTACATATTGATCTATTTGGCATTATCCTTTCCTAAGGTGGATATGGTGTCTAGTCGGGAAGCATTGGGGTTGCGGATCACACCGGTTGTGGTTCGTCCCACTTTCGTCGGTACTGGCCATGATAGCGGGTAGGGACTTGATAATGCTGGAGAAATCAAGATGTATTTTTCTAATTATTAAAATTTGAATTAATATGTACTTTGAGATAATACCATATGAGTATTCAAGTAAAAACAATCAAGTTTGTTGATTGAATTGGATTAAAAATTAATTTAATATGATTAAGTTAATTATATCCAATTAAAAAACACACTATTATGAATAGATGTGTATTTCCCTTGGAAGAATTAATTATATTAATATGATTCATAATAATTAATTAAAATTTGAATATGAGGTGGAGGATGATATAAGTGACATCCATGGTCTCCCGTCAAGGTGAAGGGTTCTGTCGCCAGATATTGTATGTAGGAGATGCATGGCCGAAGTGACAGCTCCTTCATACGATCCATTTGGATCGGGCTCTTCGCTTCTCGAAAGAGTAAGGATGTATGCGTAGTGACCCCAATATTGGGTCCTCATATTATTGGGGCGATATTATATTGCGCATAGCGAGTTGTATTCTTGTTGACGGTTGGTTCAATTAATGAGGGGTCAACATCACCTTAGGGGTGGTGGGCCCGGGTGTTAAAGACCGAATTAGGAAATGCAAGTAGGACTTGTAAGGTGGAATGTGTTCCCGATTCTTTTTATCTGAGTTACATGTTCTCATATTATTGGGATGTAAGAAAAGGAAGGAGATCCCAGATGTTGCTGAGATATGATGGTAAGTATATCTCTTACATTGAAATTGATTAAGGGAATGCACTTTCAGTGTTAAAAAGGCAAGACGACTTTGATATAAAATTCCTAAATCAAAGTAAAATGTATATATTTATTTATTTATTTATTTATATTTATGCAAATTCCTTATTTCAGATAATCCTTCATTAAACCCACTCAATAATATACTCAATAATAACCAGTAAAATATCATGGATTGGATCCATGATTAAGATATTCTACTTGCGGTTGGACACATAATGTATGTGGTTGCAATATGCAAGTTTCCTTGTAATAATGAGGAATGACAATTAAATAGATAATAGGACTACGACCCTAGGGTTTGTATGTCTCTATAATCTTGTTCTCTCATTGAATGTACTTCAAAAGTGACATGTCGATGATGATCATAATCGTCATGTAATCCTTATAAAAAATCTAAGAAGATGTTCTGGCATACATATGTGCTCTCGACATTTAATCATGAATGACGTGGTTCTCTGCATCATGCAGAATGGTATCTCTATAAGAGATGATGTATTCAAATTGTTTGAGTACCTACCTGGACCAATGTTTTAAGAGTTCAGATGGATGTAGATACGATGAGTGTCATCATTCTACTATCTATACTCTATCCATTCATGAAACTTCAGAATATTCGTATTGTATGAATTGAATGAAGCATGTACAAATGTTAAAATGCTCTTATATTGAAATCTTTTGAATTCAGCATAAGAGATCCTTCGTCTAAAGCAATGGTTGTTTATAAGTAAAGGGAGCGCAGTGCAAGCATGGGTTGGACCCAAATAAGAAGGAAAGTCAAAGAGTTGACTGTACTTTTGTGACTTCCATATGGCATCCAAACAGTTGGATGAATGCCGATACAGCAATAAGCTGATGTATACACAAGTCTATCTGCTCCTTAGAGAAGGACTCGGATAGTGCATTGGAATAATCTACATTTAATCATTGAAATTGACTTTCTTATTGGATAAGATAAAAGTCTAATAATTATATCTCATTCTTCTAATGACACTTGCAATTAGTTGCATATGTATTTGAAGACTATAAAATTTGATTTTAATGTTTAATAGTCGTCCACATGGACATTGATGCAATTATTGCAACAATATCTATTGGATAGATGGACTTGTTATTTTCAGTGGGAGAGCCCTTAGTCTTAGAGAATGTCTCTATGACCTAGATATTAGAATACACTCATTTTTTATTTCTAAATGTTGGAAATAACCATGAATTCTGGAATAGACCTATCATAAAGTGTAATGATAGAGATATTTCAGATAGTAGTCTAAAATCTAGTGGACTCTACTAAATTAGAAAATTAATGAATGGTTCATTAACATTTCTAATACTGGAATTAAACCTTAAAAGATCACTAGGAGAATTAAGATCATTTGATAATGATCTGGCATCAAGCCTTGGACACTTGTCTATTGATGAGATCAATAGACAAGTAAGAGATGAAATTTTAGAATGTCTAAAATTTCAAAACTTGCATACTTGTGAATATTGTATTCAAAAGTAAATTGTCCAATATACACTTCCTTAGAATGGTGTAATATGTCATGGTATTCAAGATCTGTACATATTGATGTATGTGAATCATCTATATCATAATAAACATTATGGATATGTGATATCTATTGATGATTATTTGAGATATGAGATTTCTTTCCTTCACCTTAGAAAGCTTTGAAATGTTCAAAGATTTCTCAATTTTGGTTTTGAACTAAAGTCTGAAAGAAGATGAAATGATTTTGATCTAACCTAGGTAGCTTGTACCTATTAGATAAATTAATTGAATACCTTATAGAGATATGAATATTATTTTTATTTCACTCCTCCTTATAAACATAAACTCAATAAGAGTTGTAGGGAGATACAATTGGAACATGTATGACATGCTTTGATCAAAAAAATGATTTTTAGCATAATTATCTCTTAGTTTCCAGATATATATATATGTGGTAGAGACAACCTTATATATATATATCCTTAATAAGGTTCCATGTGATTAAGCTGGAATCTGGCACTAGAGAGTGCTACTTCATTAGGAAAATAAAGGATGGTATTGGATACCTACTTTATGACCTTGAGATTCTTAAAGGATCTCATCTCTGAGAATGTAATTATTAGAGTATGACTCTCTTGAGAATCAAGATGAAAATGAATCAAAGGAACTCATTCAATCTTGAGAAGATAATGAGGCTCCTGGAATCGGAAACTAAATTGACAATTAAAGATAAAACATTAATACCTCTTCAAATAAGTTTGAGGATGGATTCCATGTGTCAGTTGAATCAGATAATGATCTGACTTCATGTGATGATGCTTCTGAAGATCATGTCATGGAAAGATGGATGTTAGCAATAAAGTCTAAAGAGACTTCATATACAAATGTTGTACATAGACCCTTCAGGATCCAATAATATGGGTAAGACCCATTATGGTGTAAATGGATCTTCAAGAGAAAGATGGAACCTGATGAGAAGGTAGAGAACTTCAAAGCACGGTTCGTAGCCATGAGCTACACACTGAAGATAAGACATCGCTTGCGATGAGACTTGCTCTCCAGTGACCTTACTTTAACCCATCAGAATATTGCTAACTATAGCTACACAACTTGACTATGACATCTTCATGATGTAAGTCAAGATTGCATTCCTCTATGAATACCTCTCCGGGAATATTCAAATGAAGTAGCCCCAGGGCTTCACGATTGAGGAAAGCAAGATGTGCAAGCTAAAGAACTCCATCGTTGGACTCAAATAAGATTCCTGTAGTTGGAACATAAGATTTGATGAAATTATAAATGTTATGATTTCAGATATAATCTTCATGAACCATGTGAAGCTTAGTGGGAGTGTCGTTGTGTTCATCATGTTAAATGTAGATAATATTCTAATCATTTAGAATGATATAAGGATGATAATAATAAGCGTTTATAATCTGGTTGTTCAATACCTCGAGATATGATCTCAAGGATATCTCTTAGATCATAGTTCTGAAGTTGTTCAGAAGCAAAGAGAAGAGGATATTGGGACTGTCACATTTGTAGTACACCTTGGACATATTCCATTCTTAGAAATGCTAAGAAAGGCTTCCATCCCTTAAGATATGGTACTGACCTATCTAAAGGGATAGCACCTCAAAGAGTTGAGGAAGTGAATGCTAGAACTGCTTGCACTTGTGCATCAGTTACGAGAAGCTAAGTGTATACTAGATGTGTACAAAAGCCAGATATCTGCCATGCAGTGGAATTAGTAAAGTGTTGCTAATCCTACTATGGAGAGAAAACACTTGATTGCAGTAATAACAAAATATTCATAGATGACAAGATTTTTTGAGATAGTGATCTCAAAGTCTTATCTTCAAAGACTTAAGACTTTATAGATAGAGATCTAAAAGGTCTTAACTGTGGATACCTTAAGAGATAGTGATCTCCAGAAATAAGGGTATTCTGATAAGGATTATGGAAATACTGGTTATGATAATTATTAAGCTATAGTGTCAAGTACACTATAACTAACAAGATTGAGTATTGGTTGCATGAGATGCAACATTTGCATTAGATGCGAGCAATGCTACTTGGGATATGCAAGTGCCGTAAAAGGACTTGGCATAGTCTCTTGGGAACAGAGTGACTGATCAAGCTTACCTAGCTATTTTCTAAATAGCCTATGATTGTCACATGAGTGTGGGTTTAAATGATTAGACCATTAATGGCTCTTTGGGCTAGTGGGAGATTGTTGGACATGCGAGCCCACGGTGAAACATTATGCAATAAACGTTATTGCAAATATCATTCCCTGATCTGAAATGAATAATAGATAATTTGCATAATAGGTCCCTTAGAACAATTAGGGTTATGTACCATGGCCATCTTGATGATCATACGACTGTTGGTTCAAATATTGAATCATGGAGACTGGTGCTTGGATGAACATCTAAAGAGTTAGATTGAGGACTCATCAAGCACTGTCAAATGATTGTTAAGAGATGATCTCCAGCCTGAGTAGGAGATGGCAATCCTATCTCATTTAGGTTGATATCTGACCGACCTCTTGATGCAGGTCCTTTGCATGGGAATAGAGATTCCGAGGTGTCAGATTAGTTAGGTCAAAGAGTTGACTTAACGTGATCGAGATAACCAAAGTCCTATATCGTATGTTATCATGATATAGGCATACATCCTCTGATCGGAGACATATGTGTTACTATATGTCTGAGTATGTACATTTGGCAGACCAATAGGTTGATGACCTAACCAAGGTCTATACACCAGCACGCTAGTGTGCATATAAGGGCATATGAGTAATACGATCTCTCAAAGGGATCATACAGGTTCATTACTGAACCGGAAGACATGAGCTCAATCATGAGATGTTGGGAAGATCAAATTCCATGCACGGTTATCTCACTTTGGAAGCTTGACTAAATTTATAGGTTTGATATATACTTTTGGAAAGTATATGATCAACACCTGGGTATGATATATGCTTTTGGAAAGTAAATAATCGATACCAACTCCTACTAATCGAATGAGAAACTTAATGATAAAACCTCTGAAGTAGACAGTGCAATTGATCTTATACTTCGGGTTTATTCTGAATCTTCCAGTATGCAGGATGTATAGGTATTGAGAATATCTGAGGATGATGTGATCATAAACGATTGTATAACTATGATGCTTCCATTCCTAGGGAGTGATCAAACAGGTCTGGATTTCAGTGACTCCTCTCAGTAGAGAAGTAATCTGATCTTACTCCAAATGTTGGACTTGATCTGAATGTGATTCAGATTCAATGAGAAGATTAGATTTGCGGTCTTGATTTAATCAACCATCTATGGGAGGCCTGAGATGTGGATTTGAGATGTGATCTCAATATCCAAGTCACTATACATGGAACAATACAATTGCCCTGTCCTTATCTCAAAGTATTCGTGGAGAAAGTGCATTATCCTTGAAAGAGTTCAGGATAATTTCATTGTTTATATAAGTATCCGAGCATTGAGAAAAAGGATAACTAAATGTGATTTAATTATCATGATTAATATGAATTCGATTCATATTATAAAGAGAGTTATCTTAGATAATTAAATGTGATTTGATTATCAAAGATGTAAATAATGTGAATGTGATTCATATTATTTGGGCACATGAGAATAGAGATCGAAGATGATTAAATGTGATTTAATTATCATAGATATTGAATAATATGGATAGCACTATCCATATTAATCACATATATTATAAATGTGATTTATAATATATAAGAGAGAGCTATTTGTAATTTACATCTGTTATTTAAATGTTAATGTGAATTGGATTCACACTGGACATTAAATTGAAAATGTAATTTACATTTTATTTTGGGTTGTGAATGTGATTCACAATTTTCTAATGGCAAGATTGCAATACTCACAACATAATTATGAATTATTTTTGTTGAATAATTTACAACAAGTGTTGTTGTAAATCTTGGAGATTTCCATGGAATAATGTAATCTCATGAGATATCATGAGATTACATGAGATTGCCACCAAATCCCATATTATGGAAGGAGGCAATATTCATTCCAATAATCTCCATAATTGCTTGATTTAATTTGGGATTGATTTATATTGATTTATCAATATAGATTTAATCTAAATTAGATTAATTGTTGTTGGTTTTTACCAACACAAATCTTATTATTAAAAGAAACACAAATTAATGTGAGCCGTTGGATTTGTGTTGTACGTGGATTGAGATCCATGTATCCCAAAATATTATAAAAGGAGAGGCAACCCCTTTGCTCTTCTTTACACAATGAGAACATAAGTCTCTCTCTCTCTCTTTCTCTCTCTGCATGCCCTCTTGTCTTCTCTCATGTGGTCGTCCAACATGGATGCCCTAGAGAGGTTCTCCATCGTCGTAGTGTCATCGTTATGCTGCCTAATCATTTGCTCTTGGATCTCTGTCTCCTTCGATGCGCCTCTCTCGTGAATAAGACGTCGGATCTCGTGGGTCGAGATCAGAAGATTTGTCGCTTGGATCATCAACATGGATTGCGAGAAGCACGTGTTTCATCAACAACCTCGCAAGCATCTCCTCCGTCGGATCGGACTTGAGACAGGAGGACTCTTCGTTTAGAGACTCGATCGCAACCACGGTTCAAGAGGTAATCGTATGACTTGTTTGTGGTTTAGACAAAATGATCCGAGAAGTGTTCTTTGATCATGTGGTTTTGTCACATGAAAATTTTTAAATTCCGCTGCATAGAACAACTAGTTCGACTGGTCGTTCTTCGTCATATTCGATACGACGCTCACGCTTCCGTGATACGCTTGAGGATTATTCCATATCCTTCACCTCGCTTGCCATCGGGTGAGCTGCCCAAGACCATCCCTGCATGCACGGCACGTGCGTGGAGGGAGCATTGCATTCAACCCCTTGAAGTTCCACTTATTTACTGAATCGGCCCAACCATCCAAGGACACGTGCATAGAACATGCCCCTTCTTATTTTTGCAAGAAATCCCCCGGCACTCTACGTATTTACGGATCCATCCAACCACAAGGGGCATGTGCTTTGCACATGACTCTCTGGAAATTTTGGAGAAACCACCCAGAGGGGTAGGTAATTACCAATAATTCCTTGCACTGCAAGATTTATTTTTATTTATTTATTGTAATTGCAATTAGAACCCCGACTTCTACCTTTTATTTAAGCAACATTTTGTCATCATTTTATTTACCAAAAATTTGCATAATGTTCTCCAACTAATTCTCTGCAATATGGCATGCCGATGATCATTTTTTGTGGTTAATTAATAATAATAATTCTTGCAAAATTTGACATATTTTGCCCATCTTGTGCTCAAAAAATCATAATTAATTAACCATTGCTCGAAAAATTGCCACAAAATTGTTGATTGTAGAATTAGTTGTATGTTACATCGTGCCCAAAAAGAATTGAATTTGCATGCATGGTTTGCCCTGTAAAAATCATTTTGCATATTTCAATATTTAATTTTTAATAGGTATTAAATCTAGTATTTTTTAGGTTTAGGATTTTTCTGATATCGAAGACCAAGTGACAGATCTTGGATAATATTATCCCTCGAAAAAATGTAGGTTTAATATTTATTATAATTAATTTTTAAAATTCATTGTGTTTGCATTCGTAATTTCATAAAAGATTTATCTTGCATCTAAAAATTCTAAAAAATTACAGTGCATTCATTTCATCATAATTAACATCTCGACTAAGTTTCATATTTTTCGAACATCGTTTGATTGATCTTTACATTTTAGTCCTAAAATTGGCCACATATGCATTTTTCATCCAAAATTGCATTAAAATACAAAACAAAGACCGCTCAAAAAATGTGCACAAACTTTGATAGACAAATAGGTTGTTTCTTTGACTCCTTGAGTTCAACCTTGAGACTTGCCCAAGTAAAATAAACAAAAGCCACATGATTGAAAATTGAATTAATTAATTGTGGTTATTTCTTGACCGATTTCGATTGCCTGCCTATAATAAAACGACATTAATCTAAATGCTCGATAATTCCCCATAATTAAGTAGGGAGATTTCGGACTCGTCAACCATCTGAATCTGGGATGATCGCGATGAATCTTGGGCTGTTGCTGGTACCGGTCGTACAAAATCCCGATGACTTCCATCAACGACTCCTACTCGAAAGGGTGAGGGGGAAGAACTGCCCGCAGCTGATCCAGCTGATTGACCACCATCTGAGTGTCTTGTAATGGATGTGGTTGAGAGTAGTGACGTGGCTGCTGAACCGTCTCCGCCTGGATGTGGTGAACCTGACGATATGTGGTAGAGGGCTAGGTGGAGCTGCTACTTCTGGGATCGACCCGTGACCTGAGACGGGACTGTGGAGCTGTATGTGCCTCCTCGAGACACATGATCTAAGTCTTCAGGTCACTCAGTGTCTGTGTCAACTGGTCTATCTACGTGAGGCCATGGCACTGCTTCTTCTCGATGATCTCAATGCGATCCAACTTTTCGTTGATGATCCCCATGTCAGCGGCTGATGACTCAACATGTGCTGCTGCTGCTGACGAAGTAGTTGGACCTGCATCGACCCGTGCTATCCACTAAAAGGACACAGCCTCTGGGAGGGGCTTCCACTGAATGTAGACCCTAGTCTGGGACATCACCGTGTAGTTTTCTGCCATCTCCTCATAGATGGTCCAGACTTATTCCTCATCCTTGGCGAAATAGGATCCTCCACGTGAAGCGTTAACAAGCCCTGCAGCTCCAGTGTCAGCCCACAAAAGAAGCTATGGACTAAGTTGGGCTTGGATATTATCTCATGATGTGGACATCGGTCAATGAGCTCTCTGAATCGATCCCAAGCCTCATGAAACGGCTCATTCAGGAACAAGGTGAAGTTGTTGATCATAGCTCTCGATGCACTGGTGCATCTGAGTGGATAGTACTTGTTCAAGTACTCGGTCCGGAGCTGCTCCCGGGTGGTGACATAACTCCCCAAATGCTTTAGCCAATAGGCTTCTCTATCAACTAATGAGAACAGAAAGGTGATCATCTTGACCATGTCCTTGTCCATGAATCTATCATGGACAGTATCGCAAATCATCTCAAAATTCTGTAGATGGAGGTGAGACTCCTCGGTGGCTAGCCCATGGAACTTGGGCAGAAGCTGAATACTATGGGCAAAGCTCGAAATCACCCAGGATCAAAGGAAGCTGAATCCATCGATGGGTGAGAGTTGTACCATGGTTGTGCAACAATCTCATCGTGTGTGGTGGCCTCGGCTTTGGCTGATCATCTGAAAGTCCTTCTCCTCCTCCAGCTGTTGGGATCTGTCCACCAGCTGGCCTCTGCAGCTCTCCTCTAGCTGCTCTCATCTTCGTTAGCTCTCGACGCACTTCTGTCATGAATGCTCCCTGGTCTCTAATATGGCGTTGCATCATCTCCAGGGAGGCTAAGAGTGTGTTTTTGAAGGCAGCATGGTCAAGTACTATGCTGATCCCTACGGCTGCTCATTGGTGCGTCCCTCACTGCTTGCCATCTCTTGGGTCTCTACACAGGCAAAAGACCCCAACTCAGGTGCCGTAAAATGAACATATAACTGTGTTGGCCTCTACTCTAACACTCAAGACTGGAAGAAGGGTGGTCGAGGGGGAACAAGTGGTAGTGAACTTATGTTAAGAGAGCTGGTCGGGGCTCTCTGAAACTGGCCTAGATGAATGGAAAGGAGTGCTCGAAAGCGGTGCTGTCAAAGGCAGCCTAAGGGGCCTCCTTCCCATCATCGTGATGTAGGGATTTATGACGACGAGATCTGGAATGCAAACAGGATAAGAAATCAAACCCCTTTTTCATTTAGGTGAAAAATGACACTGGAGCTAATGACCGTGAAAGATCGATCGTTAATCTTGTTTGTTTTTATTTAGGTGAAAAATCAAGATATCATAGAGATTAAGCGAGCTGTTGGGAACCCGATGCTCCTAAGAGACTGGCCCAATCCCACAGTTAGTTTTTCCCAGCCAGTATGGGTGCGGATCATTTACCGGCTACCCGATCTGCCCAATCTACTAAGGAAGTCCCGGACCGATTACTTGATACCTGGTGAAATCCTCACTAAAGAACAACCAAATGCAAGATCAGTAGTCTGAAAGGAGTTCATGTATGGCTCTACATAGTTGTGGGTCACTCTCTCGCTACTGATAAATCAACCAATGAGGATGTGACTCTCTCCAAAATAAAGATTTTTAGATGAGGTGTATTTTAGGGTCCAGTTTGCATTAGCAATCCCAATTTTATTTTATTTTCACTTTTAATGTATTTTTCTGAAAGAAAACACCACCTACTGAATTTTTTGATTTCCTAGGTTATTTTGAGTCCAATAAAATAAGGGGGAGGAAGTTAAAAAAGCCGATGCCTTATCAAATACTATGGTGCATACATAGATAGAAATGCATACCTGACTCTAACACTCTACATTCAGGGTGATCTGCGTATAAATTAAAGACAAAAAGTAAATTAACTAAACGATGCAACGAAGAAATCAGCCTTAGACAAGCAACTTCTATTAATCATGAAGAATATATAGCAAACTAATTAGAAGGAGAGGCTTGAGTCCGGTCTCAGAGGTCAATCAGTGTCTACCACAACAGATCTTGCACGTGTTGTATACGGCCTCTAGAGGTGTGTGGCCTCTCGATCGATTAAGTTAACTTTTTCTTATTGATTTTTATCTAGGTCTGATTATGTTCTATAGGAACAAAATGAGAAATTATGTGTGGGGCCTTAGCTAATTACATCACAATCAACAAAAGTCCAAGTCTAGAGGCTAAATTCTCAAGAATCAAAAGAAAATAAAAGGCAAAACAAAACAAAGCCGTGAAAAATCCAGTAATGTCCCCCGAGTACACAGGTACTTGGCGAAATAGACTTCAGTCAATCTAAGTATCCAAGAGTGTCAAAGTCCGCAAATATTACAATAATAATAACTCTGTAGAAAATAAACCTAGTCTATAAGCTATAACTACTCTCTCTTAACTCATGCTCCTCCATCGATGCGGTCTCCACCAACAAAAAGCCAAAGCATCCTCGGGCGGTTCCTCACACAAAAAGTGAAACAGGAATGTGTCAAAAAGCAGTTATATCAAATAGATGCAAGGAACTTAATAAAAAATAAATAAAAGAAAAATGACAACTAAGCCGTGCTTCCCAGCAACGGTGCCATTCTGATGACTTGCCAGGTAACTTGGGTTAAGTAATATCAAGGGTCGTTGCGACCCGAATCACCAAGATTTGGTCAATAAGAAAAAATAACCACTCAAAACAGATCAAAACAATCAAGCATATGTAAGCGGTTTCTCTATTTATTTTACCCGGTATAGCAACTAGGGTTGAATACAAGGAGCATGAGAAAGCCTACGAAGTAGTCAAATCTCAAAAAATGAAATAAAACATTTTTTAGTGGTTTTTAATTTTGCAATTTTTTTATGATTTGTTAATAAGGAAACAAAATCAACAAAAAATAGAACAAGGCAACACCACAATCTTTTTGTTTTTTAATTAAGGTTAAAAATGCTCAAAAAATTAAGATAAAAATATTTTTGGATTTTTATCATTTTGAAATGTTTTCATAATTTTCTGGGGTTTTGCAAATGTTTTTCTGATTTTATAAAAATCAAATAGTGACTAAAGATGCAAATAGGGCACAACCCAAACCAAATTGCAACTTAAAAATTCTTTAACTACCCCAAGGTCATTTACTACAATTTTATGAGAAAAGAAAAGTAAAACCTACAAACAGGAACTGAAATGAGAATTTTTGAATTTTTTTGAACTTTAAATGATTTTTATAGTTTTTATGTATTTTACAATTTTTAGTGTTTTTATAGGGATTTTTCAAACAAAATTACTATTGTAGCTAAAGCACAAAAGAAGATACTAATAAGATTTTTTTGGAATTTTTAAGACAATTTTCGAATTTTTAAGGATTTTCAAAAAAAGACTTGACACTTTTATAGGTTTTTTTTCAAAAATACTAAATGTAAAGAAATTAACCCAAGAAAATTATACTAAATACTACACATCAACAGGAGTTGGTGGTAATTTTAGATAATTTTTCGGATTAAGTTGGTAATTATTAAGTTAAATAAATAATAATAAGTTTGTAGGGACCTATTTGTGAAGAAACTATTTCGAGGGGCCAAACAATAACCTCCAATAAAAATTTAAGGGCCCAGTTGCAAAAAATCCAAGCAAGCACACACGCTACACGTGATCCAAACTCACAGGGGTATAAATCCAGATATCAAAAGCATGCCTATCAACTCATAACATATAAAGACTAAAGGGCATATAGTGTAAATAACCCAAAGCTAACGTAGGGCGGCACATACTAAACACTGAAAGGGACTAAAATGCAAACATCTAAAAACTCAAGGTCCAAACTGTAATAGTTCATAACTATAAAAATTATTTAATGAACTTAGACGAAATAGCAAAATAAGCCGGATAAAGAGTGCAATATACATTGAGGCACATGCTTCACGCGTGAGGCTCTGAGGGCTCTGATCTTCTCCTGCTAGATGATCTGATAGTGCAGGGGTGGTCGGCTACGTGTGGATCAGATCTGCAATAATAGGTCTGATCCAACAGTCCGAAGGCTGTCGCAGTCGGGCAGCGGTGATGATGCAAGGATCTGATCGGACCGTTAAAGTTTTAGAGTGCATGGATGGTCCAGATCAGATCTAGGTGAGGACGAGCATGGGACGACTATTGAAGGCGCTAGACAAATTGTTCCCCGGCGAGCTTCAATCGAGAAACCCCCGTGATCCGAGGGTCCGATCAAGTCTCTGAATGGTGCGACACCTTCATGGATATCGTCTGCTGATGAATACCCATTCATCACTCTTTATTCTTATATTTTAGCTACAAAAACCTATGCAAATGCATGTAGATATGTGTAAATAGGAAAAGTTAGCAAAAGCATGCATGTTTGTAAAAATAGATAATTAGCATGTTTTTGTGCAAAAATAAAAGAATAAAGATGAAAAAAAGAAAAAGAGGGAAATATTTAGAATAAATATTGAGCAACCTAACCCAAGGGAGGGCTCAGCATGGGCCTGACCGCATATAAGCCAAGTAGAGGGAGATAGGGGCTCACATATGTACATACTTGTAAATAAAGAAGATAATATTTTCCTCATCCAAAAATATGTTGTAAATACTTGTATATATTTTGTACATATTTATAGCCTATTAAAAACAAAATAAAAAGTTAAAAATCAAAATCCTAAAAACAACCTTTCACCATGTACATAAACCCCTATCTTATATTTATTTCACCTTGTAAATAAATTTCTTTATTTCCAAAACTTTTTGTAAATATTCCTTTTTATGTTTTGTAAATAAAATAAATAAAAAGAATTAAAACAAAAATCAAATAAAAATTACAAAATTAAAAATACAAAAACATCTTGTATATATACCATGTATGTATCATGTATATAACTAACTAATTAACCCATGTATATAAATAATAAAAATAAAATAAAAATAGCCTTTTATTCCTCATTTTATCCTATAAATAAATAAAATATAAAATAGGAATAAAAATGTATAAAAATAACTAATTAAAAATCAAGATCAAAAATCCTACATTGCACATATACCTATGTATAGCTATAATATGTAAATACCTTATTTTAATTTCCAAAAATTAATTAAAAATCACAAAAAAATAGAAAAAATTAAAACAAACATTTTTCATGTTTTAAGTTTTTGAAAATTCGGCCATTTAAGGCCCCAAAAAAATCAAATAAAATTTCAATAATTGGCGGGCTCTGATTGGTCCACGGGGGATTGTTGACCCCCGGTCAACACCTCCCCCAGGACCACCAGAGCCGCGGATCTGCTTTTGGACCCGATTTCTTGATTTTATCCCCACCAGATCCGACTTCCGAATCCGCTAACCACGGGCTCTAATCCGAGCCTGATCTTCCCTGATCCACGCCCAGGGTGGGTTCTTGGGATCCGCGCTCCAAGCTTCTCGCCCGACTCCGATTTAGCCGGACCCCTAGCACTATATATCCCGAGCTCCGCTGCACTCCACTGTCATCTTTGGCTCCCCATTCTCTCTCCCGTGACCTCCATCGCAACCAGCAAGGTGACAGCTTGCATTTGCCGGTGTCGCAGAGAGGAGGAGGTGCTCGGACCATCGATCCGGCTGCCTTGCGCCGCCGTGCTCCGACGTTCAACCGGAGCTCGAGCCTCGGGCGTTGACGACCCTTGAGGCAAGGACCAGGAGCTAGCTAAGCTCCAGCATAGTCTCCAGCATCACCCAGGTAACCTTCGTTCCTTCTTGTTTAGTCTAATTTTAAGTTACCCCCAAATCGACTCCTTGCTGTGTTCCTCTGATTCCGACCATCACGCACGCTGTCTCGATCATCGGAGCACACGACCATCTTCGCCGTTCCCCCACGCACGTTCTTCGCCCACTCGTTCAACCCAACTCGCCCCGGAGCTGGGAGTCGAGCTCCACCACCTGTCGCTCGCCGGAGCTCATTCACCCCGCCGCACCGTTCACCCTCACGACGCTTCTTGGGGTCGAGGCACTTTGCCCTCGACCCGCGAAGCTTTTGGTTTGCTTTGCAGGTCCAACGGGAGGCATCTGAGCCTCTCTTACATTCCAGCCAGGAGCTTCGCGCCGCCAGCCTCGCCGGAGCCCCTCCAGGGCTCGGCCGGGCCATCGAAGTCCACCACCAGCTGCGGAGCTTCACCGCGGACCCGTTCCGATCATCAGGAGCAGCTGAGGAGGAGTACAGCTCACGCACGAGGCCGGCGAAGTTCGCCGGCGTCGTGTTCTTCCACCATCCTCCAGAACCGTCCGATGACGCCTCCGCTCCAGTTTTGATCTCAGCCGTCCATCTTCCGAGGAGCAGCAACCGTCGATCACTCCGAGGAGCTCATCTGGACCGTTCGCAGCAGAGGAGAGAGGTACCTGAACCCAGAACCGCCCGATCTCCCACGTGTCCTCGCCTCCACCGTCGATCGAGCCCCCGAGCTGAAGAAGAGACGCGCCCCCATCCAGAGCCGACCGATCTTCCACGTGGCACGCATCTGGCCGTCGACGAATAAAGGGGTAATTTACTTAGGGCCCCCTCTTAGTTTGTCTTTTTCGTCTTAGTCCTGTAAATATTTTTAGAACTTTATTTTCGTAGGGTAAGTTGCATTGTGGACCTCGTGTTTGTTTAGATTTGCATGTATGCCCCTGTTTGTATGAGACCACGTGCGTCGTCACGTGTAGTTTAGGGTTATTTGCATTTCTTTCCCTGTAGTTCTGGGCTGTTATGTAATGAATAGAAACTTTTTGGTAATTGCTTTTATACCCCTGTGAGCCTGTTATTCACGCATGTGCGGATTTTAGTGGGATATTTGCAACCATACCCTTGGACTTTCTGGTACCAGTTACCAAAAGGTCCAAGAAGAAGGTTTTTATTACAAATAGGCCCCTGAGTGCCCCAGCCACGCACCACGCGCGTGACTTGCTGGGTATTTTGCACCTGGGCCCCCAGATTCTCGGGTATTTGCACTTACGTCCCTGTGCACAGTGCCCCCTTGTTATTTTTGAATAAAATATCAAATCACCTCCAAATCCAATGAGATTTTGACACATGGCTCCTGCCATGATGTAGAAATTTTAGGGATTTTTTAGGACATTTCTGATTTCATTTAGTATTTTTAAAAATTCAAAAACCTATTTTTTAGCTACTGTCTAGATATAAAAATACCAAAAAAATATAAAAACACCCCCAAAAATTATAAAAAAAATTAGATACTGTTGTTTGCTTGTTGTTTGATTTTCTAGCCAATTTTGGCTAATTTTCATCACTTAAAAACCCTAAAAATTGCAAAACCCCAAAAACTCATAAAAATTATAATAATTAATTTAAAAATCCAAAAACAATAATTAAGGTGCCTAAATTTTCCTTATTCTTTCTAGATTACAGGAAAATTACCTCCAGGGCTTAGTGAGACTCTTAGATATTTTATTTTTGAGTTTCAAGCCTTGCTGGACAGTACCTCTCCTGTTTAGCACTGTTTGATTTTTAGAAAATAATTCACCCATTAGAAAAATCTCAAAAATTCACCAAAAACACTTAAAAACTTGAAAAACATAAAAACAATTTTTCCTTAATTTTTGCATTATTTTTGGTGTGTTTAATAAATTGTTGAAGTTGCCTAGATTTTACTTTCTTTTATTTTCTTTATAATTTGAAAATCCAAAAAAAATATAAAAATTCATAAAAACCTCTAAAAAACATTTTCTTTTATTTTTATTTCATTTTCACTACTTCGTAGGCCCTAGGCCAATCCGTGCTCCTTGTGTTCGACCCTGGGAGCTATACCAGGTTAATCCTATAGCTAGACCGCTCTTCTTTCGTGCTTGATTATTTTATCTGTTTGAGTGGTTGATTCTTCTTGATATACGTGGTCTGATTGCTTGGGTCACAACGACCTGATTTTTGTACCTCATACCCTAGTGATCAGGACCCGTTATCAGAATGGCGCCGTTGCCGGGGAGCACGGCTTAGTAGTGTTTTTGAGTTTTTATTTCATTTTTGTTTTCGCGATTTTTCACGGCTCTTCGGAGCTCGTGGCTTTTCGCGGCTTTTGTTCATAGTTCCTTTTTGATTTATTTTTGTTTTATTTTGACTTTCTTTTCTTTTTATTTTTGTTTGATTTTGTGTGACTATTTTATTTCTCATTTTTGCATATATACCCTTGTTCTTATTTTCATTTATTATTTGACTATTTTATTGGTCTGACCACTCTTCCTGTTTTCTTGCGAGGGCCCGAGGACTGCGGAGGCGACTTTCGAGGAGCCGGTGCAGCCGCGGCATTCGGAGGCGGCTTTTCTTTCTCTACGAAGCCGCAGGAGAGAGCGAGAGGAGAGAGTTGAGTGGGTGAGGTAGTAGGATAGTTTTTATTCATTATTAATTGTAATAATACAGGGACTTGAACTTTTGGACTCTTTGTGGACCTTAGACCGTAGCGGGTCTGTTTCGCCGAGCACCGGCGTGCTCGGGGGACCCATTAGGACCCCTCGGTTTTTCGCGGCTTTTTACGCGGTTTTCTTTTTCTTTTCTTACTGTCATTTTCCGGATTTTTCGCGGTTTTTGCTCGAGCCCCTAGACATAGGATTTTTGTTGGTTGTGACGTAAGATTTCTAAGGCCCAACACTTAATAGAATATCTGTTCCTATAGAACGTAATTGGACCTTACTAAAATTCACTAAAAAAGTTAGTTTAATTGGATTTGAGACCACGTGCCGTTAGGAGTCACATACAGCACTGGCAGGACCCGTTGTGGCGGGCACCGAGTGACTCCCAAGATCGGACTCCGGACTCGATTCGGTTAACTAACTATTGTTCTTCACGATCAATAGAAGTTGCTTGTCTTAGGACTCGGCTTTTTACCGTTGCATCATATAGCTTAGTTTACTTTTCTGTCTTTATTTTATGCGCGGATCACTTTGCATGTAGAGAGCTGGAGGCAGGTACGCATTTCTGACTCGGCATGCATCATTGATTTTTCGTGCATCGGCTTTTTCGTCTTCTCCCCCCGATTTTGGACTTAATAACCAGGAGAAACCGAAAAATTCGTTAGGCGTTTTGTTTGATTTGAAAAATACCTAAAAAAGTGTAACCATAAAATTGGGACTGCTAAGACTATCGACCTTAAAACACGCTCACCCTAAAAATTCTGTCTTGGGGAGAGCAACCCCCTCATTGTTTGGTTTGCTTGAGCGAGAGAGTGACCCGCACACTAGGATAGAGCCACGCCTGAACTTCCGTTAGACTACTAGTCTTAGAGTTAGTCGTTCTCTAGTGAGGATCTCTCCGGTACCCGGTAAAGCGGGCCGTGACATCCTTAACAGAGCAGGTTGATCGGGTAGCCGGTAAACGGTCCGCAACTTGTACTGGCTGGGAAAGATCTAGCTTTAGGATTGGGCCAGTCTCTTGGGAGCATCGGGTTCCCAACAGGTCACGTAATTGCTCTGATATCTTGAGTGTTCACCAAAATAAAATCGACAAGATAATTTGACCGAACTTTCACGGTCTTCAGCTCGCGTTGCGTTGGTGAACCGGGGGTTTGCTTTTCGATCATAGTTTTTCCAGATCTCATCCGCCCTACTCGCCAGATCGAGATGATGGGTAGACGATCTCTTAGGCAGCCTTTGGCTGCACCGCTTTCGGGCGCGTCTACCTCATCATCTAGGTTGGCTCGTGAGAGCTCAGACCCGCTCTCCGAGCCCGAGTACGATTCCACCCTGTTCCCCCTCGACCCCCTTTCTGATTTACCCGAGAGACCTGAGCCCGAGGAGAGACTTATTCATTTGACAGCACCTGAGTTGGGCTCCTTCGATTTTGCAGACGTCGAGATGGCAGGCGCAGGCAGTTCTGACGATCACTCCCGTCCCGAGCACTTTGTACTGGACCAGGGAGCGATCAACTCCACCCTGATCGCACAGTTAGAGACAGTCCAGCAGCAGCTCCGCGATCAGGGAGCTTTTATGATAGAGATGAGGCGTGAGATGGAGAGGCTCAGAGCAGAGAGAGATGCACAGAGCGAGCCCGAGGACCCCGATGAGGCACAGGCACGAGCCGCAGCAGCAGCAGCAGCAGCAGCCGCGGCCGCCGCCGCAGCGGCAGCAGCCGCAGGAGGAGCAGGACCACCTAGACCGATGCGGGAGTTGCACAACCCCGGATCTACCTTGATGCACCATTGGGTTGTGGTTCCAGCCATCGTGGGGGACTTCAAGTTCCCCCCGAACACCTTGCAGATGCTCCCGCGGTTCCATGGACTGGCTACAGAGGAGCCCCATCTCCACCTTCAGGAGTTTCTCATGATTTGCAGTACTGTCCACAACAGACATGTGGACCAGGATACCATACGGATGATTGCCTTCCCCTTCTCACTGGCAGATAGAGCAGCCACCTGGCTGAAACATTTGGGGAGATTCGTGTACACATGGGAGCAGCTCCGCACCGAGTACTTGAACAAGTACTATCCACTCGGGCGGACGAATGCAGCGAGGGCCCTGATCAGCAACTTCTCCATGTTCCCCAACGAGCAGTTCCATGAGGCTTGGGAGAGGTTCAGAGAGCTTTTGGACAGATGCCCACACCACGATATCACGAAGCTGAACCTAGTTCAGAGCTTCTTCAGTGGGCTGTCACCAGAGCTACAGGGCCTGGTGAACGCTTCTTGTGGCGGGTCCTACTTCGCCAAGGACCATGACCAGGTCTGGGCTATTTTTGAGGAGATGGCGGAGAACTACATGGTTATGTCCCAGACCCGCCTCTACACGCAGAAGACCCAGCCACATCAGCCAGGACCCGTGCAGTACCAGAGGATAGCACGGGTCGATGCAGGTCCTTCCAGTTCGTCTGCAGCAGCAGCAGCACAGGCAGAGTCATCAGCTGCAGACATGGGCATCATCAGCGAGAAGCTGGACCGCATGGAGCTGATCGAGAAGAAGCAGTGCCAGAGCATAGCACAGATGGATCAGATGGCACAGGTCTTGAGCGACTTGAAGACACAGCTCATGTGTCTCCAGGAGACACAGACGGCTTCTCAACCCCGTCTTCAGTCGCGAGGCAACGCCGGCAGCAGCAGCAGCTCGTCCCAGCGCTCCAGCACCCCAGTGCAGCCTAGACAGGTTCACCTTGTACAGGCGGAGCCGTACCAGCAGCCGCAGCCTACCTTGCAGTCACCACCATCTCCAGAGATGCAGATGGTGGTCTACCAGCCGGATCAGCCGTTGGCGGTACTACCCCCAGCCCCCTTGGATGCAGAGCCGTTGATGGATGTCAACGGGATCTGGTACGACCGTCCCCAGCCTGGGATCCGACGTGATCATCCCGGATTCAGGTGGGGGAGCGGTGGTGCCCAGCCCCAGCAGCAGCCGTCAGCACAGGGAGGGCAGTACTCCCAGCCGAGAGACCATCACCAGCAGCCGCAGCAGCAGCACCCAGTCTACCAGCAGTAGTCGTCTTACGGTCCTCGTCCCTATCAGCAGGGACAGTCTTGGAGGCGTCAGCAGCAGGCTCACCCGGGATACCAGCACCAGCAGCAGCCTCCTTCCTACCCCTCTCACCCGCAGCAGTACCAGCAGCCTCACCCACAGCGAGGCTACCCGTCGGGCTCCCACGAGAGCCCTGCCTTGGATGATGTCGCCCGCCTCCTCACGGATCAGCAGGCGACCTTTCGACGGGAGATGGATGAGTTCCGCCAGGAGATGCGGGACTTGGTGAGAGGGAAGGCCGCCATATCTGCACAGATAGAGCCGAATCCGAACAACCTCAAGCGGAAGTCCGAGCAGGTAGTACATACTGAGTTAGCCACTCCTAGCGATCCATTTGATGATACTTCTTCAGATCTGTTTGATGTTGATTTTGCCACGCTTAGGAGCGGTAGGACCCCAGCAGGCGGCGGCGTCTCAGCTGAGCTTCACCCCGAGGTGCCCCAGGAGGAGGAGGAGAGCGGTACTGAGGCCGCTCCAGTCGATGACGGTGGTACTGAGGCCACCGAGGATGCTGATCCCACCGGCGGTACTGAGGCCGCCACTTCACCAGATTCAGGAGGTGGTACTGATGCCACCCCAGCAGCAGCCGAGCCAGTTAGCGGTACTGATGCCGCGAGATGTCTTCCAGCAGCAGAGCAGCCCACTCGTGGTGGTACTGAGGCCACCGGTGTTTGTAGAGAGAGATCTGATGTTTTTCCTCATGGTCATGTATCTCGGAACTCTGCTACGAATAAAGGAAAAGGTTTATTTTCTTCTGGTCCCACTGTGGTGCGTGATGTATGTGTGGATCCGGTCCTTGAACCGCTTAGACCTTTTCCTAGTCCTTCAGCTGAGAAGGACCCAGTGATCCCTTTCCCTAGAGCCCTTCAGATGGGGAAGGGGAAGAAAAATGACCAAAAAAAGAGAGAGCTTGAGGAGTTCAGCCAGAGCATGATCGATCGCTTCCACATCCAGCTGACCCTCCAGGAGGCTTTGCAGCACATCCCCCTTCTCCAGAGATCTTTGAGAGAGAGGACTACAGTCAGGAGGAGGAGGAGGAACCACACTTCAGAGATACATGTGTTGACCAAAGCCACGTGCTTCGCGATCCAGAACCGACTGCCAGCCAAGAGGCCAGATGCAGGGGCCCCGTATGTCAGATGCCAGATTAGTGAGCAGTGGTTCGACCGTACTCTTTTAGATAGCGGATCGTCGATCAACCTACTTCCGGCAGCCCTTCTCGACCGCTTCGAGTTGGGCACTCTTCGACAGAGCAGGACAGTCCTTCAGTTCGCTGATAGATCTGTCAAGAGGCCGAAGGGGTTATTACGAGACGTTATCGTCACGATTCAGGGTCTGCAATTCCCCGTGGACTTCGTAGTGTTGGACATGGAGATCCCTGAGTCAGTGACCGATACCCCCATCATCCTTGGTCGTCCGTTCTTGGCCACAGCCAAGGCGGTGACTGATCATGATAGCGGGAAGGTGTACTTTCGCGTCCAGGACGAGAGTATACAAATAGAGACGGTCGAGGACTATAGAGCCAGATTCAGATCCCGCTCAGATGCGAGTACCGATTCAGAGCAGCTGACAGACGCAGAGCCAGACATCCACCAGGACTGTGATTTTGTGATCACAGATGATGAGGCAGCTTGGGCAGACCTTGAGTCACAGACTACCCTCTCACTTTCAGATACAGCTGATGCAGAGATGATAGCAGAGGAGAGTCTGGAGAGCACAGACCTGGGTTCGGATACAGTTGCGGCAGCAGAGCCGGGTCTCGATCGCAGCACGGTGATTAGTGATGGTGGTGCTGATGCCACCTTGCTTTCCGGTGGTACTGATGCCACCGAGTCTGATACAGATCCCTCGGATTCAGAGTCTGATTGGGCCGATTGCTATGATCAGATGCCAGACCTGAGTCCACCCGAGCCTACAGAGGAGGAGGTAGAGGCAGAGCAGAGCAGAGACAGTGCAGTTGAGCCGCCTTCTCCCGACCCAGTTTGCGAGAGTACACTTTCACTTTCCCAGGCAGATTTGGCAGACCTTGCAGCTTTCACACAGTTCCTTCCACAGCCAGATTTGCCGGCACCCAGCATTCCAGAGCTGAAGCCGCTCCCTACTTTGCTGAAGTATCGATTCCTTGCGGGCGATCCTGAGATGTACCCAGTCATCATCTCCACTGAGTTGACTGGAGAGCAGGAATCCCGTTTGATGGGGGTTCTTGAAAAGAACCGCAAGGCGATCGGATGGAGCGTAGCAGATCTCCATGGGATTGATCCATCAGTGTGCTCCCACCACATCTATCTCGAGGATGGGGCGAAGCCGTCGCGTGAGTTCCAGCGGCGTCTAAACCCCAACTTGAGAGAGGTTGTCATGAAGGAGATATCAAAGTGGTGGGGTGCAGGTTTTATTTATCCCATTTCCGACTCCAAGTGGGTTAGCCCCTTGCATGTGGTGCCCAAGAAGACGGGCATCACGACTGTGATCAGTGAGTCGGGGGAGGAGATTGCTACACGGGTACCCACCTCTTGGAGGGTTTGTGTTGACTACAGGAGACTCAACCAAGCCACCAAGAAGGACCATTTCCCCCTGCCTTTTATTGACCAGATCATTGAGAGACTGGCAGGGAAGAGCCATTATTGCTTCCTGGATGGGTACTCGGGCTACAACCAAGTGGCCATCGCTCCTGAGGATCAGGAGAAGACCACCTTTACCTGTCCCTTCGGCACATACGCTTTTCGACGCATGCCATTTGGGCTATGCAACGCCCCTGCGACTTTCCAGAGGTGCATGCTGTCGATCTTTTCGGACATGGTAGGGGAGTGCCTTGAGGCCTTCATGGATGATTTCTCGATCTACGGCGACAGATTTGATTCTTGTCTTGACTGCCTAGATCGAGTACTTCAGCGATGTATTGAGTATCACTTGGTGCTATCTTGGGAGAAGAGTCACTTCATGGTGACTCAAGGGACGGTGCTTGGCCACATCATCTCCAACAGGGGCATGGAGGTTGACCCGGCCAAGGTCGATGTCATTAGAAAACTCACACCGCCGTCCAATTTGAGGCAGCTACGGTCATTCCTGGGGCACGTTGGATTTTATAGGAGATTCATTCAGGATTTTAGCAGGATTGCCCGACCGCTAACTGACCTCCTGACGAAAGACACCAAGTTCCTTGTCGATGACAAGTGTCTTTCGTCGTTTGCTACTCTCCAGAGATGTGTGATTGAGGCTCCTGTCCTCCAGCCACCTGATTGGTCTCTCCCATTTGAGATCATGACGGACGCCTCCGATTTTGCCGTAGGGGCAGTGCTGGGACAGAGGAGGGATGGAGTACCATTTGCGATACACTATGCTAGCCGCACATTGGATTCCGCCCAGCGGAATTATACGGTCACAGAGAAGGAGATGCTAGCAGTAGTGTTTGCCCTGGATAAGTTCAGATCGTATATCATTGGATCCAGAGTGACTTTGTTTACAGATCACACCGCCATCAGGTACCTCATGGCAAAGAAGGATGCCAAGGCCAGACTGACTAGATGGATCCTTCTACTCCAGGAGTTCGACATTGAGATCAAGGATAAGCCTGGAGTCAAGAATGTGGTGGCGGATCACCTATCCCGATTAGAGCAGCCTGAGGAGACTGAGCAGATTGATCCTATCCGAGATACCTTCCCAGATGAGGCGATCCTTGCTATCGCCTCACTCCCATGGTACGCCGATATTGTGAACTTTCTCGTTGCTGGGAAAGTCCCACAAGATTGGCCCAGGCAGAGGCTTGAGACCTTCCTTGCGAAGGCCAAGTCTTACCATTGGGAGGATCCCATCCTTTACCACGAGGGAGGGGATAGCGTCTGGCGTCGGTGTATTCCTCAGGAGGAACACCATAGCGTCCTCACTTACTGCCACAAGCTTGAGGCAGGAGGACATCATTCTGGGAGGAGAACGGCACAGAAAGTGCTCCAATCCGGTTTGTGGTGGCCTACCCTCTTCAAGGACTCAGATGAGTTCGTGAAGAGGTGTACTGACTGTCAGAGGATGGGCACTTGTGGACAGCATGATATGATGCCGATGCAGCCCATTCACTTCTGTGAGGTTTTTGACGCATGGGGCATCGATTTCATGGGTCCATTCCCTAAGAGTCAGGGATTTGAGTACATTCTGTTGGCCGTAGATTATGTGAGTCGTTGGGTGGAGGCTATCCCCGCCCGATCCGCTGATGCGAGGACAGTTTGCAGATTTTTGAGGAAGCATATCATCACGCGGTTCGGGGTTCCACGAGTTCTTATTTCTGATGGGAGATCTCACTTCATCAACGACCAGGTGAAGGCACTTGCTAGCGAGTTCGGCATAGATCATCGTGTTGCTACACCGTATCATCCACAGACGAATGGTCTAGCCGAAGTGTCGAATAGGGAGATCAAGACTATTCTGCAGAAAGTCGTCTGCCCTGATCGAAAGGATTGGTCACAGCTATTGGACTCGGTCTTGTGGGCATATAGGACGTCTTTCAAGACACCTTTGGGCACATCTCCCTTTCGCCTCGTATATGGCAAACCCTGTCACCTACCAGTTGAGCTGAGGCACAAGTCACTTTGGGTAGTTACAGACATACTTATGGATCCAGATGGTATAGGAGACCAGAGGAGGGCAGAGCTAGCTGCCCTGGAGGAGCTTAGAGATGCAGCATTCTCAAGCAGCCTACATTATAAGGAGAAAGTCAAGGAGTGGCATGATTCTCATATCAGCCACAAGCATTTTGAGATTGGACAGAGAGTATGGCTGTTTGATGCGAGGCTTAGACTATTTCCAGGGAAGCTACAGAGCAAATGGAAAGGACCTTATCTGGTTCGGAAGGTACACGACAACGGTAGCATCGATATATCTGAGTTGTCTTCTGAGAGTACCTTCCGAGTGAACGGCCAGCGGCTCAAACCATTTCTAGATCATGAGCCGCGGGTCGTTGATATTGCCCCTATTCATTTTGCGTGAGATGTGGTCTTTGACTCACATCTAATGCATCTCACGCCTGAGCTTTACTGATCCTCCGCTGTACATAGATCCAGATGTCCATATCATCACATTCCTTAGTCCCACATCCCTTTCTTCATCTTATGATTATGCTATACTTAGGGTGCACTTTACCCTAAGTATAGGGGGGATGTGAGACCTTTCGGGTTTTCCTTTTGTTTCTGTCTACCCTTATTTTTGCTGCCTATACTTAGGGGCATTTCACCCTAAGTATAGGGGGGGTAGACCCTGTACATTCTCCACTCGGTTTTCCCCTTCGTGTACAGCCTGCTATACTTAGGATTATTTAATCCTAAGTATAGGGGGAAGACCCGAGAACCTCTTGACTTTTCATTCTCCTTTTGTATAGCCTTCCTTTTCACTTCCCTATACAAAGCACGAGTTATGTCTTCTTCATCGCTCTTGACTCTGAGGACATCGTTCGAGCTAAGTATAGGGGGGTGTGTATATATTTCATATATACTTTAGCCATAACTCGTACTTTGTGTGAGTGTGTTAATAAATAAAAATGGCTAAAAACCACAAAAATTAAAAATTTTCATGTACATAATCTTCTTCTATTTTGCACATACATAGCTAGTGTACAAATTATTTTTGTAAAAATGATTTCAAAAATCGTTTGTGTAAAGCTTGTGTAAATATTTTCTGTATCAAAATTATGTATATAGTACAAAATTTTTCCAAAATGTTTTGAAAAATCAAAAGTTTGCAAAAATCTTGTGTAAATGTGTGTAAATACCTTTTTGCAAAACTTGCACTTCATGCATCATCATTCATGATTTCAAAACATTTTTCAAAAATTTTGCATGATTGTAAAATTTGTGTAAATATGCATCTTTTTGTACATATGTATATAGTTTTCCTTGGATGATAGTTGACATTTAAACTAAGCCTGGAATCAAATTGAGAAATGGAGCTTGATCAAGATCTTAATCCACCTAACTTCTAAGAGGAACCTTATAGGACTTAGGTTTAAGGCTTTTTCAGGTCCATGGTGACTTAATTCTTTGAGTCCACTAGGCTATGATCACATGTCATCTCAATGAGCCTAAGTAGAGCACTTAACAACAACACATGACTCATATAGATTATGGCTTTACTTGGACAACCGCACTATGCACCGAGCTCTCTACGGATGAGATGGTGAGGAGGCAGTCTTCCTTGGCTTGGGGTAGCATATGAGGGTAGTACTTCTAGGCGGAACCTCTCTTCTTCATTTAGTGAAGGAAGTGCGTCTCAACTTGGTCTGGTTGCCATGAAGTCTAACGACGGGAGTTGTGGGTTGCAATAAAGCTTCAAAAGAGGGATAGTCTACTGGCTCAAGAGGAAAAACTCCTTGTATATATGCTGCACATGTACATGTTGTATAGATGCACTCGAAAAAAAAATGTGAAAAAGAAAAGAACTCCAAAAAAGTGGTGGGTCTGAGAGAAAATGATAATCCCACCGGAGTATGTATATAAGTGCAATAAGCAAAGCTTGGTTTCATGATCCACCTGTTGTAGCTTGCAGCAGGGAGACTTGGCTACACTGGTCAAGCTCCCAAGGGTACTTGGCTACACTGGCCTTGACCCATTCTCTTCTTCCCCCTCTTCTTGAGCCGGTTGTACTTGAACTTAGAAGGGAATACCCCGCTCCTCGAGGAAAGAGTGGCCAGATTGAGGTCATAGAGTTACCTTGTTAGGGAGGGTTGTCAAGTTGCCATTTCTGAGGTGGAGAGCTTAGACCTCACTTTCATAGGACAAGAAAAGATTCATGGTCTTCAGGGTTTGTGATTGATGACTTGTTCTGATCTGGAGCATTGAGGAGTCTTGGTTATAGAATAGTGGAACTTGGAGGCTGTTAGGTTTTAAGCTTAAGTCTAAATAAGGTTCCGACACATCAATAATCCAAAGATCTGATTAAGCTCCATACCTCAATTTAATGAAGGCAAGTTTAATAATCAACCTTGATCCATGTACATTCTCTTTTTCTTTTTCTTTTTCTTTCTTTTGCACTTCTTTTTCAAATAAGTGTTTGCTAAGGGACTAGCAAAGTATAGTATAGGGGGGTGATGAATACCCATTCATCACTCTTTATTCTTATATTTTAGCTACAAAAACCTATGCAAATGCATGTAGATATGTGTAAATAGGAAAAGTTAGCAAAAGCATGCATGTTTGTAAAAATAGATAATTAGCATGTTTTTGTGCAAAAATAAAAGAATAAAGATGAAAAAAAGAAAAAGAGGGAAATATTTAGAATAAATATTGAGCAACCTAACCCAAGGGAGGGCTCAGCATGGGCCTGACCGCATATAAGCCAAGTAGAGGGAGATAGGGGCTCACATATGTACATACTTGTAAATAAAGAAGAAAATATTTTCCTCATCCAAAAATATGTTGTAAATACTTGTATATATTTTGTACATATTTATAGCCTATTAAAAACAAAATAAAAAGTTAAAAATCAAAATCCTAAAAACAACCTTTCACCATGTACATAAACCCCTATCTTATATTTATTTCACCATGTAAATAAATTTCTTTATTTCCAAAACTTTTTGTAAATATTCCTTTTTATGTTTTGTAAATAAAATAAATAAAAAGAATTAAAACAAAAATCAAATAAAAATTACAAAATTAAAAATACAAAAACATCTTGTATATATACCATGTATGTATCATGTATATAACTAACTAATTAACCCATGTATATAAATAATAAAAATAAAATAAAAATAGCCTTTTATTCCTCATTTTATCCTATAAATAAATAAAATATAAAATAGGAATAAAAATGTATAAAAATAACTAATTAAAAATCAAGATCAAAAATCCTACATTGCACATATACCTATGTATAGCTATAATATGTAAATACCTTATTTTAATTTCCAAAAATTAATTAAAAATCACAAAAAAATAGAAAAAATTAAAACAAACATTTTTCATGTTTTAAGTTTTTGAAAATTCGGCCATTTAAGGCCCCAAAAAAATCAAATAAAATTTCAATAATTGACGGGCTCTGATTGGTCCACGGGGGATTCTTGACCCCCGGTCAACACC
Source organism: Ottelia alismoides (assembly GCA_037367405.1). Lineage (NCBI taxonomy): Eukaryota > Viridiplantae > Streptophyta > Magnoliopsida > Alismatales > Hydrocharitaceae > Ottelia > Ottelia alismoides. The sequence goes on from JAZKJV010001773.1 coordinate 768,971, forward strand.
TCCCCCAGGACCACCAGAGCCGCAGATCTGCTTTTGGACCCGATTTCTTGATTTTATCCCCACCAGATCCAACTTCCGAATCCGCTAACCCCGGGCTCTAATCCGAGCCTGATCTTCCCTGATCCACGCCCGGGGTGGGTTCTTGGGATCCGCGCTCCAAGCTTCTCGCCCGACTCCGATTTAGCCGGACCCCTAGCACTATATATCTCGAGCTCCGTCGCACTCCACTGTCATCTTTGGCTCCCCATTCTCTCTCCCGTGACCTCCATCGCAACCAGCAAGGTGACAGCTTGCATTTGCCGGTGTCGCAGAGAGGAGGAGGTGCTCGGACCATCGATCCGGCTGCCTCGCGCCGCCGTGCTCCGACGTTCAACCGGAGCTCAAGCCTCGGGCGTTGACGACCCTTGAGGCAAGGACCAGGAGCTAGCTAAGCTCCAGCATAGTCTCCAGCATCACCCAGGTAACCTTCGTTCCTTCTTGTTTAGTCTAATTTTAAGTTACCCCCAAATCGACTCCTTGCTGTGTTCCTCTGATTCCGACCATCACGCACACTATCTCGATCATCGGAGCACACGACCATCTTCGCCGTTCCCCCACGCACGTTCTTCGCCCACTCGTTCAACCCAACTCGCCCCGGAGCTGGGAGTCGAGCTCCACCACCTGTCGCTCGCCGGAGCTCATTCACCCCGCCGCACCGTTCACCCTCACGACGCTTCTTGGGGTCGAGGCACTTTGCCCTCGACCCGCGAAGCTTTTGGTTTGCTTTGCAGGTCCAACGGGAGGCATCTGAGCCTCTCTTACATTCCAGCCAGGAGCTTCGCGCCGCCAGCCTCGCCGGAGCCCCTCCAGGGCTCGGCCGGGCCATCGAAGTCCACCACCAGCTGCGGAGCTTCACCGCGGACCCGTTCCGATCATCAGGAGCAGCTGAGGAGGAGTACAGCTCACGCACGAGGCCGGCGAAGTTCGCCGGCGTCGTGTTCTTCCACCATCCTCCAGAACCGTCCGATGACGCCTCCGCTCCAGTTTTGATCTCAGCCGTCCATCTTCCGAGGAGCAGCAACCGTCGATCACTCCGAGGAGCTCATCTGGACCGTTCGCAGCAGAGGAGAGAGGTACCTGAACCCAGAACCGCCCGATCTCCCACGTGTCCTCGCCTCCACCGTCGGTCGAGCCCCCGAGCTGAAGAAGAGACACGCCCCCATCCAGAGCCGACCGATCTTCCACGTGGCGCGCATCTGGCCGTCGACGAATAAAGGGGTAATTTACTTAGGGCCCCCTCTTAGTTTGTCTTTTTCGTCTTAGTCCTGTAAATATTTTTAGAACTTTATTTTCGTAGGGTAAATTGCATTGTGGACCTCGTGTTTGTTTAGATTTGCATGTATGCCCCTGTTTGTATGAGACCACGTGCGTCGTCACGTGTAGTTTAGGGTTATTTGCATTTCTTTCCCTGTAGTTCTGGGTTGTTATGTAATGAATAGAAACTTTTTGGTAATTGCTTTTATACCCCTGTGAGCCTGTTATTCACACATGTGCGGATTTTAGTGGGATATTTGCAACCATACCCTTGGACTTTCTGGTACCAGTTACCAAAAGGTCCAAGAAGAAGGTTTTTATTACAAATAGGCCCCTGAGTGCCCCAGCCACGCGCCACGCGCGTGACTTGCTGGGTATTTTGCACCTGGGCCCCCAGATTCTCGGGTATTTGCACTTACGTCCCTGTGCACAGTGCCCCCTTGTTATTTTTGAATAAAATATCAAATCACCTCCAAATCCAATGAGATTTTGACACATGGCTCCTGCCATGATGTAGAAATTTTAGGGATTTTTGAGGACAGTTCTGATTTCATTTAGTATTTTTAAAAATTCAAAAACCTATTTTTTAGCTACTGTCTAGATATAAAAATACCAAAAAAATATAAAAACACCCCCAAAAATTATAAAAAAATTAGATACTGTTGTTTGCTTGTTGTTTGATTTTCTAGCCAATTTTGGCTATTTTTCATCGCTTAAAAACCCTAAAAATTGCAAAACCCTCAAAAACTCATAAAAATTATAATAATTAATTTAAAAATCCAAAAACAATAATTAAGGTGCCTAAATTTTCCTTATTCTTTCTAGATTACAGGAAAATTACCTCCAGGGCTTAGTGAGACTCTTAGATATTTTATTTTTGAGTTTCAAGCCTTGCTGGACAGTACCTCTCCTGTTTAGCACTGTTTGATTTTTAGAAAATAATTCACCCATTAGAAAAATCTCAAAAAATCACCAAAAACACTTAAAAACTTAAAAAACATAAAAACAATTTTTCCTTAATTTTTGCATTATTTTTGGTGTGTTTAATAAATTGTTGAAGTTGCCTAGATTTTACTTTCTTTTATTTTCTTTATAATTTGAAAATCCAAAAAAAATATAAAAATTCATAAAAACCTCTAAAAAAACATTTTCTTTTATTTTTATTTCATTTTCACTACTTCGTAGGCCCTAGGCCAATCCGTGCTCCTTGTGTTCGACCCTGGGAGCTATACCAGGTTAATCCTATAGCTAGACCGCTCTTCTTTCGTGCTTGATTATTTTATCTGTTTGAGTGGTTGATTCTTCTTGATATACGTGGTCTGATTGCTTGGGTCACAACGACCTGATTTTTGTACCTCATACCCTAGTGATCAGGACCCGTTATCATCTGCGTTAGATGTGCGGCTCTAATAGGTCAAGGAATGGTCAGATGGGCCAGCAGTGACTCCCCTCCCAGAGCTACTCCGCTAGAGCAATACAAGTGCAAAGAGGTGTCTCCCACGCGTGCTATCACCTGCAAAAGAGGAGGTGACACGGGGGTGTACCTCCGATCAGGTTTTACTCCATAAGTAAATAGAGAAGCGATGGGGGAGTGCGGTTTAGTTCTCCTGCATACATGGGGGATGGAGGCCTGACTTGACCCTTCTCCAATGAGAAGGATTCAAGGGGAAAGGCTGGGGGTGGTCGAAGCGGAGAAACATGTGGTGGTGCAAAATGAAAAGATGGATCGAATAGAGGAATGTATAGGATAAGTGGGATCCCTGAAGGTTCAGAGGGTCTCCTAGTCTTCAGGCGATGTCAGACATCGAGGTGATAGCCTCAACCACATTGCGGCAGATGGGGAGGCTAATCGCAGCGAGCTCCGACCACGAAGCTCGAGCTGCATCGCTGTTACACCAAATCGAGCTCAAGAGGGTGATCCAGATGGCTGTCACCCAACTGGAGGTAACTGAGGGTCGAAATAGGGGTGAGGAACGAGATGCCCTTCAGTGGAGGAGGACAAGATCTTTTATACGTGAAGTGAGGGTCCAAAAAGATCGACGCGGAGCACGGAACCCTAAGGAGATCCAAATAATCTTAGGGATCCGTGAGGATTACGGATGTCTGAAGAATAACGGATCCAAGAATCGAGGTGAGAGGTTGTCGGAGTTGGGTGGGAAAATAGGGACAACAAACTCCGGCCAGAAGGTGGGTGATCCGACCTGACCTTGAAGGCGGCGTTGACTGGAGTCAACAAATCCTCTGTACCAATTAGAAAATAGTATGCATAAAATAATTTAAAATTCAATAAAAAATAGCAAATGAATTTAAAATAAAAAGTGTTTGAAATAAAAATTTTTTTACTAATTTGCAAAGTATTTTTCTTTGATTTTTAATTATTTTTATGAAAAAAATCAATGTGTGTACAATATAATGTAATATATACAAGTATAATACACCTATGTAGTATGTACAAGTATTTTATTTTATTGTTTTTATACAAATACCCTTATTTTGTATTTTATTATTTATAACATAATTTTAGAAATATAAATTAATTTTTATTTTATTTTTACAAATTAATAATGGCATATAATAAATAATGGATGTAATACGTACAAATATGTTTTATACAAGGAATGAATGATTTTTTTTTATTTTTATTTTATTTTTTTATATTCATTTGATTTTTATATTGTTTATAGGATTATATACAAATATATAGAAATAAAAATTTAATTTTATTTTGTCAAAAATAATTATATAAATAATGTGTACAAATATAGGTAATATATACAACACAAAGTGAGCGCTTGTTTTCTCTTTGGGTTTGGGTCACTCTTGGGGTTTGGGTCACTTTATATTTATTCTAAATACATCTTTCATTTTCTTTTCCTTTACTCTTTTATTTTGTACAAAAACATGCTAATTATGCAATGTTAACACAAGCACTTAATTTGTTAAGTTATTGTATTTATAAGTATTCACATGATGTTTTGCCAAGAAAAAGAGCTAAGATAAAAGAATAAAGAGTGAGAATCAGGGATTCATCACACTAGTAGCGATTGAATTTTTGTATGATTTTTGCATTTATTTAAAATAGCATTTCTGCTCAGAAAATTCCCAAAAAAATAGATGTACGTTCCTGATTGCACACATTTCCATGCCCTGATTTTATTTTGCAATTTTGGACCTTTTAATATTTATTAAAAAACATTTAGAGCACATTTATTCCCTATCTATAGTTTAAATTTCGTAAACGATATAAATGTTTTCAAAAAGTACAAAAATATACATTTTGTCTTCATTAACATATTTTAAAATTTAAGAAACTAAAAATAATAAAAATAAAAAAGAAAACTCTTAAAAATTAAAAATCCACAAAATCCTTTTGAAAAATCTATAAAATTATTAAAAATACCAAAAATATATTTTTCTAGTCTATAATTTTTTATATTATTATCTATCTATTAAAATTGATTTGAAGAATTTTGGACCTATTTTTCTATTTTCGGTATTCATTTTAATTTCAGATATTTAATTATTCCTTGATTTGATATATTTTGACTTTAAAAATATATAAAAATTAGCAAAATTCACTAAAAAATCAGGGAAATTGTAGAATATTATTTAAAACATAAATCATTAAATTCTGTAATTTTTGTTATATTTTGTTACATTTATATCTTTTATCTATTTTTGTATATATACTCTGATATATATCCTATGTTATATATTTAAAAGAAAACGAAAATATAAAAATCTAAAAACATAAAAAATATAAAAATATAAATTAAAAACAAAATAAAAAATATAAAATAAAATAATATATATATATAATTAGAAACCTGCAAAAAAAACATATATTAACTAGGAACTTTTAGAGGCATAGTGTGCTTGATTTTGATCATTCCATATTGCTGTTCACGATTGGTTCTTGTGTTTAGCCCGTACTTGCTTGTCACTATACATTTTTAGTTGGGTAAAATAAATTTTGATTCAAATTTTTTTGCTTGATTCGTACAGTGTGTGGGTTAATTGTTGAAACTTTGGAAAGATTCGAGTAGTCGCTTTAGCGAAAATGAGTCTGACTTGTCAGACCATTTTTAGTGAATCTGATTTATCTGCTTTTCAAATGCCACCGTTGTCGAGGAGCATCGGTTTGTAGAGTAGTTTTTGTCTCTTATAATTCTTAGTCATTTCTGCATTTATTGATTTCTATTTGACTATCAATTTTTAATTGACTGATGATGAATCCATGATTCATAAACTTTTCTGTCGCATTTTGTCTTAAAACCCTTAACAAATACCTGTAAATATTCATTAATTTCTACATTTTATCAAAATCTCATTCATGAATAAAAATACACTTTTAAGCATCAAAAACATGTAAATAAATAAAGAATAAACAAAAGAAAACAAGGCAGATCGTAGATATGTATATATGTACAATATGAATCAACTGGCATCTCTTCTTTTGTCTTCTTACGAGGGACCGCGGACCGAGGAGGATTGCCTAGGTGATCCTATGCAGCCTTGGGATGAGGAGTCAGCTATTCTGACCTCGTCGACATGAGAGGATAGTAGCCTTTTTTGTGTGAGAGAGATGTTTTTTTGAATTATTTTTTTTGTAATATTACATGTAATTTGGACTTAGAGACTCGAGCCCAATTTCCAAGTGTTTGTTCACTTGAGTGCTCACCATGTTTCTATGTTTTTTCATCTTCTTTTATTTTGTTTCTCATAATTTGTGTTTTCCGCCTTATTTTCATTTCTTTCGTCGAATGAGACATAAGTCTTTAAGCTTGCTTGATCATCTAACCTATGGCAATACACCTAATAATTTTGCTTGCACCTAAAGTTTCCACGTTTGGACTTAGACTAATTAATTGTTGATCACTCGGCCTTGAAACCACGTGTCGAGAGAGGTCGTATACTGTGCTTGCAGGACCCATTGTGGAAGGCACCGATCAGCATCAAAGATCAGACTTAGGTTCCATTTTGAGTATTTAGCATTTGGTTCTTCCCGTGTAGCAATTGCCTGCTTAGAACAATTTCTGCATGCCTCTCGACATACAGTCTACGTTTACAAATTCTTGTTTTGCATCCTGCATGGAGAGAGATGGGAAGCACTGTAAGTCTTCTAACTAAGCATTCATCAATTAGGCACTAAGGTGTGATTTCCATCTAAGTATCATGTTGCATTGCTTTTCCGCTATCTCCCTCTGTTTTTGGATCTCCTAAGAATCAAAGAAAATATAAAAACATTAGGCGCTTATATTGAATCTACTCAAAGCAAATGATAACACAAAAAAATAATAAAAGGGGATGCTAAAAATACTTGAACAAAATAAAATTGATTAATTGGACTCATTGTCCTTGGGTGAGCAAAGCCCTCATTTTTTTCAGGTTTCATTGGAAGGTCTCCTTCCCTGTGAGACAGAGCTATCGTAAGGAATACAGACCAAAACCCGGTCTATAGCTGCCTTATTTATCGTTTGGATTTCTGAAGCATTGGCACTTATATCGTATGTGGACGAGTAGGGCTTGGTCAGCAATGATGTTCTCTATTGTGTAGAGCATCGATGTTGTCTGAAGTATTGAGCAAAGGCCACATCTTCACGGTGGTGCCTATCTCATTGGCTCTCGTCTGAGTAGGTCCTTGCACGCTCATGGGTGATTCTGTTACGAGCAAGGTTCGAAGTAGTGGTTTTGCCTATCATCTTCCTTCCTCTATTTCTTCGGTTGAGTATGGATTCTGGAAGGGTTACAAGGACCATAAAATATGCAGACTACCGGTTACAAAGGAGGAGGACAAGTACGGAATACTTTTTTGCTAGTACTCTCTCCTATAAGCGTAGCACTCTAAGGACTTGTTTGAAGATAAATTACCTGAAAAGAAAATCTAAAACTTACAAAGATAATTGACTAACCTTTACAGCTTCATGGATCGAGTTGGTGAATCCATTGGTTTGAGGTTTGATTAATTTGTCTTATTAAGGTCAAGATTAAACACATTGTGCACTCGCGTAATTTTGCTCTCCTTCTATTTGACCCTTGCTCATTGTGAGCCTTCTACTATTTTACACTCTTTTTATTCCTTGTTTGTCGCCATGCTCCTCATCCATCATCCTTCTCTTTTTACCTTCTCAAGAAGCCATCGAAGGATGGCTTAGTCGGGACTCCGCCGACGCCCACATCGATTCCGTGTTGCCAACATCTCCAATAATGCAGGGTGATCTTCATGAAGTCAGTTCGAATCTTGCAAACTTCTCTGTGGACTCCACAATTCTCTCTTCTTTGAATACTTGCCTTTATCCAGTAAACCTGCTATTTGGGATGGACTCATAGCCGAGCGAGTTCTTCCTTTCCAAATAAACCAGTATTATTGTTATCCCAGAATCAACCCCTTGTGGATGGGGATCGATTTTAGTCAATATCTTATGCTCCATTCGTAACAATATGGGATTGACAGGCCCTAGCCCAAACTTCCTTCCAAGAGATGTTGAACGATTTGGGGAGGAGGAACGATGAGAGAGATGTCCGAAGGGTGGATGAACCAAATCCGGAGAATGAGTTTAACCAAGGAGGTGTCGGAGATGCCTTTTCTATAGGACCCTATAATGAGAGATGGGAGGCAGGACCACTGCCGACGAAGACAACTTTGAAGGAAACTTACAACCGAGGTGCAGGTCGAGACACTGAGTGGATACAGATTCCACCAATACATGCTCATTTTAAGCAGAAGTCGTTTTTCCTGTCTCTGCTTCCCACCTTCCAGAGGAACACAACTGAGGAACCATAGATCCACCTAAAAAATTTGGCTGCATATGTGCCACAACACATTACCCCAATATCCCTCTGGGGGTGATCAAGATGACTGCTTTTCCTTTCAACCTCCAAGACAAGGCTTTGTATTGGGTTGATCATTTAGAAAAAGTGGTGATGACATGGGAGGAGTTGAAATCTGCATTTCTCCATAAATTGTACCCTCTCAACCTCCTTAATCAGATGTGCGCCATCATCTCCAACTTTTGTCAGCAACCCCACAAGACAATACATGAGGCGTGGGAGAGATTCGAGGAGTTATAGGAAAAGTGTCCCCACCACGAGATTCCCAAGACCAGTCTCATGTAGCATTTCTTTGGTGGGTTGATACTAGAAAGCCAAAGGCTCATCGATGCTGCTTGTGATGGCTCGTATTTCAACAATGACGAGGATGTCGTATGGAACATTTTGAGGAGATGGTTGAAGGAGACGCTGCTCAATCTCTGTCATGCACATATATGAAGAAGCATGCCACCATCAACAAGCCTGTTAACATGGCTACACATGACAAAGACAAGGATGAGAGCTCCAACCTTCGCATCACAGGGAGCCACATGTCCAAGGTAGAAATCATCGGGAAAAGGTTGCATGACCTTGAGAAACTTTTGGTTATCAAGAAGAGGACTCAACGCTTGATTTGATTTCCTGGCAGCTGGAGCAGCTCGTTCGAGCTTTGAATGTCAATGCTTGCAACTATGTGTCTTCCACTACCGAGACACCCACTGAGCAGAAGGATCCAGCACCAATACAGACTCATCAACTGAGTCTCCTGCAGCCCCAACCAGTCCAGCACGTATACTATGTGCAAGTTGTGGAGCATCCCTCGCAATCCCAGACTAATATGGTTGTTTATCAACCCAATATGTCGTCGCTCTACCTGGAGAAGTTTCCTCCACCTCAGCCATAGATCCAAGAAATAAATGGTGTGTGGGAGCATGAACAATAGTTTACATGTCCTCAGGGACACTCTCAGGTCCAGAACTCAGCCAATCGGCCACACCACTAGATGTAGCAGGGGGGCTTCCAGCCCTACGCATCCCAGAACCAGCAGCCTCCATAATATGGAAAAACTTTGAGGCAAGGTTATCAGCAGCAGCAGTTCGACTACCGTCATTAGGCCTTTCCTCTACAGCGGTCAGCTGCACCTTATCAAAATTTTTATCCCCCTAAGAAATACTCATAGTACTCTTCTCGCCCTTCTCCTTACCATTTTTCTCAAGGTTACCAGCAACATCCTCGCATGCACTATCAGAATCAAAGGCCCCAATTGGGTGATTATTCTGAGGCTACATCGGTGAACACGATCGTCATAAGCTTGGAACAACTAGTCAAGAATATGGCTGAGATGAGATGACCCAGAAGATCGACGACCTGGCAGTTGTTAGAACAATGATACTAACCCAGGTCGAGGCTAATCCAAATAATTTCCAATGCAAGGAGTAGGTAGTGTGCAGTGATCTGCTCGATTCAGGTAGAAATGATTTGTTTATATCTAAAGTTGTTACTCTAAGGAGCAGTAGAACACTGCGGACATCGGCAACTATGAAGGGAAAGCATATTGCATCTGACGGGGATACGTCAGCCCAGCTAGCTCGAGGGTGAAGCAGCATTTTTGGAGGAACACCACCTATACAAAAATCACAAAAAATGAAGAAAATATAAAGCTACAAAAAGACAACAACAACCTCGGTGGAGACGAGCTTGCATTGGAGAAGCATGCACGTGCCATAGAACCTGCACCAGTCACGAAGAATCTTGCACCTGCAGCGGATCCAAAGCTAGCACACAAAGTTGAGCCTGCATTTTTTGGTCCACATCTTGTAGATGATTTTACACATCTTTTCCATCTACCAGTAAATAATGATATGGACAAAACTTTGAATTATACTGTTCAGATTCTGTAAATATTCATTTTCCCGAAGCAATGAAAAACACAAAAAAATGTAAATTTTAAAAATTATTTTGTCTTATCTTGTAATTGTAGAAATTATTCAAAAGTTGATCTTAAATATGCCTTTGATGAAAGTACTTGAGTACAAGCCAGGTATGAAGAAATGATTAAAAGTTGCATGTACAACTAGGCACAAGCCTCATCCTTACAATGCAAGAAGCAGTGGTGGCAAGTCCGAAAAGCATATCCATGCAATGGCCACAATCAATACCATCAGCAATCTCTCAAACAAAAAGGTAGAAGAGGGAGCACCGCTCGTTCGCTGTCAGATGTTTAACCAAGAGTTCGAACGCACTTTGCTTGATAGCGGATCTTCTATCAATTTAATGCAATCGTCACTGCCCACAGAATTCAGGTTAGGACCGCTGAAACCTACAAAGATGATTATGAAATTCGCAAAAACTTCCAATAATCATCCGAGGGGCATGTTGGAGGATGTGATTGTCACTATTCAGGGAATGCAATTCCCTGTCGATTTTATTGTGCTAGACATGGACACCTCCATGCCTCTACTCCTCACCCCCTTCATCCTTGGACGACCGTTCCTGTGAATAGCCAATGCAATAGTGAATTACAACACTGGAGAGATTACTTTCGGCTCAAGTGATAGAAAAGTCAAGATAGAGACCATGTTTGATGCAAAGCCTACAAAGGAACCATCTACAACTGGTGTGCGAGTGATCGATGATGAATCCATGATTCATTAACTTTTTTGTTATATTTTGTCTTAAAACCCTTAATAAATGCATGTAAATATTCATTAATTCCCATCTTTTATTCAAACTCCATTCATGAATAAATATTCACTTTTAAACATCAAAATCATGTAAATAAATAAAGAACAAAGAAAAAGAAAAGAAGGTAGAATGGAGATATGTATATATGCACACTATGACTTATAAATATAAATATAATTGTAAGGTATACTTATAGCCTAATCCCCGAGACCAAGTCAGCATGGATTGGTCGACAAACAAATAAGTAGGGGGAGATAAGGAACGAAAACCCTAAAAATAAATTAAGACACACCTCGTGTACCTCTCACTAATTATCAAATAAATGCAAAACTTCAATGATTTTTAATTAATTCATATGTACACATTTTTTACCAAACTCTTTTCCTAATTATTTCTAAAAATGTATATAAAAAAATAAAAATAAGTTGAAAATATTACCTTGTATATAGGCCAAGAAATCCAACTTGTAAATTGTCAAAATCTCAATTTCCGAACATCATAACTTCTTCATACGAACTCCAATTTCACTCTACTCACCTTTAAAGTTCATAAAATAATATTCTCGAATTAATAAAGGTGGTTTCATCGAATCCGTAGTCCGTTTGCAAAAAGTCGGTTTTGGGACCAAATGACAACGGGGTTTCTGGGCTATTTATTTTATGTAAGACACATTATTTATAGTTTTATTAATTTTATAATTTCTAATTATTTTCATGATCTTGTATTTTAACCTTTATTTATTTCATAATTTTTGGAGCTAATTTATTATTTTAATAAAATCAAAAATCCTAAATTATAGGTAAAAATGAACTAGATAACTAATACCCATATTTATTAATATAAGTAAATTAATTTATTAAAATCCCTAAAACTTCACACAACTCTTATTTATTATTCTAATAATTAATAAAATATAAAATTATTTTTAATTATTTATTTATTAAATAAAAAATACAAAATGTATTTATCAATACATATTTATTATTATAATATTTATATTTCCAATAATATTTATTATTTATAAAAAATATTTATTCCATAAATTATATAATTTAATTATTTACATTTATTGTTTTTATACCTATTTAAAATAACACTATTTAATATTTAATATCGAATATACAAGGAATTAATTCATCTGGCCAACCAGGTGCTGACACTTGTTAGTACCTGGTTCATCTTCTTCAAGAAGACAGTACGCCAGTTGTTCCAACTGACTATCTTCACCGAATTATCCAGCTTGCATCCTAACTCCCTCCGACAATTTAAACCATTGATTTGCTTCTCCTAACTACCAAGAATCTCGGCCACCATAAGATCTAGATTGGGGAGCACGACATCTGTCTAGATAAACCCTCAAAGATCCCATTTCGCAACTAGCTCTCCTTCAACCACCTGAGACTCCTAGTTCCAGTGGCTGATCCCCCCTTTCCTCGCCTCGCTCCGCTCGACCAAGGAGGTGATAGTTCCTCATTCTCGATTTGCGTGCAAGAATATTGATCGGAGGAGACGTTCCAAGGCTTTGCTGCCTTGCATCGCCGCCATCGCACGCGTCCAGCTCCGGCGAAGATCGATCGTCGCAACAGCTACCAGAGGTATATACACCTCTCTATCCCAGATCTAATCCTCCACATTTATCCAATTTCTTCTCGATCTTTGTGCCACGATTAGCGTGGCTAATCACACCATTACTTAGTTCAACCATCTAATTTAAACTTTCAGCCTAATTCAATTCTTAATTCGTTTCAAATCAATTCGAATCGCATTCCATTTCTCAAGAATTATGCATGAACATTTCATTTAATCTGGAAACGCCATTTTTGAAGCTTGCAAAACTATAATCTTTTGTCCGATTCTTGAGAGAATCGAGCATATAAATCTTCTTTGCAGGTTTATCCCGTGTTTGGAGCAATTTCACATCATCTGGTGCTCTCATCTTCCAATAAATCATCATCAAAGAAGTTGCAATAACCTGGTAGACGGCTCCAGAGCAAACGGATCGTCAACTTCGTCAACCTTTTGCCGTCGCGCTCCATCTTCTCCGATCGACGTCCACTGCGAGCGAGCTCGAGGGGTGGAGGAGCCACCACTCTGGCCCCGTCGGAGGTCCTAGATCGACGCCAGTCATCGGTGAAAAGTCGGCGAAGAATGACCTTCGTCAGTTGCTCAACAACCTCAAGAATAAGAAGAACACCCAGAAACTACAGTTGGGCGACACGTGTCCTGTAGTGGACGGCTAGGATTGCGCCTCGCTTTCTAATATCAGCCGCTCAAGCCGAAGGGATGTGATTTTTGCACACTAAACCCAGAGAAGATTCAGAAGTTCAGAGCGAGTCCAAAGTTTTCCAGATTTACATTTAGGTCCATCCACAGGAACCTAAATGTAAACTTCTTTATTTTTCTTTCAAAACAGTCCCTACCAAGGACCAATTTGCAGTACTTTTGTTTCTTTTCTTGCATTTATACCCCTAGCCTGTAGGGGGAGTTTTGGACCTATTTTTGACATATTTTTTCGTAATTATTTTTTGGGTAGTTACGCAACTACCCCAGGAAGTTTGTCAGTAACTTTTCGTGTATTCTTGTCATGTTTTTATCATGTTTTGATTCGTTGCCAATCGACTCTGTCTTGTTTTGTTTTCGTGTGTTGTTCGAACCTGTTGCTCGCCCTTTTTCACCTACTATATAATATCAAATATTCTACCTATATTCCACCTATTATATCGTATACAAATTGTGTGAAAATATCATTTTGAAAAATAAATAAATATTGGAAAAGAATAAAATCAAATAAAAAACTGCCTCCTTGTGTTCTACCCAGGAACACTTCCCTGGTTAAATAATTAGTGTAGGTTTTCTCTAAAACCGAATTTTATTTGAACGACTAGGATTCCTTTTGTGGTTTTTTTCTACACCGACAACTTCTTCTTTTAAAAAGTCATAAAGTGATTTTTAGTCGCATCAAAATGGCACCTTTGCCGGGGAGGCATTAGTGTATTTTGTTTTTTTACATATTTTGTGATTTTATTTTCTCTCTTCTTTTTGTTTTGTTTTTCACAGTTTTTCTTAGGTTTTTCGTATAGCTTTTCCCGACTCGTCTCTCGATTTTGTTTAGCCACTAACTAGTTTTTAAAGGGCCTCCAGGATCAGCCAGATTCTTAGGAAGCCGAGTTAGTTGAAAGAGCAGAGGTTGATTCCTTCTTTATGAGTCAGTTGCAGAGGACAGAAACTAATTCATGTAACTTTGTAAAAGAGATAGAAAGAGAGAGAGAGAAGAAGTTGTATTGAACTCTAGTAGAAGGGGTCCACTAAGGACATCCCGACTTGTAATTCCCCCCCCCACTCCATATTTTTTTGGGGTCTGATTCACCGAGTACCGTGTATTCAGTGGATCAAGGCACCCACCGCGATTTTCTCGCCTCGACGGTTTTTCCGCGGTTTTTCCGATAGATGCTTGCTTAGGTTTTTTATTCTATTTGATTGTGCTTACGTAGCTAGTTTTAGGACTTGCAACCTAGGTGCATGATTTTAGGATTTTATAAAAAAAAGGAGATGTTTGTTTAAAAAACTCAAAAAAAAAATAAAAAACCACAAAATAAAATCGAGACAGCTAAAAATATTTGATCTAAAAATCGTAAAGATTCATCTAATTTGGGAGAGTAATCCCCGCACATCATCTCAGAGTGCGCGAGCGAGAGTCGACCCATAAGGCTAGAGCCAAAACCCCGTATTTCTCGCGAAATACTACTTAGTCTATACACCTAATCACTGTTCCTCAGTGGGTACGCTCGGGTAGCCGGAAATGGTCCGGGTTTACTTATCATAGTGGGAGGTTTAGAGGACACTGCGCAAGGCTCCATCATCAAGTAACACGGGTAGCCGGAAATGGTCCGTATTTACTCCCATACTGGCTGAGTGCGAGTGATTTTCTGTAAAGACTCGAGCCGGTGTTTCAGAGAAACTATCGGGCACCTATCAGCTCGCATCAGCTCGCGATAACCAATTAGACTTGTTTCTTTATTACAACCCTAAAACCGACAAGTTAAAAGACCGAACTCTTATGGTCTCCATCGAGTTGTGTTGGTGAAAGTAGGGTTTGCTTTGTGTTTGCTTGCGGGACGTGAGTTACCGTGGCTTTACGCATTTATCCCTCTTATTTGAATCGCAAATCATGCTCTCCCGATCATTCTCTTGATATCGAAGATAATGTCTCGAAGGCTTTTCTGCTCAGACTCCGTGAGCTTTCGACTGTCCACCGTCGTTCGTACATCTTCCCAAGCTTGGGATGACTCGTTTCCCAAGCTGGTCCCATCTGATCTCGAGGAGAGTCAGGCCCAGACTCCCTCGCCTCCTGGCTGGAATATTGAGGCAGACCCTTGCCTCAATACATCAAGATCTCCCGCCGATTTTTCGCTGAGTTCTTACGAGAGCATTTCTTTCACAGGCGATTTGAATCAGATGGCTCGCGGCAAAGGACCAACAGCAGATGAGAGGCCACCAGCTGAGGAACATCACGAAGGAATACCAGACTCCGCAGATATCATGACAAGGATTCTCGACACTCTCCAACAGATGAACATTCAGATTCGAGAACAATTCAGAACTCAGAATGAGTTGCGGGCTGAGATAGCCGCGCTACGAGCAGGGGCTTGGAACCAGTTACCGCATACAGTGGTTTCCGCTACTTTACGGGAAGAGTATGACCTGGGTGCAAGAACGCTCCATCACTGGATTCGGCTACCGCCGAATCAAGGGTCATACGAGTTGAGACCGTCCTTCATATCACTGCTTCCCATGTTCTACGGGAATGCCACAGAGGAGTCGTTTACCTTTTTACAGCAATTCGAGATGATATGTGGTATGGCTAGTTATTCAGGAGTTACGCAGGAGGTTGTACGCCTCAAGGCCTTTCCCTTTGCCTTGCTGATAAGGCACTTTACAGGCTGAGTCACCTAGGAAGGGAAATTTCTACATGGGACAATCTGAATTCCAAATTCCTGCGTAAATATTTTCCTCTGGGGAGGACGAACATGATGAGGAGTCAGATCTCCAATTTCGTACAGCTTCCGCATGAGTCTTTCCATGAGGCATGGGATAGATTCAAAGACCATACGGAGAGATGACCACATCATGAGATACCGATGAAGGTGCTAGTGCAGAATTATTTTGGAGGACTCCAGCCGGACATCCAGGGGCTCATGAGTGTCGCATGTGGCGGCAGTTATTTAAACAAGGATGCTGAGTCAGTTTGGGCCATCTTCGAAGGGAGGATGAGAATTCGAGAGTCGTTGACTCTACTCGGGTATTTCAGAAAGCCCCGCAGCCACCACACCACCGAGAGCATCATAAGGTGGCTAACATCTCAGAATCTGAATCAAACACCGACATGGGATTTATTAGCGAGAAGTTAACATTGGTGGATTTGATTCAGAAGCAAGTCCAGGACTTACAGCCGCTGCGAGAGTTGGAGAAACTCTCATCTCTACCTCAACAGCTGAGTGATCTTTCAAAGAAGGTTTCTGAGCTTCAGCTTCAGTACCGACAGAGCTAGTCTTCTTCGTCCACACAACCAGCACAAAGGATCTTACCCGCTTTACCCACCCGTCAGATTCACTACGTACAGAGCAAGCCACAGACTCCGCAGATTGATTAGCATGAGGATCAGTCTCATGCCAATCCCGGCCAGATCACTAGTGTTGCAGAGATGGAGGTTGAGCTGCAAGCCACTCTCGTGATTAACGAGATTTGGTATACTCTGATTCAGCAACCGAGTATACTGCATCATCAGCAGCAGTCGTACGGTCATCTGTAGCATGGATGTCCACATTTCTAGCACCGTCAGAACTTCACGCAGCAGCAGTCTCACCAGAAAGTTTATCAGACACCACAATCACACCAGTATCCTGCTCACTATCCACAGACCTATCCTTATCAGCAGTCGAAGCAATCTTCCTCTACACCGCAGAGATACTCTCAGCCTTCCACCTCTTAGCAATACACGCCAAGGCAGGAGAGAGAACCAAGCCAGGCCCACCACACCGAACCTGAGATGTCTTCACAGGCCTAGGCACTAAATCAGATCATGGATATGCTGAGTACGCTCCAGATAGCACCTAAGACTGAGATGGAGCAATTTAACCGTCGTCTGGACAAGTTAACCGCACCAACGACCACTCTTCCAGCCCAGCCTCAGATGAACCCGAATAATAAGAGGAGGCATCCAGACCAGGTAGACAACACTACATGTAAGATCTCATTTCCTGAATTTTTATCTAACTTCATTTGTCTCAGGAGCGGTAGATCACCACAAGCACCTGTTGGAGTAGAGGAGAGGGCACTAGAGGAGCATGAGCAAATCCATGAGCAGCAAGATTCTGATGCCGAGGAGGAGTACCAGCACGTTGATGAGGACCACCTTGCAGACTCAAGAGAAGGGAGCGATGTCGATACAGTTGACATGGACACTGGTGAATCAGACGATGACATCACGCCAGACCATGCAGATACTCCTGAGAAAAACATTTCATCCCCTGTTTTAGAGAGTTTTGTACATAATTTTGAAACTCTCGATGTACAAGCTTATTCCAATATGAATAAAAATTCTGGTTTTCTGACTCCTTACATTGTTCCTTTTCCTGATGCTCTGTATGGAAAAGGAAAGAAAAATAACAAAAAGAATGTTGTGACTCTAGAGACTGAGCATTTACTAAAAGATCACATCTTTTTGAAGATCCCGCTTCATGATGCCGTGGATCATTTTCCTACACTCAAGAATCAGTTGAGGAACAAATGCACTACACGTAGGAAAAAGAGAACACGAGTTGAGAAGCATATATTGACCTAGGCATCTTCGTGTGTGATTCAGAACAAGGTACCCAAGAAGAAGAAAGATTCTGGAGCTCACTATGTCACCTGTCAGATTGAAGATGATGCATTCCATTGTACTCTCTTAGATAATGGTTCCGCGATTAATTTACTTCCAACCTCTTTGCTTGATAAGCTCAAGCTAGGTCCTCTCTACAAATCACGAGTGATACTTCAGTTTGCAGATCGATCTGTAAAGAGACCTAGAGGTGTACTGAGGAACATTATCGTGACCGTTCAGGGCTTGCAGTTTCCAGTGGACTTTACTGTCCTAGACATGACGTGCCGTACACAGTTACACCTTGCTCCAATCATTCTCGGGAGGCCCTTCTTGCAGACAACAAGAGCACTCTTTGATTATGATGCTAGGAGAGTATCATTCCGCATAGACAATGGAGAGATACACATTAAGATGGAGAGAGAATGTAACAGTCCTAGATCAGTATTGTCATTTACTTCAGAGGACACCAGTCTTGCAGAAGATTGCCAGCACATAGATGAGACACAGTTTCCTGATCTTGAGAGAGTTTATTTTGATACCCATGATATCCTATACGAGGATAGGGTAGATCACTTGGTACCTAGTTCTTCAGATGATTGTTCACATACAGAGACAAAGTTCATATCAGACTCAGATGAGCAGTCACCTGCAGTAGATATCTCAATGCCGCAGATTGAAAGTACACATATTACAGCACAAGAGTCAATTGATTACATTTCACAGATTATACAGTCTATTCAGCGTAGAGAGTCGGATGGTGAGATACTTACACATATAGACACCTTCTGTAGTCCGACTCCAGAGACGTGTATTTCATAAAAGAGAGCTATGCCATGTGCAGAGTTCACTCACGAAGAAGGCTCTACTCTTTCAGCCAGGGATCAGTACGCACATAAAAAGCAGAAGATTCAGTATGACCCTGGTTGAAGTGATCTATTTTGTATAGGATTCATGATCATCCTTTAACTTCATCTCATCCTGTACAAATTCTTTTGAGCCATTCAATTTCTAGAGATCCGCAACACTTGTATATTCTTTGTAGACCACAATCGTCCCTATTTTTGCTCGTCTTCTATGCTTAGGATACCTGATCCTAAGTATAGGGGGGATCGATTGTTCGCTGATTCACGTTTTGTAGTTTGTTCTGATTCTTTTGTATATCCTTTCTTTTTCACAAATCACTGGTCTCCGATTTTTGGCTACACTCTTTTCTATACTTAGGATGCCTTATCCTAAGTATAGGGGGGATCGAGTGATTTTGATGATTTCGTTTTCTTTATTTCTTTTGTGCCTTCGTTGTATATTCTTTTTACCTAGTCACCTCGTTTTTGCTCTTCTGTTATACTTACGATGACCTGATCGTAAGTATGGGGGGGGGGGTTTGACTGACTTGTATTCTCTATTCTTTTTCACCCACTTTTACTTAGCACGAGTTATGTCCTCCTTTTTCTCTTTTGACGCTATGAGGACATAGCACAAGCTAAGTATAGGGGGTACGTATATATTGTATATATACTTTTGTCCATAACTCATACTTTTATTAATTTTCTATATCTATAAAATCCATAAAAAGTGGGTCAGGGTTAATTTAAAATCCATTTATATATTTATTTATTACTTATAAAATCCTTGTAAATAAGTAAAATATGCTTAAAGCTTGTATTTAAAACTTGTAATTAAAATATGTATTTAAATTTTGTATTTAAAAATTATATAATACTTATTTAAAATTCTATTTATTAAAACACGTGTAAAAATCATTTAATCTTTGTAAAATCCCTTGTAGATAAAATCTGTAAAACACATTAGATATTTAACTCAAATAAAATATATCTTGTAAAATTCATGTACAAAAACTTGTTTATAAATATCAGGAAATCCATAAAAAATACAAAGACCTAAAAGTCATAAAAATTACAAAATCCTTAAAATCCATAAAAATGAGTAAAATTCAGAAAATATACTTCACAAAAACATGGTTGCATTTGCATTCGCATTTTTCAAAATAAGTTTGATTTCTGGAACTAAGGATTGAGTCTAGTCTAAAGGATGGAGCTTGACTACGGCCTTTAACTTTCGTTGTAAGGAGACTAGTTAGAATCTGGAATTTAGACTCTTCAGGTCTTTTGACTTAAAATCTTTAGGTTCCATAAGATCATATTCGAGAAATCAAGTCATATGTGCTTAAGTAGACCATTTGGTGTCATCCGTACAACTCTACAACAGTGAACCAATCTTGAACACATGCACTCTGCACTTATCTCGACTCGCATGGAGTTACGAAGGGCAGTACATCTTGGTAGTACGTTTTTATCCTTATCCTTGTGGCATTGACGTCTAAAGACGAGAGAGATTTGGGTTGCAATAGTTGCTTCGGATGAGGGAAGGATCTGTTGACAAATCTTTCTAAGACCTCAAAAAAGGGACGGAATAAAAAGATGATATATCCTTTGAGGCACAAAAAGATGAATGCAGTGCAAGCAAATTACAAAGTCAAATCAAAGAAGAAGCCACCAAATACGACCACAATGGTCCAAGCTTCCACCAAAAATGCATGCACATCTTAGTGAAGACTTAGCTACACCGGTTGAGCTTCACAAGGAGATGCATCTACACTGGTCGCACTCCACTTCTTTTCTCATTCTTCTACTTTCTCTCTATATTCGATTGTGGACATAGCACGAACTGACCTCAGAAGGGAATACCACCCTCCCCGAGGAAAGAGTAGGTGGATGAGGAAGCCATAGAAGTGTATAGCTAGGATGGACAGTTTCTTCGTTTCTCTCAACAAGAAGAGCTAAATCAATTCACACACTGTAAATATTGACTTCAAGGATGATAGAGTTTGCGATATGAATAAGTGAGTCTGAACTAGCTGATGAAGTGATCTTGAATAAGGATTTGTGGAACTTGAGGACTGTTGAGGATAAAATCCTAATCCTAGTTAAGGTTCCGATAAAATGCTTGTTTCAGGCCCGATCGAGCTCTATCCTTTGTCTGTTGTCGTGAATTGGTTTAGTAAAACAAATTCATTCTAACTTTCTTTCTTTTTCACTTACTTTCCAAATAAGTGTTTGCTAAGGGACTAGCAAAGTTTAAGTATAGGGGGTTGATGAATCCATGATTCAATAACTTTTCTGTCGCATTTGTCTTAAAACCCTTAACAAATGCATGTAAATATTAATTAATTCCCATCTTTTATTCAAACTCCATTCATGAATAAATATTCACTTTTAAGTATCAAAATCATGTAAATAAATAAAGAGCAAGGAAAAAGAAAAGAAGATAGATTGGAGATATGTATATATGTACAATATGACTTATAAGTATAACTGTAAGGTATATTTATAGCCTAACCCCCGAGACCAAGTCAACATGGATTGGTCGACAAACCAATAAGTAGGGGGAGATAAGGAAAGAAAACCGTAAAAATAAATTAAGACACACCTCATGTACCTCTCACTATTTATCAAATAAATACAAAACTTCAATGATTTTTAATTAATTCATATGTATACAATTTTGACCAAACTCTTTTCCTAATTACTTCTAAAAATGTATATAAAAATATAAAAATAAGTTAAAAATATTACCCTGTATATAGGCCAAGAAATCCAACTTGTAAATTGTCAAAATCTCAATTTCCGAACATCATAACTTCTTCATACGAACTCCAATTTAACACTACTCACCTTTCATAAAATAATATTCTCTAATTAATAAAGATGGTTTCATCGAATTCAGAGTCTGTTTGCAAAAAGTCGGTTTTGGGATCAAATGACAACGGGGTTTCTGGGATATTTATTTTATGTAACACACATTATTTATAGTTTTACTAATTTTATAATTTCTAATTATTTTAATGATATGTAATTTAACCTTGATTTATTTCATAATTTTTGGAGCTTATTTATTATTTTAATAAAATCAAATATCCTAAATTATATGTAAAAATGAACTAGATAACTAATACCCATATTTATTAATATATGTAAATTAATTTATTAAAATCTCTAAAAATTCACACAACTCTTATTTATTATTCTAATAATTAATAAAATATAAACTTTATTTTTAATTACTTATTTATTAAATTAAAAATACAAAACCTATTTATCTATACATATTTATTAATATAATATTTATATTTCGAATAATATTTATTATTTATAAAAATTATTTATTCCATAAATTAGATAGATTAATTATTTACATTTATCATTTTTATACCTATTTAAAATAACACTATTTAGTATTTAATATCGAATTTACAAGGAATTAATTCATCTGGACAACCAGGTGCTGACACTTGTCAGCACCTGGTTCATCTTCTTCAAGAAGACAGTACGCCAGCTGTTCCAACTGACTAACTTCACCGAATTATCCAGCTCGCATCCTAACTCCCTCCGACGATTTAAACCATTGATTTGCTTCTCCTAACTACCAAGAGTCTCGGCCACCATTAGATCTATCTTGGGGAGCACGACATCTGTCTTTATAATCCCTCAAAAGATCCCATTTCGCAACTAGATCTCCATCAACCACCTGAGACTCCTAGTTCCAGTGGCCGATCCCCCCTTTCCTCACCTCGCTCCGCTTGACCAAGGAGGTGACAGCTCGTCATTCTCAGTTCGCGTGGAAGAAGATTGATTAGAGGAGACGTTCCAAGGCCTTGATGCCTTGCATCGTCGCCATCTCACACGTCCAGCTCCAGCGAAGATCGGTCGTCGCAGTAGCTACCTGAGGTAAATACACCTCTCTGTCACAGATCTAATCCTCCACCTTTATCCAATTTCTTCTCGATCTTCGTGCCACGATTAGCGTGGCTAATCACACCATTAGTTAGTTCAACCATCTAGTTTAAACGCTCAACCTAATTCAATTCTAAATTCGTTTCAAATCAATTCAAATCACATTCAATTTCTCTAGAATTCTGCATGAGCATTTCATTTAATCTGGAAACGCCATTTTTTAAGCTTGCAAAACTATAATCTTTTGGTTGATTCTTGAGAGAATTGAGCATATAAATCTTCTTTGCAGGCTTATTTCATGTCTGGAGCAATTTCACATCATCTGGGGCTCCCATCTTCCCATAAATCATCATCAAAGAAGTTGCAACAACCTGGTAGACGGCTCTAGAGAAAACGGACTGTCAACTTCGTCGACCTTTCACCGCCGCGCTCCGTCTTCTCTGATCGACGTCCACTGCGGGCAAGCTCGAGGGGTGGAGGAGCCACCCCTCTGGCCCCGCCAGAGGTCCTAGATCGACGCCAGTCACCGGTGAAAAGTCGGCGAAGAAACGACCTTCGTCAGTTGCTCAACAACCTCAAGAACAAGAAGAACACCCAGAAACTACAGTTGGGAGACACATGTCCTGCAGCGGACGGCTAGGATCGCGCTTCGCCTTCTAATCTCAGCCGCTCAAGCCGAAGGGATGTGATTTTTGCACACTAAACCCAGAGAAGATTCAGAAGTTCAGAGTGATTCCAAAGTTTTCCAGATTTACATTTAGGTCACTCCGCAGGGACCTAAATGTAAATTTCTTTATTTTTCTTTCAAAACAGTCCCTACCAAGGACCAATTTGCAATATTTTTGTTTCTTTTTTTTTTGTGTTTATACCTATGGCCTGTAGGGGAGTTTTGGACCTATTTTTGACATATTTTTTCGTAGTTCTTTTTAGGGTAGTTACGTAACTACCCCAGGAAGTTTTTTAGTAACTTTTCGTGTATTCTTGTCGTGTTTTTATCATGTTTTGATTCATCGCCAATCGACTCCGTCTTGTTTTGTTTTCGTGTGTTGTTCGAGCCCGTTGCTTGCCCTTTTTCACCAACTATATAATATCAAATATTCCACCTATATTCCACCTATTATATCGTAAATAAATTATGTGAAAAATATCATTTTGAAAAATAAATAAAAATTGGAAAAGAATAAAATCAAATAAAAAACTATCTCCTTGTGTTCGACCCAGGAACACTTCCCTGGTTAAATAATTAGTGTAGGTTTTCTCTAAAATCAAATTTTGTTTGATAGACTAGGATTCCTTTTGCGGTTTTTTTCTACACCTACAACTTCTTCTTTTAAAAAGCCTTAAACCGATTTTTAGTTGCATCAATCGACCATTTCAAAGACTACGACTTTCTCACTGAATATCAAGATACCAACCTATTTATGGATGATAATGAGATCCATGAATTCCTCTGCCTAGGGGAAGGGATGGAGAATGCAGTTGAATTTCCCTTTGTCGATCATGATGAGATACTTGTTGATCACTTGATGGGGTTTATGTGGAAATCATGTACCCTCGAGACCAAGAGCAGATCATTATGGATTTATAAAATGAAGAAGAATTTATTGAAAACTTCTATGAATTTTTGAACGACAAGGTTGAACAAAGCATGATGGACACCAAATAAATGAAAGAACCACCACCTGCTATGATAGTCGAAGTCACCATCGAAGTAGCTCCCACTCTGCTTGAGCCGAAACAACTGCCCTCCAATATGAAGTACGCCTTCCTTGTGGGTGAACATGTACCTGTTCATTATCAATGCCCATCTGACCGAAGACCAAGAATCTTGTCTGTTGGAGGTTCTTGAACGAAACCGCAAGGCTATTGGTTGGAAAACTTCAGATATCCATGGGATCAACCCTTCCCCTTTCTCGCCTCACAATTTTCCTTGAGGAAGACAACAAACCCTCCCGCAAATATCATAGAAGGCTGAATCCAAACCTTCGGGAGGTTGTTATGAAAGAAATTCAGAAATGGTTCAATGAGGGATTCATATACCTCATCTCCGACAGCAAATATGTGAGCCCTCTATGTGTAGTACCAAAAAAATCAAGGATCGCCATCGTGAAGAATGACAAAATAGAGGAGATCGCGATCAGAGTACCTACTTATTGGTGATGGTGAGTGGATTACATAAGAGTCTATCTCGCTACTAAGAAGGACCATTTTTGTTGCCTTTCATCGAACAGATTCTTGAGAGATTGGCCGCGAAGGAATACTTCTGCTTCTTGGACGGATACTCTGGATATAATCAAGCTACTATATCTCCTGAAGATCAAGAGAAGGCTATGTTCACATGTCCCTTTGGTACATACGCCTTCAGACGGATGCCGTTTGGGCTATGCAATAACCCAGTCACATTTCAGAGGTGTATTCTTGTAGTTTTTGCCAACATGGTGGTCAATTTTCTTGAGGTCTTCATGGATGACTTTTCAGTCTACGAGGACTCCTTTGATCAATGCTTTAATTACTTATACGAATATTACGAAGGTGCTGTGAAGTAAATCTAATGCTCTCGTGGGAAAAGAGCAACTTCATGGTGACTGAAGGAAATGTGTTGGATCATGTTGTATCTAAACATGGCATGGAAGTTGTGAAGGATATGGTTAGATCCTCAAGCGCATCACGGAAGCGTGAGCGTCGTATCGAATACGACGAGGAGCGACTAGTCGCACTAGTTGCTCGATGTAGCGGAATTTAAAAAAAATTATTACGACGAGACCACTTGATCCAAGAACACTTCTCGGATCGTCTCGTCTAAACCACAAACAAGTAATAGGATTACCTCTTGAAGCGTGGTTGCGATCGAGTCTCTAAACGAGGAGACCTCCTGTCTCAAGTCCGATCCGACGGAGGAGACGCTTGCGAGCGCGGGGATGAACCACGTGCTTCTCGCAATCCATGTTGATGATCCAAGCGGCGGATCTCCTAATCTCGACACACGAGATCCGACGTCTTCTTCACGAGCGAGGCGCACCGAAGGAGACGGAGATCCACGAGCAGAAGAACGGGCAGCATAACGACGATGCCACGGCGATGGAGAACCTCTCCATGGCATCCATGGTGGACGGCCATGAGAGGGAGAGAGGGCTGACCTCTAGAGAGAAAGAGAGAGAGAGAGAGAGAGAGATGCTTCTCAAGCATTATGTGTAAAGAGAGAGCATGGGTATGCCTCTCTATTTATAGGGTTTTGGGATCCATGGATCTCAATCCATGGGACATATAAAATCAATGGGTGAGATTGATTTATGTCAATCCAATGGCTAAGATTGTTGTTGGTAAAACCAACAAATTTAGATCAAAATATATTTGACAAAATCAAATACAAATTAATCCAAAATCAATTCAATAAATAAGGAGAGAATGTGCATGGAGATTTCATCTCCATGCACTTTCCATATGGACGGCCACACATTCCTTTTGGGAATGATGTGCCGCCCACCCTCTTTCCATGGAGGGAGCAATCTCATGGAAATCCATGAGATTGCATATCTCCTTGAAAATCTCCTCTATTTATTTCCAACAACTTTTGTTGGCTTTTTATTCTTCAAAAATAATTCACAATTATATTTGAGAATATTGCAATCTTGCCATAGAAAAATTGTGAATCAAATTCACAACCCAAAACAACATATAATTTACATTGTCAATTAATTACACAATGTGTATCCAATACACATAATAATTAATCAACACATATAAATTATAATTAACTCTCTCTAATACATTATAAATCGCATTTATAATATATTATGAATAATTGGATATTACTATCCACATTATTCTTATCCATAACAATTAAATCATATTTAATTATATTGGATAACTTATTCTCATGTACTCAAATAATATGAATCACATTCATATTATCTACATCTTTGATAATCAAATCACATTTAATTATCTAAGATAGCTCTCTTTATAATATGAATCAAATTCATATTATTCATGATAATTAAATCACATTTAATTATCCATTTTCTCAATGCTCGGATACATATATCAACAATAGAATTATCCATTTTCTCTTTCAAGGATAATGCGCTTTCTCCGCGAATACTTGGAGATAAGGACAGGGCGATTGTATTGTTCCACGTATAGTGACATGGATATTGAGATCACATCTCAAATCCAGATCTCGGGCCTCCCATAGATGCTTGATTAAATCAAGACCGTAAATCTAATCTTCTCATTGAATCTGAATCACATTCAGATCAATGTCCAACATTTGGACTAAGATCAGATTACTTCTCTACTGAGAGGAGTCACTAAAATCCAGACCCGTTTCATCACTCCCTAGGAATGGAAGCGTCATGGTTATACAACCGTTTATGATCACATCACCCTCAGGTATTCCTAACACCTGTACATCCTGCATACTGGAAGACTCAGAATAAACCAGAAGTATTAGATCAACTTTACACTGTCTACTTCAGGGTTTTATCAGTAAGTTTCTCATTCGATCATTGGGAGTCGGTATTGATCATATACTTTCCAAAAGCATATATCATACCTAGGTCTTGATCATATACTTTCCAAAAGTATATATCAAACCAACAAATTCAGTCAAGCTTCCAAAGCGAGACGACCGTGCGCACGGAATTTGATTCTTCCCAATATCTCATGAGTGAGCTCATGTCTTCCGGTTCAGTAGTGAACCTGTATGATCCCTTTGAGAGATCGTATTACTCATATGCCCTTATATGCACACCAGCGCGCCGGTGTATAGACCTTGATTAGGTCATCAACCTATTGGTCTGCCAAATGTACATACTCAGACATATAGTAACACATCTGTCTCCGGTCAGAGGATGTGTGCCTATATCATGACAGCATATGATATAGGACTTTGGTTATCTCGATCTCGTTAAGTCAACTCTTTGACCTAACTAATCTGACACCTCCGAATCTCTATTCCTATGCAGAGGACCTGCATCAAGAAGCCGGTCAGATATCAGCCTAACTGAGAAAGGATTGCCATCTCCTACTCAGGCTGGAGATCATCTCTTAATAATCATTTGACGGTGCTTGATGAGTCCTCAATCTAACTCATTAGATATTCATCTAAGCACCAGCCTCTATGATTCAATAATTGAATCAACAGCTATATGATCATTAAGATGGCCATGGTACATAACCCTAATTGTACTAAGGGACCTATTATGCAAACTATGTTCTCTTTATTTCAGATTAAGGAGTGAATTGCAATAACATTTACTGCATAATGGCTCTCCGTGGGCTCGCATGTCCAACAATCTCCCACTAGCCCAAAGAGCCATTAATGGGCTAATCATTTAAACCCACACTCATGTGACAATCATAGGCTATTTAGAAAATAGCTTGGTAAGCTGATCAGTCACTCCGTTCCCAAGAGACTACGCCAAGTCCTTTTACGGCACTTGCATATCTCCTAGTAACAGTGCTCGCATCCAATGCGAATGTTGCATCTCATGCAACCGATACTCAATTTTGTTGGTTATAGTGTCCTTGACACTACATCTTATTAATTATCATAACCAGTATTTCCATAATCCTTATTAGAATACCTTCATTCCTGGAGATCTCTATCTCCTAAGGTAACTGCAGTCAAGACCCTTATAGATCACTATCTACAAGGTCTTAAACCTTTGAAGATAAGACTTTGAGATCACTATCTCTAAGTTTCATCATCTTTGAAGATATTATTATTACTGCAATCAAGTGTTTTATCTCCATAGTAGGATTAGTAACAGTTTACTACTCCCACTGCATGGCAGACATCTGGCTCTTGTACACATCTAGCATATACCGAGCTTCTCATAACTGATGCACAAGTGCAAGCAGTTCTAGCATTTACTTCCTCAACTCTTTGAGGTGCTATCCCTTTAGACATGTCACTACCACATCTTAAGGGAAGGAAGCCTTTCTTGGAATTTTCCAGAAAATGGAATAAGTCCAAGGTGTACTACTAATGCGACAGTCCCAATACCCTCTTCTCTTTGCTTCTGAACGACTTCAGAATTAAGATCTAAGAGGTATCTTTGAGATCATATCCCAAAGTATGGAACAACCAAATTTTAAAACACTTATCATTTATTCTTATATCATTCCAAATGATTAGAATAATATCTACATTTAGCACGATGAACACAATGGCACTCCCATTAAGTTTCACATGGTTCATCAAGATTCTATCTGAAATCATAACATTTATAATTTCATCAAATCTTATGTTCCAACTACAAGAAGCTTATTGGAGTCCAAAAATGGAGTTCTTTAGCTAGCACACCTTGCTTTCCTCAACCATGAAGCCCTGGGGCTACTTCATATGAATATCCTCAGAGAGGTATTCATAGAGGAATGCAATCTTGAGTCACATCATGAAGATGCCATAGTCAAGTTGTGCAGCTATAGTTAGCAATATTCTGATGGGTTAAAGCAAGGTCACTGGAGAGCAAGTCTCATCGCAAGCGATGTCTTCTCTTCGATGTGTAGCTCATGGCTACGAACCGTGCTTTGAAGGTCTCTACCTTCTCATCAGGTTCCCTCTTTCTCTTGAAGATCCATTTACATCTTAATGGGTCTGACCCATATAGGTGGATCCTCGAGGGTCCATATACGATAATTGTATATGAAGTCTACATTAGACTTTTATTGCTAACATCCATCTTTCCATGTCATGATCCTCAGGAGCTTCATCACATGAAATCCGATCATTGTCAGATTTAACTGACACATGGAATCCATCCTCAAACTTATTTGAAGAGGTATTAGTGTTTCATCTTTAATTGTCCTTTCAGTTTCCAATATCAGGAGCCTCATTATCTTTTCTAGATTAAATGAGTTCCTTCACTTCATTTTCATCTTGATTCTCAAGAGAGTCATCCTATAAGAATAATATTCTCAAAGATTAGATCTTTTAAGAATCTCAAGGTCATAAAGTAGGTATCCAATACCATCCTTTATTTTCCTAATGAAGTAGCACTCTCTAGTGCCAGATTCCAGCTTAATCACATGGAACCTTATTAAGGATATATAATGCAGTCTCTACCACATATATATACCTGGAAACTAAGAGATAATTATGCTATGATTAATCATTGATTAAATCATGTCACACATGATCAATTGTATCTTCCTACAACTCCATTGAGTTAAGGTTTATTAGGAGGATTGAGATAAGAATGAAATTCATATCTCCATAAGGTATTTCTTGAATTCATCCAATAGGTACGAGCTACCATGGTTAGATCAAATTCATTTCATCTCCCTTCAAACTTCGGTTCTAAACCAAAATTACGAAATCTTTGAACATTTCAAAGGTTTCTTAGGTGAAGAGAAGAAATCTTATATCATACATAATCATTAACAGATATCACATATCCATAATGTTTACTATGATATAGATGATCTGCATACATCAATATGTATGAGATCCTTAATACCTTGATACCTTACTCCTTTCCCAAGGAAGGGTGTATTGGACATTTTTACTTTGAATACAATATTCACAAGTATGTGAGATTTGAATCTTTAGACAATCTAAAGTTTCATGCCTTACCAGTCCATTGATTTCATCAACAGACATATGTCCAAAATTTGATGCCAGATCATTGTCAAATGATCTTTATCCTCCTATTGATCTTTTAAAGGTTCAATTTTCAGTATTAGAAATCTTAATGAACCATTCAATAATTTTCTAATTTAATAGAGTCCACTAGATTTTAGATTACTATCTGAAATATTTCCATCATAATTCTTTATGATAGATTTATTACAGAATTCATGTTTATATCCAACAATTAGAAATAAACAATGAGTGTATTCTAATATCTAGGTCATAGAGACATTCTCTAAGACTAAGGGCTCCCACTGAAAATATGAAGTCTATTGATCTCATGGAAATTGTTGCAACACTTGCATCACTTTCAACATGGATGACCAATAAACCTTAAGATCAAATTTCTAATACATATGCAACCAATTGCAAGTGTCATTAGAAAATTTGAGATACAATTATTAGACTTTATCTTATCAAATAAATAAGTCAATATCAATGATTATATGTAGATTATACTGATGCTCCATCCGAGTCCTTTTCTGAGGATTCTAGACAGACTTGATAGTCATACTATCAACACATCAACTTATTGCAGTATTGGCATTCATCCAACTCTTTGGATGTCATATGGAAGTCACAGAAGTACAGTCAACTCTTTGAGTATACCTCTTACTTGGGTCCAACCCATGCTTCCACTGCGCTCCCTTTGTCTACAAGCAACCTTTGCTCAAGACCAAGGATCTCTTATGTTAAAATCAAAAATTTCAATATAAGAGTATTTCAACATTTATACAAGCTTCATTTAAGTTCATATAATATGAATATTATGAAGCTTCATGAATGACTAGAGTATAGACAGTAGAATGACGTCACTCATCATCTACATCCATCTAAACTCTTTGAAGTATCGGTTCAGGTAGGTATTCAAACAATTTGAATACATTATCTCTAATAGAGCTACCATTCTACATGATGTAGAGAACCATGTCATTCATGATTAAATGTCAAGAGCACATATGTATGCTAGAATATCTTTATTGATTTTTACAAGGATTATTTGATAATTACGATCATCATCGACATGTCACTTCAAAAGTACATTCGATAAGATCAAGACTTATAGAGACATACAAACCCTAGGGTTTTAGTCCTATTGTCTTATTTAATTATCACTTCTCATTATTATGAGGAAACTTGCACATTGCAACTACATACATTATGTGTCCAATCGCAAATACAATATCTGAATCAAGGGTCCAATCCATGATATTCTACTGGTTATTAATGAGTATAACATTGAGTGGGTTTAATGAAGGATTATCTGAAATAAATAATTTGCATAAGGGTATATATTTATATATATACACATATTATACTTTGATTTAGGAGTTTTTGTATCAAAGTTGTCTTGCCATGTCAACAATGAAAGTTCATTCCCTTAATCACTTTCAATGTAAGAGATATACTTACCATTATATCTCAGCAAGATCTGGGATCTCCTCTTTATCTTTGTTACATCCCAATAATATGAGAAACTGCAACTCCAATAAAGAGAAGCGGGAACACATTCCGCCTTGCAAGTCCAACTTGCATTTCCCAATTCGGTCTTTAACATCCGGGCCCACCACCCCTAAGGTGATGTTGACCCGTCGTTAATTGAACCAACCGTCAACAGGAATAGAACTCGCTATGCGCAATCCAATATCGCCCCAATAATATGAGGATCCGATATTGGGGTCACTACGCATACGGCCTTACTCTTTCGAGAAGCAAAGAGTCCGATCCAGATGCGCTTGTATATAGGAGCTGTCACTACGTACAGGCGTCTCCTATATACAATCCCTGGCGACGGAAACCCTTCGCCTTGACGGGAGACCATGGATGTCACTTATGTGATCCTCCACCTCTTATTCAAATTTAATTAATTACTATGAATCACATTCATGTAATTAATTCTTCCAAGGGAATTATTAACTCTAATCATATTAGAGTATTCTTAATTGGATATAATTAACTTAATCATATTAAATTAATTATCAATCCAATTTAATCAATCAAACTTAATTTTATGCTTGAATATACATATATGATATTATTCTCAAAGTACGTATTAATTCGAATTTTAATAATTAGAAAAATACATCATAATCCCTCGGACATTATCCCGGCCCTACCCGCTGTCATGGCCAGTACCGACGGGAGTGGGGCGGACCACATACGTTGCAACCCGCTGACCAGCGATCCCCGACTAGACACCATATCCACCTCGGGAAAGGATAATGCCAAATTGATTATTTTGTACTTGAGATGATCATCGGTTCTTCAACCGAAATTATACCATATAGTAATCAAAACAATTTTGATTTTAAGGAAATTTGCTAGGCAAATTCCCAAGTCCTATTCAAGCAAGAAGTTTGATGATTGTAATTCCAATTAAGGTTTAGATCAAATCTAATCAACTAATTGGTTGGGGCCAATTCAATTAGGCAAATAATCATGTTTCAATATTTCACAAATATTTTTCAAGATTATTTCACGAAATTAATAATTAATTTCACTAATTGACAATCACTTGGTTCTAGATTAGGAAAGCAATTTCAGCAGTGACCCCTACTTACTAAAATTGGCATATCTCAATCATATTAAATCCAAATTAAGCAAAGTCAATTTCTAAAGTTTGCTAATTTGATTTAGGACAGAACCTAAGTGATGTTTCACGCATTTCGAGGCAAGTCTAAACAGTAATTAACATTTTAATCACGTTCAGATTCACAGTTCCCGCAACAGTGCATACATGTTCATTAAAACGACCATATCTCGAGCATACGAAATCCGATTTACGCAAACTCAGATCCTATGGTTTCCTTATTTAATGGGGAACATAATCCAAGTATAAAATTCGTGTTTAAACAATTTAAACAGTGCCGAATTTCTTTTACTAAACAGATCTGCGAAAACAAATGCGATGAAAACTTTCGCGACCTTAGCGAACCCAAGTCGTCCTTGGTTAACGAATCACTATTCGAAACCGTCGACCTAAGGCTCTGATACCACTTGAAGGATATGGTTAGATCCTCAAGCGCATCACGGAAGCGTGAGGGTCGTATCGAATACGACGAGGAGCGACTAGTCGCACTAGTTGCTCGATGTAGCGGAATTTAAAAAAAAATTATTACGACGAGACCACTTGATCCAAGAACACTTCTCGGATCGTCTCGTCTAAACCACAAACAAGTAATAGGATTACCTCTTGAAGCGTGGTTGCGATCGAGTCTCTAAACGAGGAGACCTCCTGTCTCAAGTCCGATCCGACGGAGGAGACGCTTGCGAGCGCGGGGATGAACCGCGTGCTTCTCGCAATCCATGTTGATGATCCAAGCGGCGGATCTCCTAATCTCGACACACGAGATCCGACGTCTTCTTCACGAGCGAGGCGCACCGAAGGAGACGGAGATCCACGAGCAGAAGAACGGGCAGCATAACGACGATGCCACGGCGATGGAGAACCTCTCCATGGCATCCATGGTGGACGGCCATGAGAGGGAGAGAGGGCTGACCTCTAGAGAGAAAGAGAGAGAGAGAGAGATGCTTCTCAAGCATTATGTGTAAAGAGAGAGCATGGGTATGCCTCTCTATTTATAGGGTTTTGGGATCCATGGATCTCAATCCATGGGACATATAAAATCAATGGGTGAGATTGATTTATGTCAATCCAATGGCTAAGATTGTTGTTGGTAAAACCAACAAATTTAGATCAAAATATATTTGACAAAATCAAATACAAATTAATCCAAAATCAATTCAATAAATAAGGAGAGAATGTGCATGGAGATTTCATCTCCATGCACTTTCCATATGGACGGCCACACATTCCTTTTGGGAATGATGTGCCGCCCACCCTCTTTCCATGGAGGGAGCAATCTCATGGAAATCCATGAGATTGCATATCTCCTTGAAAATCTCCTCTATTTATTTCCAACAACTTTTGTTGGCTTTTTATTCTTCAAAAATAATTCACAATTATATTTGAGAATATTGCAATCTTGCCATAGAAAAATTGTGAATCAAATTCACAACCCAAAACAACATATAATTTACATTGTCAATTAATTACACAATGTGTATCCAATACACATAATAATTAATCAACACATATAAATTATAATTAACTCTCTCTAATACATTATAAATCGCATTTATAATATATTATGAATAATTGGATATTACTATCCACATTATTCTTATCCATAACAATTAAATCATATTTAATTATATTGGATAACTTATTCTCATGTACTCAAATAATATGAATCACATTCATATTATCTACATCTTTGATAATCAAATCACATTTAATTATCTAAGATAGCTCTCTTTATAATATGAATCAAATTCATATTATTCATGATAATTAAATCACATTTAATTATCCATTTTCTCAATGCTCGGATACATATATCAACAATAGAATTATCCATTTTCTCTTTCAAGGATAATGCGCTTTCTCCGCGAATACTTGGAGATAAGGACAGGGCGATTGTATTGTTCCACGTATAGTGACATGGATATTGAGATCACATCTCAAATCCAGATCTCGGGCCTCCCATAGATGCTTGATTAAATCAAGACCGTAAATCTAATCTTCTCATTGAATCTGAATCACATTCAGATCAATGTCCAACATTTGGACTAAGATCAGATTACTTCTCTACTGAGAGGAGTCACTAAAATCCAGACCCGTTTCATCACTCCCTAGGAATGGAAGCGTCATGGTTATAAAACCGTTTATGATCACATCACCCTCAGGTATTCCTAACACCTGTACATCCTGCATACTGGAAGACTCAGAATAAACCAGAAGTATTAGATCAACTTTACACTGTCTACTTCAGGGTTTTATCAGTAAGTTTCTCATTCGATCATTGGGAGTCGGTATTGATCATATACTTTTCAAAAGCATATATCATACCTAGGTCTTGATCATATACTTTCCAAAAGTATATATCAAACCAACAAATTCAGTCAAGCTTCCAAAGCGAGACGACCGTGCGCACAGAATTTGATTCTTCCCAATATCTCATGAGTGAGCTCATGTCTTCCGGTTCAGTAGTGAACCTGTATGATCCCTTTGAGAGATCGTATTACTCATATGCCCTTATATGCACACCAGTGCGCCGGTGTATAGACCTTGATTAGGTCATCAACCTATTGGTCTGCCAAATGTACATACTCAGACATATAGTAACACATCTGTCTCCGGTCAGAGGATGTGTGCCTATATCATGACAGCATATGATATAGGACTTTGGTTATCTCGATCTCGTTAAGTCAACTCTTTGACCTAACTAATCTGACACCTCCGAATCTCTATTCCTATGCAGAGGACCTGCATCAAGAAGTCGGTCAGATATCAGCCTAACTGAGAAAGGATTGCCATCTCCTACTCAGGCTGGAGATCATCTCTTAATAATCATTTGACGGTGCTTGATGAGTCCTCAATCTAACTCATTAGATATTCATCTAAGCACCAGCCTCTATGATTCAATAATTGAATCAACAGCTATATGATCATTAAGATGGCCATGGTACATAACCCTAATTGTACTAAGGGACCTATTATGCAAACTATGTTCTCTTTATTTCAGATTAAGGAGTGAATTGCAATAACATTTACTGCATAATGGCTCGTCGTGGGCTCGCATGTCCAACAAGTTGACCACATTGTAACTAAACATGGCATGGAAGTTGACCCAGACAAGGTGGAGGTGTTTTCCAAACATGAGCCACCTACCACCATTAGACAAGTCATGTCATTCTTGGGCCACGTAGGTTTCTACCATTGGTTTATCAACGATGTCAGTAAGCTGGTCAGACCGTTGACATAGCTACTAGGTAAGGAGAATGATTTCATTGTTGATGATCGGGTGCTCCTTGCCTTCCATCAATTGAATGAACATATAACACAGGCCCCTATTATGCAACCGCCTATTTGGAAACAACCTTTCAAGGTAATGACAGGTGTGTCATATTATGCCATTGATGTTGTGCTCGGACAGAGGAAAGACAACGTCCCATTTGCTATTCACTATGTTAGTTGAATGCTCGATGAAGCTCAAAGGAATTACACAGTCACTGAGAAGGAGTTGCTAGCGATAGTTTTTGCCTTGGAGAAGTTCAAAACCCATCTCCTCAGATACAAGGTCATCATATATACAGATCACTCGGTCATCTGGTACCTACAACAGAAGAAGGACGCCAAACCACATCTACTCCGATGTATCCTTGTCCTCTAGGAATTTGACATCGAAATTCGAGATAAACCTGGAGTTAAGAATGTGGTGGCCAACCACTTGTCTAGACTTCCTGCACCTGAAACTCTTGAGTTGAACTTGCAGCCAATCACATATACCTTTCAGATGAGGCAATTTTGTCAGTCACTTCGCTTCCTTGGTATGTTGATATTGTGAACTATCTTGTGTCCAAGAGAACTCCACAAGATTGGCCGAAAATGAAAGTAGACAAAATTTTTTTCTAGTATCCATTTTTACTAGTGGGAAGATCCATATCTATTCTGTGAGGAGGCAGATTGCATCTAGATGAGGT
This sequence comes from Ottelia alismoides, assembly GCA_037367405.1. Lineage (NCBI taxonomy): Eukaryota > Viridiplantae > Streptophyta > Magnoliopsida > Alismatales > Hydrocharitaceae > Ottelia > Ottelia alismoides. The sequence goes on from JAZKJV010001773.1 coordinate 805,557, forward strand.
GTATTCCTCATGAGGAAATTATGTGTGTCCTTACACTTTGTCATGATAAAGAATCAGGAGGACACCATTTAGGAGACGGACATCAGCAAAAGTTCTTCAGAGTGGCATTTGGCGGCCTACATTATTCAAGGATGTAGAAGATTATGTCTTGCATTGCACTGACTGACAGAAGATGGGTAACACCATAGGAATGAGAGATATGATCCCTCTGAAGTTCATTCAGATATCATACGTCTTCGATGCTTGGGGCATCGATTTTATGGACCATTTCCGAACAGCAAGGACTATGAATACTTTCTGCTTGTGGTCAACTATGTGAGTCGTAGGGTGGAAACTATTCTCGCCTGAACCGTTGGCAGTCGAACCATCTGTCTATTCTTAAGAGATCACATCATTGCACGTTTCAAGATCCCTAAGTTTCAAGATCCCTAAGATTCTAATATCAGATGGGGGTATCCTTTTCATCAACAGAGAGGTGAAGAAGTTAACTCAAGAATTCTTCATAGAACATCAGGTCGCTTCACCTTACCACCTACAATCTATCGGCTTAGATAAATGTTCCAACAGGGAGATAAAGATAAGTCTGCAAAAGCTTATTTGTCCAGATCACAAGAACTGGTTTCAGCTCCTTGATTCAGTTCTTTGAGCTTACAAAACCACATATAATTCTCCATTAGGAATGTCTCCCTACCGACTTGTCTATGGAAAGCCATGTCAGTTGCTTGTTGAGCTGATTCACAAATCCTTATGGGCCAATAACATCTGCAACTTGGACTATGAGAAAGTCCACAAAAATCGAAAAGTGGATCTTAACAAATTATTGGAATTCAGAGATTATGCATATGAAAACAACCTCATTTACAAGGAGAAGGTCAAAAGTGGCATGACAAGCATATCTGCCGCAAGTCCATTGAGCCGGGCCAGAAGGTGTGGTTGTTTCGATGAGAAATTGAAGATCTTTCCAGGAAAGTTGAAGAGAAAATCTAGTGGTTTGTTTACAATGAGGCATGTGAGTGACAATAGAAGCATGATGTTATCTTTTTTTGTCAGCATACGCACAACCATTTGTGGTCAATGGACAACTTCTGAAATCGTATCTTCAACATAACATGATTCTGTCCGTCGTTGATGCAATCCAAGTAATTCAAGTTGATGAGCTAAATACTTACATAGTTGCAATCAAAGACAAAGCAAATCAAATCATTTATAATGACTTTTCTTCTATCTTGAAAAAGATATTAAAGAAACATGTTATGTTATGTTGTTCGATCTCTTCTTCTATCTTTATCTATCTTTTCTTCAGTTCTTCTTTTCATTTTCAATTTTCTATTCTATCAAAAAGGTGTAACCTCTTTTTGTTAGTCTTCTATACTTAGGGCGTACTTTGCCCTAAGTATAGGAAGGTGCACACCTAGAGTTCTTTCATTCTTTGATCCTCTCCACTGTCTCATCTTCTTATCTATACTTAGGGATTATTTACCATTAGTATAGGGGGAGACAGTCAGAGTATGATTTGTTCATTCCCACCCTTGACCCTCCCTGCCTAGTGTACAATCTGTTATACTTAGGATTATTTGATCCTAAGTATGGGGGGAGGGTCTACTTCTCATTGATTCATTTATTCCTTCATTTGTTGGACTTATCTATACTCAATATTAGCTATGACCTCTCTTTTTTTCTCTGATCTATGATGGCATAGCTCAAGCTAAGTATAGCGGGGTCGTATATACTGCTTATATACTTTAGCTATTACTCGTACTTTTGTATTTGTAATAATAAATATGGCTCAAATAAAGTATAAAGGATACTATAAAATTCATTAAAATCATTTAATAGAAAGTTGTTTATTATTCCTCAAATTCTTTTTGTATATATTGATTAATAAATTAAGTAAAATTATTTTTGCAAAATGTTTGAAAAATATTTTGAAATTTTTTTTGAAAAATCTTTTGAAAAAATATTTGGAAAGTATTTTGTTAAATATCTTAAACCTTTCTAAAATTATCTTGTTTGTAAAAATTCCTTTTCCTTGTGTGAAATAAAATATTTGAAAACTATTTGCAAATTATTTTAAAAATGGTTCTGAAAATATTTTTGAAAAATGTATATATAGTGTTTGAAACACCTTTGCAAAATGATATTCAAATGTTTTTAAATGTTTTAAAAATTCTTTGTAAAAATTATATTGTACTATAGTTTTCAAAATTGTTGTTAAATCATCTTCAAATAAGTTTGAGGAATATATACATCATACTAAAAGTTTTTATTAATGTATAAACATACCTATAAACATGATCACATATCCCTTATAAATTCTTAAAAAAGCCAATTCTTGTAAATATAAGATGCATTCCCGTATAAATATGTGTACCTAGTTTTATTCCAAAAATCTTTTATTTCAAAAATCACAAAGACATTTGCATAACCAAAAATCTCAAAATCATTTGCAAAATATTTTTGAAAAATTACATAAAATTTTGCAAAACCTTTTTCAAAAAATCCATAAAAAGTTCAAAACATTGAAAATTGCATCACAAAAATGTTTTTAATTGATTGTACATAGCGTTTGCATATCGCATTTTTCGGATTGAGTTTGATAATTTAACAATTCTAAGTAAAATCCGAAGATTGGATCTTGGTTGGAACTTAAATCTACCTAATCACAGGAACCTTATAGGAGTTGGAATTGAGGTACTTCAGGTCTATTTGACTTAATTATTTGGGAATCACGAGACTTGGTTTAATGTATTTTGCACCTTCCACTTTGCTCGACTCATGGAGTGGTGAGGGGATTGGATTTATTGGCATGAGACGTACATAAGTGGAAACATTTGTCCTCCTCTACGAAGGGAAGTGCATCCCAACCCGTCTAGTAGCTGAGACATCTAAAGACAAGACAGTGTGGGTTGCAATAATGCTTCAAAAGAGGGATAGTGTACTACCACAAGGGGAAAACTCCTTATGTAAATGATGTTGTATATATTATTTCAAAAACAACAAAAAACAAAAAAAAATAAAAAGCAATAAAAAAAGTGGATGTGCCTGATAGAAAATAAAGTGCCTGCCAGAGTGTATTTTTTTTATCGTCAATAAGCAAGCTTGATATTCAAAGTCATACCATGTGTGCCTGCAATTGGATGACTTGACTACACTGGTTATGCATCCTAGGATAGATAGCTACACTGGCTACCGTCCATTCTTCTCTCCAGCCCCTCCTCTTGAGCTGGTTGCCACCTGAACTTAGAAGGGAATACCCCCCTCCTCGAGGAAAGAGTTGTTGGATTAGGGAATCATTGGGTTGTCATGTTGGAGAAGTTATTCTTTGTCATTTCAGTTGAGGGAAGCCACCATCGCAGGCACTGTACAAGTGAGATTCATAGTCATACGAGTTTGTGTATTAGTTGAAATATTCTGACCTGACTATTGAGGAGACTTGAGCAGAGTTTTTGGATTCTCGAAGGCTATTGTGTTTCAAATTCGATTCCCAATAAGGTTCTGTCCGGACTGAAAGTTCAAATGTCTGACTTAAGGTACAAACTTTAATTTTGTGAAGACAAGTTAGAGAATTAAATTTAATTCACTTTCTTGTACTTTTCTTTGTTTTTTCTATTGTCTACACCTATTGCATATGTGTTTGCTAGGGAATAGCAAAGGCAAGTACAGGGGGGTGATGAATCTCCATTTCATCACCTTTATTCTATCATTTTGGACTTAAAAACCCAAGCTAATGCATGTAAATAACCCTAAATTGTAAATATTAACATTCATTCCTTATTGTGTAATTACTTTATAAATTATTGTTTTTAATGCCAAAATTATAAAATAAAGAAAAGAATAAGAATAAAATGCCAAAGGTATTTTTATCACCCTAAACCTTGAGACCTAGGCATCTTGATGACTAGGTCGACAAGGAATGAAGTAGGGGGAGATATGGGCCATCAATACAATAAAATCTCATTTATCAATTCATCAATAATACATTTTTTGGGACCTTTTTTTATACGTCAAATAAAGAAACTTTGAACATGAAAGTTGTAGATAATAATATATAGAAAAACATAAAATTTAATTCATACAAAAGTAATATACAATGTAAAATTTATACTCTAAATAAAAAGCTAAAATCACAACTTGTCGGACCCATAACTCTCAAATAAAAACTCAAAATGTTTCAAAATCATATTTAATTTCATATAACTTTTAATAAGCTATTTAATGAAGTGGTTTCATATTTTTTGGAGTTAAGGTGTGAAAGTTAGGTTTTGGACCCCTAATGTACAATATACTTGAATAAAATAGTCATTTTATTTATTCTTTATTATTTTTATAATTTTATATTTTTGTAATTTTTAAATATTATTTATATTATACGTACATATTAAAACTAGGATAAAACAATAAATAAAACATTAAAATAAAATAAATACAAAATACATAGATTAATATACAATATACAAACCTATATACTATACACCTCTATTTGTTTAAGTGTAAAAAATATATCCGAAAAATATAATAATAATATACTTATGTATATAAAAATAAGTTATAGATATATAAAATAATAAAAGAAATTAATAAAATTCAAAATACAAAATATAAATAAAAGATTCAAAGCATAGGTAAATATGCCTATAAAGGAAGCCTAAAATCTAACTTGTAAATAAAAAGCTCTAAAAATAATTAAAAATAAAAATGAAATAATGTAGATAATAAGAAATAAATTTTCTTTTATGACTTTAATTTAGAAAAATCTTTTATTATATATTAGCTAATTTACATTCTTTTTTTAGGTCGGATTTTTCTGGTTGGTCCACGTGGACCAACCAGATCATCTCGTGAGTTGACCAAGGTCAACTTCTCTGACCTGCGCATGTGCCCTGTCAGATGTAGTTTTGACTGGATCTTCTCCCTTTTTTCTAAGTCAATTCGAATATCGACTCGGTTTGATTCCTTTTGCACTTTTAAACCTCAATATTTGGTGATTCACGCCGGCTCGATTCCTCGAGGTTTGGATCACTGTGTCGCCCAGACGCCCTCATTCTTTGTCCCTACTCCATCACCTGTATAAAAGTCCATTTCCACAAAAATTCAAACTTGATCCTTCTTAGACCCCCTAAACCTATGTTCGAATCTTGATCATTGTTCTTGATGACATCAAGAGACTAGGCTCTTTAGGAGCTTGGTTAGGCATCGAATCAAAGAGGTCCAATGATTTGCCTCCTCCGCCGTCGGAGCTCCGCTCCAATTGGCCTAGGTCATCTTGTCTTCAAATTTTACTAAACGACAAAGTTCCTGCTCCATCGCCTAGTTTCAACCGCCATCGACTTTCTCCTCCCCGCTCAATGCCTCTATCATTTCCCTCATCACCTTCTGAGCACCCATCATCCCTTCATCCACATGGATCTTGCTCATATCTAGAGATCTGATATCCTTCCTCCACCGTTCGTCGGAGATCTCCGAATCACCTTACTTCGTACCCATTCCAATGCACGAAGCCATCATTGGCTTCTCCTTTTTGTTGTTAACACTCCCTTGAAGGGAACGAAGCAAAAAGTCATCTTTGTAGGAGACTGCAAGCCAAGTTTTTATGCTCCAGGTCTCGAGCCTTGTCGGGCCTCTTTCAGGGATCCTCGAGTTTTCCTCTTCCCTCCAGACGACACGAGCCAACCATACAAACATGTAGGGAACTTCAATAGAGCGCAGAGCCATTGGATGCATGAGCCATCAGAGATCGAAGCTCTCCTGGTCGAACATTCTTCCCGGTTCTTCCAGGAGGCTTTACCATCGTTCGATCAAGGGAAGCCCCCAGGTCCTCTAGCTGTTGTTCCATCGATCCAAGCCAACACCATTGGATCTCCTGGGAGATCTAATCCTATGCATCCATTAGAGAAACAGTATCAACAAGCTTGGGTGTGACACGTGTTATGTTAATAGATCTCGACCATGGGCCTGCACCTTAGTGTAATGTATTTTGCATTTCCTACCCAGCCATTTTTTTGTTATTTAATTATTAGCACAAAAAATTTCATTTGCAGTTCATTTAGTTTTGTAAAATTTGCAGAAAACCTCTCGTATTTTTGGTATTTGCATATTAGTCCATGCCAACTCACCTCACGTGGCCGCCCATGTTAAGTGGGCATTTTGCAGGCAGGCCTATAGGGTTTTATGTATTTCCCCTTAGCCCTAGAACTTTTAATTCCAGCTATAATATTTTGTAAAAATTGCATAGAATCCATGTACTTTTTTATTTACAAATATGCCCTACCAGTAATTGAACTTTTCTGTGATTGTTGCACTTTTTTATAGTAGCATTTTGCTCAGAAAATTCCCAAAAAATAGATGTAGGTTCCTGATTGCACACATTTCATGCCTATTTTTATTTTCCAATTTTGGGCCTTTTGTATTTATTAAAAATCATTTAGAGCACATTTATTTCCTGTCCATAGTTTAAAATACATAAAAAATTATAAAAAGTTTTTAAAAATAACAAAAAATATATTTCTCTTTAATTAGTTATTTTACAACTTCAGAAACTAAAAATCATAAAAATAGAAAAAGAAAACTCTTAAAAAATAAAAAAACACAAAAATCCTTTAGAAAAATCTATAAAATTCCTAAAAATCCTAAAAATAAAATTTTCTATTTTACAATGTTATTTGTATTATTATCAATATATTAAGATTTATTTGAAGAATTTTGGACCTATTTTGTTATTTTTCTTCTTCATTTCAATTTCGGATATTTATTTAATCGCTGATTTGGGATATTTTTTACTTTAAAATATAAAAATTAGCAAAATTCACTAAAAATTCACAAAACAGTAGAAAATTATTTAAAACACAAAAAATATTTAATTCTGTAATTTTTTGTTATTTTTAGTTACATTTATATGTTATTTATCTATTATTGTATATGTACTCTCATATATCCTATATTATATATATTGAACAGAAAAAGAAAATATAAAAATATAAAAACATAAAAAAAATATAAAATTAAAAAAATTAAAAACAAAATATATAAAAATAAAACAAATATAAAATTTAAAAATATAAAAAATAAAAACCCACAAAAAACATATTTTGACTAAGAGTTTTTAGAGGCATAGTGTGCTTGATTTTCTTTATTCTACATTGCTCTACACCATTGCTTCTTGTGTTCACCCCCTACTTGCTTGTCACTATACATTTTTAGTAGGGTATAATAAATTTTTATTCACACTATTTTGCTCGATTCATCCATTGTGTGCGTTAATTGTTGAAATTGCATAAAGATTCGAGTAGTCGCTTCAACGATAGTGAGTCTGAATTGTAAGGCCATTTTTAGTGACTCTGATTTATCTGCTTTTCAAAGTACAAATATTTGTAAAACGTGAAGGTGATCTGATCATAAACGATTGTATAACCATTGCGCTTCCATTTCAAGGGAGTAATAAAATAGGTCCGGATTTTAGTGACTCCTTTCAATAGGGAAGTAATCTAATCTTAGTCCAAATATTGGAAAGTGATTTGATTGTGATTCAGATGCAATGAGAAGATTAGATCTACGGCCTTGATTTAATCAAGCATCTATGAGAGGTCTCCGAGATCTTGATTTGAGATGTGATCTCAATATCTAAGTCTTTATATGTGGAACGTACAATCGCCTTGTCTCTATCTCCAAGTATTCGCAGAGAAAGCATATTATTCTTGAAAAAGTTTAAGAATAATTCCATTGGTAAATGTGTATCCAAGCATTGATAAATGGATAATAATATTTGATTTAATTAACATAAATAATGTCAATGTGATTCATATTATTTAGCTGCATGAGAATGATGATCCAATTAAATTAAATGTGATTTTGTTACAATGGATATTAATAATATGAATATCACTATCCGTATTAATCACATATATTATAAATATAATTTATAATATATTAGAGAGAGATATTTGTAAATAACATTTTTGATTTAAATGTTGATGTGAATTGGATTCACATTTTACATTTAATTGTATTTTGGGTTGTAAATGTGACTAAAATTTCTAATGGCATGTTATATCTTTCACCAAATAATTTGGAAGTATTTTTATGAAATAATTTATAACAAATGTTGTAGTAAAATTATGGTGAATATCATGTAATAATGGATTTCATAAAATAGGAGAAGGAGGCTCCCTTCCAAGTTGGGAGGGTGGACGGCCACGAAGGCCTAATTGGATTAGTGGTCCTCCAACCCCTTATGGAAGAAGGCTTACCTCATTCCCATTTCTCAAAGATTGATTTATTTAATTGAAATGAATTTATATTGATTATTATTCAATATATATTTAATTTGATTAAATTAATTATTATAGTATTTTTACAATAAAATCATGGCCATTGAAAGAAATAAAAATCAATCGCAATCATTGATTTTGTGTTGTTCATGGATTGGGATACATGGACACCTAAAATATTATAAAAAACGAGGCAACTCGAGCTTTTAATTTCATAACAATTGAGTAGTTTTTCTCTCTCTCATATTCTCCTCTCTCTCTATCTCCTTAGTGTGGCCATCCACTCTATGCCCTAGAGAGAATCGTCGTCGTTGCCATGTCATTGTGCCGCATTTTCGACCATTTATGGATCTCTGTCTCTTTTAGTGCATCTTGCTCGTAAAGAAGATGTCGGATCTCGTGTGACGATATCAAAATATTCTCTACTTGAATAAGAATGTTGGATTGTGAGGAGCACTCGTTCATCAAGGCGCTTGTAAGCGTCTCCTCCGTTGGACCGGATTTGAGACAAGAGGTCTATTACTTCAGAGACATAATCACAACCATGCTTCATAAGATACTCCTACATCTCCTTCGTGGTTTATATAAAATGATTCAATAAGTGTTCTCATATCATGTGGTTTTATCATTTAAAAAATTAAATTCCGCTGTACCGAGCGACTAGTGCGACTAGTCGCTCTCGATCGCATATGATGTGATCGTCACTCTTTCATGATGCGCTTGAGGTTCTTTCCATAATATTCAAGTGATACTAGAGCCTTGGTTGAGGTTTTGTATATGATTCGAAACCCTGAGCGGTCAAGGTTCATGTTTTGGATGCATGGGAATCATTGTTTTTACATTGGATGTAATATTTAAATCATTTTTTTGCTGTAATAAAAACCTAGAGTTTGTGCACTATTTTGATGCATTGGATGCAATATTTAAATCATTTTTTCTCTATAATAAAAACCTACAGTTTGTGCACTATTTAGACATGGTATTTTGTTATTAAAATATATTTATAACATCTAAATATATTTTTAGAAATAAATTGGAAAAGAATTTGGTGAAAAACGTTTTTAAAAATAATTTGGAAAAGAGTTTGGCAAAAAAGATTTTCATATGATTTAATAAAAAAACATTGAAGTTTTTGTATTTATTGAATAAATAATGAAGAGTGTGTCGAATGAGAAATTAATTATTTTTTATTATTTTCTTCCTTATCTCCCCCTACTTCTTTATTTGTTGACCAATCCATGCTAACTTGATCTCGGAGGTTAGGTTATAAAGATATCTTTCAGTATATTTATTTTATAAGTCATATTGTGTATATGTATATATTTACAATTTGCCTTCTTTTTATTTTCTTTATTTTTATTCTTTTATTTATGCACATGATTTTAATGCATAAATTTGCATTTTTCCATGAGTAGGGTTTTGTTAAAAGATGAAGATTAATGAATATTTACATGTATTTGTTAAGGGTTTTAAGACAAAATGCAGACAGAGTGTTAAAGAATCATGGATTCATTAGAGTGCTTCATCAAATGAAGTTGGATAATTATCAATTTCACCTGGCACATGGAATCACTACCTTTCAGGTGGTGCAACCACCTTCGAACTCCTTCAAATAGGTACGGGTGTTACATCTTCATTTACAAGTTTCTGTTTAAGGAAACTCAGTATCCTCTGGGGATTCAATGAGTTCCTTTATTTCATTTTTGTCTTGACTCTTAAGGAAGTCATTGCCCAGAAAATTTACATCTCAGGGTCATAAAGCTGGTATCCAATACTATCCTTAACTTACACAATGAAGTAGCACTCACAAGTGTGAGATTCTAGCTTACTTGCATCCACATTCTTCGCATGGACCAAGCAACCCCAAATCCTCTAGTGTCTAACACTGGGTTTGGTCTCATACTAAAGCTGATGAGGAGTCTTAGCTACAGATTTGCTAGGAATCTTCTTCAGGAAATAAATTGTAGTTTATACTACATGTTCCCAGAAACTAAATCTGAATATGCTTTGCTCATCATTGAAAAGACCATGTCCATGATGGTCCTATTACATCTTTTAGCAACAACATTAAGTTGGGGAGTTTCAGCAGGAGTGAGATTTGTGACAATTCCTCTCTCTTTAACTTATTCCTTGAATTCATCTAATAGGTACTCACCATCTTGGTCAGATCGAATCCATTTGATTTCCCTATCGGTTTGATTCTCAATCAGAGCAATGAACTCCTTGAACTTTTTAAAGCTTTCATATTTATGATGTAATAGGAAGATAAACCCGTATCACGAATGGCCATCAATAATGTCAAATAATTTCATGTCCATTTCGGATCGTGGTACTGAATGGACCACACACATAAGTATAAAAATATATAAATTAGAAACCTACAAAAAAAATAAAAGTTAAAAAAACCCTAAGTTGTCTATTCATTTTCTTCCTCTACCTCGTGTGCGTCTTTGTGGTTTAGCCTCTACTACTTGTTACTATACACATATTTGTAGGGTATAATAAATTTTAGCTCACTTATTTATTTCTTAATAATTATTGTTGGTTAAATGTTGAATGAGGAGATTTGATTCAGGTACCCAAAGCCGAGAGAAGCGTCGATACAACGATTGACAGATTTGACTTGTCGAACACCGCATGCCCTCCAAGATCGGACGTTAGGTACCCCTTCGGATCGATGTCAACATATTCATAATTAAAATATTTATGTGAATTGGATTTACAATGTATAATTAAATTTAGTTGTGATTTACATTTAGTTTTGGATGGAAGAATATGAATAATAAAATTTTACGGTCTAATTGTAATTGTCATAAATAATTTGGAATTATTTTGGGGATAAGTAAATTAGAAAAATAAGGAACACAAATAAAAGTGGTGTAATATTTGATTGCACTGCATATTAAGAAAGGAGAAGACTCCTCCTAATATTTGTGTACAAGGTGGATCCTCTTATTATGGTTGTCCACACCATAATGGAAAGATGGCTACTCTTAATCCTATCATGTATGTCCCTAATTAATTGCAATGGCCGGAGATTGTCTCTCAACTTGCAATAATAAAGATCACATGTAATCGTGACGATTACAATTTAGTATTAATCATTGATTCCTGTTAAGAGTGCATTAGGAGTACATATTAGCCATCCAATCAATTATAAAATAGAGGCTAACGTTAGCTCTCTTTAGTTCATGCAATTATTGCAAAAAAACTCTCTCTCCATCTCTCCATACACCATATGTCCTCTCTCTCTCTCCTTCAACTCCATGGTAGTCCCCATGGCCTAAGGTTTAGGAGTCTATGGTAGTTGTCATGCTACTGTCATGCTGCTCGATCGATTTGATGGATTATGCATGGAGGTTCTGCTTCTTTGGCACACTGTGCTCTTGAAGGAGAAGGATTTCATCCGACAAAATAATGAGATTCACGACTCATAACATCTTTGTGGATTACGGAAGTTACACAGTTCATCCCTACTCTCGCAAATGTTGTCTCTATGGGATCGAGGCTAAAGATCTCTTCGCTTAGAGACTAAAATATCGCACCCATGCTTCAAGAGAAGTAAGACTAATACTTGTGTGATCTTGTTGGAATGGATTGGGAAAGATTCCCCAAGCCATGTGGTTCCATCGATTTTCTTCTAAATTCCTATGCTACTACAACTTGTTTAATAAGTCTTGCTTTATACGGATATGATCAGACTCTCACAGTTATGTGATGCATGTGGCCTAATAACCTCTCTTGAAGATGCGTACTTGATCTAACTCTTTAGATCTACAATCCTACTACATCAGTCTCAATGATCTAACTCTTTAGATAAATAGCTCTATGATTTAAAGATAGACCTAGTACATTAGCCTAAATGTAGTTCATTCTATTTAATTCACATTATGGAATAGACCAAAACAACTTTTTTCCATAACGGCTCGCCATGTGATTACATGTCTAACAGAAACCAACTATATCTTTGATATATGCTCTCCGTTTTTTCAAGTATAATCATATTTGTAAATTTTCCTGCTCAACGAATACTGCTTCTTCTAGTCGATATTTGCCATTGCAGAAGATCCATAGACACCCTCAACGCACTGTGAACTGTCTCATCTGTATTACGAATGAAGCTGGGACCTTTTATGTAAAAGAGGATCCAAAATAAAAAAAGCAAGAAGTCATCTAGGAAAAACTTCTCTTCTTTTTGGGGGTGAAATTTGATATATTTTTAAATAACTTCACTTTTTCTGTTGCTAATGCTTGAATTAGATATTTGACATTGGTCCTTTTTTTTTCGAAAAAGTGATATCCGTTGTAAAGTATAAAAACAAAAGATAATATCCAACGTATACTATTTATTGTTGTAATTTTAAGCTCAATAGACATGACAAACAAATATTGAAATTACTCATTTTCATAAAAGTCGATTTTGTTGTAGCATATATTCATTTCATTTCCATTGCTTTTCAGAGTTGACCTTTTACAAGTCCTCCCCAAACTGAGGAGGACTGGCCTTTTCAGAGTTGTCCCTTTTTAGAGTTGGTCACCCTACCGTGGTAGGGTGAGGGGCAATTCCATAGTTGAGCCATGGGCTTATTTGGATGTGGGATAAGAAATAAAGTAATATAAGGATAAATAGAGTTTATCCCTTTTTGATGTTGAGTTTATTTGAGAAAAAAAAATGAAGTGACACATATTTTAGACAGATATGTAATAGATGTCCATCGGACCACTTATTTTAAGATAACCTATCCTAAGATAAAATCCTTTTATCCGGGTATAAATGGATTTTATCTCAAATCTAAAATATAAGACAATGACACGCATCATTTCCTTGATTTTTTTTAGCACATTCAACATATTTCCAAATGCTTGGAGCATCTATGAGTCACTTATCAACTGTCTAACTTATCAGCTGTGGTATGATTCTTCTACGGGGAAGCCTGGAGAACCCTCCTTTTTCTCTTCTTCTGCTGACAGTCCTCAAGAACCGTCCTTTGTTGAGTGGAATACACACATGGAGGATTAGGCACCACTGGTTGTTGAATATGTAACAACGCGAGATATGTGCAAATTGCAAAAGCAAAAATGGATACGCGACCACTTCTTGGTCAAAGGATGAGTCATACGTGACTAATGTACACGGGAGGCATAAACACACCATGATCTACACGCATGCAAGTAGGGTGGTCAGAGGCACTTGTAAAGTAGCCACTCTTGTTCAAAAAGGCACAATATCGAAGGGCATATATTAAGAATGGAAATGGACGGATATATTTGTCATCATTTCATTATCATTTTAAAATCTAGATAAAGATACAAAAATAGATATTTTGTGGATATTAACAATCACAAATCATATAATTAAATATGTATACAAACATAAAAAAAGATTATCATAATTCTGATATAGATATTTTACAGACGGATACGGATTGTCCTACGGATAATAAAATTATCATAAAACTTAAATTCAATCTAAAAATTACATAAACTATAGATTTAATGAATAAAAAAGAAAAAAATAGGTAATAGGTTAACTAAACTTTTAGAACATATAGAAACATCAAATATATACTTGGGTAAATTATAAAGAAAAAAGACCCCAACTATACCTCACTTCCCAATTAAAGGCCTCATTTTTAAAATGATATAAAGTGAGCATTCAACTTTATGCTTTAACATCGACAAAGAAGAGTTGTGGAAGCTTATGGAAGCATGTATTTAAGACAAAAAAATACCTACTAGTGTTATGTTAACAGAATAAGGCCCTCTTTTGGAATCGAGGTATAGTTTGGACCATTTTTGTAATTTACTTTATTAATTTTTCTTCATGCATTTGAAATGACTCTTAAATGCATTATGTTACATAAAATCCTATAATACATTTAAATATTTGTTTATACATACATGATAAATATGTCTATGATACAATCACATATTTTAAGCAACAGATATATGTATCCATATCCACCATAATATTTTGTAACAATATATTTATCTTTATCCTCAAAAAATTGAAAATTGTATTTTTGTCAATAACAATATCTGCAAAAAAAATCTATGTCTATGTCCATATCCATATACATATCCATCAAAATAAAAAATGCATGTCCATATCCTCTTAAAAACATATATGACGCTAGTCGGATATTCATATATGCATATATGGTTGCATCATTGGTATATCTTCATTCATTCGTTACAACTTCGTTCCTTTTAGCAATGTCCTTGTATTTGTATACTCCAATGCTAAATATGCAACACAAATTGTGTTGTATTAAAAATTGTATTTAGGTTTTAATAGAAAAACCTATTAATTACAATTGACAATAATTTGGTTTCAATTGGGAAACCAAATGGTTTGGAGGGAAAGTTGGGAATTGCCAAATTTGAAACATGGTTGAGTTTGGATGGAAGTTTAGTACCATACCTTAGAGATCTAAACTTTTTGTGGACTTATATATGAGTCCACACCTCAAGCTCTTGTACCAATAGTAGAGAGGAGGAATAGAGAACCACACACGCGCGCGCGCGCTCCGCTCCGTCTCCTGCTCCAGAGAGTCAATCTCGGATCTCAATACTTTTGCTACGGGTTTCATTTGGCTGATCGATTAAATTAATTAAACAAATTAATTTAATCACGATCACATTGGGAATCGGACTTGATCCAAACGGCTCGACTTAGCCGCAGTTTTGAAATCCGAAAGGACACGACCATTGAGGGGCGTTTTCGGAAACCGAAGGGACTGCGCGCTAGGGAACGCGAGCCCTTCTTTTTATATCCCCAACCCGACGCCGTTTTGTCTACACTCGTAAGAAATTTCCACCCACCGTCACTCTCGCTCTCTCTCTCTCTCGCGTCTGCGACCTGTTTCTTTTCGACTGCAAGTTCTCGGAGGTGCTTTCGAGGACGGTCTCGTCGGTGTGCGCGAACGACGACCGTGAACCGTCGTATCCTGGGGGCGGATCGCCAGTACTCAACGCAGTGGTAATGTGGGGGCGAAATCCTCTCTAAGGACAGTCCGTTTCATGGACGCTTCGGTGATATCTAACCTTATCTTTCTTGTATTTTATTTGCCACAATTTATTTATTGCTTGTCCTTTTCTGGATCACGCCCATTTGTTTGTTTCCGTCTGACTAATCGGTTCTGGTTTGCTTATTGTAATCGGATATTGGATTGGATTTGCACGTTATTAATCTTAATAATCTGTAATACTGATCTGTCAATCCATTGGAATCCGTTTGATTACAGTTTAATATATGCTTGGTTTATCCTGTTAACAATAATCTTAGAGAGGATTTCTGGAACTGATTACAAAACTATGTCGGAAACAATATTTAAATCGAGGGTAGATATGATGGGTATGCCTGAAAAATTCGGTGGACAAAACTTTAAGCGTTGGCAACAATGCATGAAGATCTGGTTAACCACCATAGGGTTAATCTCGATGCTTGAAACCGACTGTCCTATGGTGGAGATGGAAAACCCCTCACCCAATAGCCAGAAGGCGCAATCTGCATGGAAGGAATGCGACCGTATATGTCATGGTTGCATCTTGTTGGCTCTGTCCAACACGTTGTTTGACGTATATTGTTCATCCACGCAGACTGCGAAGGGGCTATGGGAAGACTTGTATCGGAAGTATAATACCGAAGACCTCGGTATTGAGAAATACTCCGTAGCTAAGTTTTTGAAGTTTTCCATGGCTGAGGGAAAGTCAGTTTCTGAACAGGCACACGAGTTTTTACTCCTGCTCCATGGTGTAGAGGATGCTGAAATGAAACTTCCAGAGAAGTTTCAGGTCATGTGCATCATAGAAAAATTCCCCAAGTCGTGGGAAGACTTCGGTATGACCCTGAAACACAGAAAGGGGAAATTTTCTATGGATGACTTGATGGTGGCAATTGCCATAGAGGAGGAACACGGGAAACAAAAACCTGTGCTTCCTGTTGATATTCAGGCTAAGGTCAATTTCATGACCTCGAAGGGCAAGGATAAGAAGGGAAAGGGTCCTAATAACAATAAAATGAAACCAAAGGGCATGATCCAGAAAAAGGCAAAGAATAAACCCTGCTGGCACTGTAATCAGGTTGGTCATTGAAAGAAGGATTGTCCGTCCTTGAAGGCTTAACCTAAGGCTACAGACGGGAGTCCACAAGTGAACATGATCACTATTGGACTCGGGGCTAGCGAGGGGTATGTCTCTGTAAAACCTGAACTATACCATATCCATGATCCAAATGAGTGGCTCATAGATACGGGAGCCAATGTAAATATATGTTCTGACAGAATGTTGTTTTTTTCTTATCAGACCTATAGCGGTGGGACTGTGAAGATGGGGAACGATTCTGCGGCCAGGGTGCTAGGGTCGGGACAAGTCAACTTGAGGTTCTCCTCTGGACGTGTCTGGACGTTGCACAGGGTGCTGCATGTTCCTGACATCAAGAAGAATGTGTTATCTGGCTCTATCTTAGTTAGAAATGGTTTTGAATTAAACTTTAAATGTAATAAAGTTGTTATTCTGAGACATGGCATTTTTTTATGAAAAGGCTATTTGGCTGATTTTGATTTGTTATTTAGAATTAGATGTGATTCAATAAACATTAATGAATTGAATGTTTTGAATTCTGAATGTTCTAGTTCTGTGTCTCATGTTGTGAATAATCTGGAATCTTGTGATCTATGGCATGATAGATTGGGACATGTAAACCTAAATTCAATTAAAATAATGATGAATTTAGAGTTGATCCCTAAACACACTATTGATAAAACTCAAAAATGTGAAATATGTGTGCAAGCTAAGACACCTAAGAAGTCTTTTCAGTCTGTCTCTAGAGATAGTGAGATCTTGGATCTAGTGCACACGGATATCTGCGAGTTTAATGGTGTGTTGACCCGAGACAATAAGAAATACTTTATCACCTTTATAGATGACGGCAGTAGATACTGCTATGAATATCTAATGAAAATCAAGGATGAAGCCTTAGAGAAATTTCTTATCTTTAAGAATGAAGCTGAGACACAAACAGGAAAAGTGCTTAAACGCCTTAGGTCAGATAGAGGAGGTGAATATACCTCTAACTTATTTGATGAACAATGCAAATCTTTTGGCATAGTTCATGAAGTTACTGCCCCATATTCACCGCAATCAAATGGGATAGCAGAACGGAAAAATAGAATCTTAACTGACATGATCAATGCTCTCCTACAGAGTTCTGGACTTCCAACCTATATGTGGGGAGAATCCTTGAATACGGCTTGCCATATTCTGAATAGGGTTCCTCCGAGACATATGGAAAAGTGTCCCTTTGAACTTTGGAGAAATAGGAAACCAAGTTTAAGATATCTCAAAGTGTGGGGTTGTCTCACTAAGGTTTTAGTCCCAGAACACAAGAGAAAGAAACTTGGTCCTAAAACTGTTGATGCGGTCTTCTTAGGTTACCTGGAAAATAGCTATGCATATAGGCTCTTGGTAGTTCGGTCTGAGATACCGGGCATAGATGTCAACACTATTGTTAAACTCCGTGATGCAACCTTATTTGAGGATGTCTTTCCGTTGAAGACTAGGATTCCTAAAAATCTGACCATTGAGGGCGCCTCTACATCAGGATCTATTCCAGATCAAGTGGAAAGGATAACGAATGTGGGGGTTGAGACTCAACCTGAACCCAATGATCTTTCTGAAGAGATTGAGCCAAGGAGGATTAAAAGACCTCGGATAGCCAAGGATCTGGGTAGCGACTTCGTTGTCTACCAGATCGAGGGTGATCCACCAAGTTACAAGGAAGCCATGGCTTCATCTGAAGCAAAACAATGGAAGGAAGCTATCAAATCTGAGATGGATTCCATTATGGCTAATGGAACTTGGGAGTTAGTTGATTTACCCAAAGGGTGCTCTACTATTGGGTGCAAGTGGGTGATTAAGAGAAAGCTTAGACCTGACGGATCAATTGAAAAATACAAAGCCAGATTAGTTGCCAAGGGCTTTAAGCAAAAGGAAGGTATCGATTATTTTGATACATATTCCCCTGTGACTAGGATGACCACAATCCGGATGCTTATAGCATTGGCATCTATATATGATCTCTCTATCCACCAAATGGATGTGAAGACCGCCTTCTTGCATGGCGATCTTGAGGAAGAGATCTATATGGATCAACTGGATGGGCTCGTGACTCCTGGGAATGAGGGAAAGGTTTGCAAGCATGTCAAATCCCTTTATGGATTGAAACAAGCACCAAAGCAGTGGCATGAAAAATATGACAAGACTATTTTGTCATGTAGCTTTAAGGTTCGTGAATCTAACAAGTGTGTCTATTCCAAAGTGAAAGATGATGAATGTATTGTCTTGTGCCTATATGTTGATGACATATTGTTGTTCGGATCACATATTATGATTATTAATAAGACTAAGGCTTTCTTGAGTAGCAAGTTTGAGATGAAGGACATGGGTGTTGCTGATGTGATCTTGGGTCTTAAACTGACAAGGTCAGTTGATGGGATTGTAATTTTTCAATCTCATTATGTTGAGAAGGTACTTGAGAAATTTGGATATCAAGATTGCAAAGCTGTAAGCACTCCTTTTGATTCATCCAAAACGCTGTTTAAGAATAAAAGTGGAGTACATGTAGCCCAGCTAAGGTATTCACAAGTGATAGGAAGTTTAATGTATCTTGCAAATTGCACGAGACCTGATATTTCATTCTCAGTTGCAAAGCTGAGTATATACACTAGCTGTCCTGACCGTACTCATTGGGAGGCTCTGGATCGGGTACTGAAGTACTTGAAGGGAACTATTTCCCTTAGTTTGTATTATGGTAGACATCCATCTGTACTAGAATGATACAGTGATGCAACCTGGATAGGGAAAATAGAGGAGTCTGGGAGTAATGGTCTCACAGGGTATGTATTTATCCTTGGATACGGTGCAGTCTCCTGGAGGTCTGTGAAACAGACCATTCTAGCTCGATCCACTTTTGAGGCCGAGCTGTGTGCTTTGGACACCACTGGAATTGAGGTTGAATGGCTAAGGGAACTTCTGTCTGAAATTCCCATGATAGGTCAGCATGTTCCTGCGATCTCGGTACATTGTGATAATAAGACCACAATTGCCAAGATCAAGAGTTCAAAGTTCAATCAGAAAACAAGGAGACACATACAAATCAGACTTAAGACGTTAAGGGATTTGGTATCTTGAGGAGTGTTGGCTGTGGATTTTGTTGGATCCAAAGACAATACGGCAGATCCGTTGACTAAGGGACTTGATAGATCTTTAGTCCTAAAGTCTAGGCTTGGGATGGGACTGAGACCCATTGGGAGTTCCTCTACAGTAGCAACCCAACCTATCTGAGTGGAGATCCCACAAAGTAGGTTCAATGTGGTAATAACAGCTGTTTGGAGAATTGGTTGGCGCTCTAATTTTAATGCGTAAGCATGAGTGTCTTATCCCTGGAAGCCTGAGTGTCATTTAAGCTACAAGTTTAGGAAGAGCGTAGGCTCTGAATGGGTTCAAGCCTTTTGGCAGGATGTTAGCAGTGCATCCTTGGAGAACGCCACCTATGTGAGTGTTACTGTGGGCCGCAGTTAAAGGAAGAGGGTCTTTCCTGAACACACTCATGAAACAGGATAAGGGTGCATAGCCTTTAAGAGCACCAACCCTGAAGATTGCACTAAGAACAACGCTTTGTTGTTTCTACCGTATACTTTAACACCAAAGTCTGAAATTCAAGACGTAGTTCACTTCGTTCCTGTTAAAGTGAAAGTAGTAAAATCAGGTAGAGGTTCAAACCGGAAGGTACCTTTACTGAAAGCAAAGTGTGGGCAGCCGAAAGAAGTCTCTTAATTCCTTTTGAATCTCTTTTTCAAATTGGTGAATTCGTGGAGGATTGTTATATTAAAAATTGTATTTAGGTTTTAATAGGAAAACCTATTAATTACAATTGACAATAATTTGGTTTCAATTGGGAAACCAAATGGTTTGGAGGGAAGGTTGGGAATTCCCAAATTTGAAACATGGTTGAGTTTGGATGGAAGTTTAGTACCATACCTTAGAGATCTAAACTTTTGGTGGACTTATATATGAGTCCACACCCCAAGCTCTTGTAGCAATAGTAGAGAGGAGGAATGGAGGACCACACGCGCGCGCGCGCTCCGCTCCGCTCCGTCTCCGACCCGGGAGAGTCAATTCAGATCTTGATACTTTTGTTGCGGGTTTCATTTGGTTGATCGAATAAATTAATTAGACAAATTAATTTAATCATGATCACATTGGGAATCAGACTTGATTCAAACGGCTTGACTTAGCCACAGTTTTAGAATCCGAAAGGACACGACCGTTGAGGGGCGTTTTCGGAAACCGAAGGGACTGCGCGCTAGGGCACGCGAGCCCTTCTTTTTATATCCCCCACCCGACGCTATTTTTTCTACACTCGCAAGAAATCTCCACCCGCCGTCACTCTCGCTCTCTCTCTCTCTCTCTCGCGTCTGCGACCTGTTTCTTTTCGGCTGCAAGTTCTCGGAGGTGCTTTCAAGGACGGTCTCGTCGGTGTGCGCGGACGACGACCGTGAACCGTCGTATCCTGGGAGCGGATCGCCAGTACCCAACGCACCGGTATTGTGGGGGCGAAATCCTCTTTAAGGACAGTCCATTTCATGGACGCTTCGGTGATATCTAACCTTATCTTTCTTGTATTTTGTTTGCTGCAATTTATTTATTGCTTACCCTTTTCTGGATCACGCCCATTTGTTTGTTTCCGTCTGATTAATCGGTTCTGGTTTGCTTATTGTAATCGGATAATGGATTGGATTTGCATGTTATTAATCTTAATAATATATAATACTGATCTGTCAATCCATTGAAATCCGTTTGATTACAGTTTAATATATGCTTGGTTTATCCTGTTAACAACAAATTGTTGTTTATTTTAAATCAGCTAGTTTGTAATTCAAAATCTGAAACATATATTTTTGTGTATAATTATGTCATTGACAATATATCATGCAGCAACGGCTGTTTGTAGTCTTTCTTATGACTTTGTCTGCTAATAATTTTTTAAAATAGCAACAATTTTTAGATATTTCAAAGAATACTATTAGAGGTAACTATCCTCACATGAACGGTTAACAATGGTGCAACAACAAACATGCGCATGATACGACTTTCCAAATATACATTGTAACTTCAAATTGTATTATTTTTTAAAGGTGGACAGGGAAGAATGAATATTATAGATATATAAGGTATTTTTATAACGAATATTGTTTTTTACAACCAATAATGATCATAATTTTTTGGACAAACTTCTCTTTGTAGCAATTCCATGCATCATTTTCCAGAAACCTCCCTTAGTTGGCATCTAGAATTTGTCTACGGGGCAAAGTTATCATCACTACACACAAAAGAGAGCACAAGACATGATGTGGTTGTCCTATCTTTCTTCTGTCCATCTACAATTTTAGATGACTACCTTTGTACACCCTCCAAAGT
This sequence comes from Ottelia alismoides, assembly GCA_037367405.1. Taxonomy (NCBI): domain Eukaryota; kingdom Viridiplantae; phylum Streptophyta; class Magnoliopsida; order Alismatales; family Hydrocharitaceae; genus Ottelia; species Ottelia alismoides. The sequence goes on from JAZKJV010001773.1 coordinate 827,303, forward strand.
AAAATCCTTATTTATTCCAACAAATGATTACGATAATCAGCAATGTTACAAATATGTACTACTTTCAGGCATGTATAGAATTACCGGGGTTTTCAACGGCAAGAAATAACATCTAATTTTTTTAACAAAAAAGGAAACATTAGTTGATAAAAATCATTACATAGAAATTGATGGGAGACGGACAACAAGTTGTGCTGCCAATCCCTTTTGTATGGCAAATCCAATTCTTCGAAATATAATATTCATAGATATTGGAACCATATATTGCTATACACAATTTTTTGGATCCTCTTGAGGAGCTTCACTGTTTCACTTGTCAAGAACCCAAATGTAACAAAACCAAAGGGGATGAGTACATGTTCATTGTCAATACATTCCTTCTTATGCTTAGCCATTTTAGCTGACGCAGCTTTTTATGCACTATATCCCACAACAAAATCACTCTTTATCAGACCCATCTATAGAGGAACTCCAGTCAAATCGACATACGCATGTTTTCCTCTAATCCATCCAAATATTAAAATATTGCTAGTCTAAGTGTCGATCTCCCCTCCTATGGATCACTCAAAAAATCCATTGGTGCTTCTTTTTTTAAAGCAACCTCCGCATGTATGAGTATATCAAAAAGGACACCACTGACAAAATCTTGTCTATATTTAAAACCTGAAAGTTCGCTACAATGAATGGCATGCTCCCCAAAGGCATCTAAGCAGGATTTGTGGTACACTGGGCAAGCCTCATTTGCTGGGAATAGAGGAATCATGAGACGGTACTTGAGAATAGTACGATATTCAATGTGTAAAATATGCATTGCAAGCCTCTCAATAAGAATGGCAAGAAGGAAATCTTCTGCATGTTCGGCTTGTAAACATCAAAAAAATGCTTTTTTCTAGTAGTCATGTCAAACTCAAATTCCATTTCATTTATGATTTTTCTAAAAAGGGAACTCGCCAAAGCATTCTGGGCTTTAGGGGGACGATATTCTTACTAGCAAAATATGTAAGATTAAGAGATGGAAGTGAGACATGTAGGTCTTCCAAAGCATTAAGAAAATCAGAATCCATACCATGTATCATGTTGTCTCATAGCATGTGGTCTTGCAGCCTCAAGGATTGAGCTTTGGAGGCCACAAAAGCATATGAAGAAGCCTCGATAGTCGAGTATAGAACTAAACCACTGAGTTTGATGGGTAGAGACACCACTCACCATTGAAGGTCACCAAAGAAAGGATCCTTACAAACAGTAATATCCTCAATAGCTCTGTGTAACCCTTTATCGAACCACGTAGCAGCATGTTCCATGTATGCAGTTTGACATGTCCGTAAGCCGAACATAAGCTTGATAGTACCCAAATAAGATCGTAATAGAAGTAGCTCACTTTGTGGATCATCCAACTGAGAATGGAAATGCATTAAGTCAATAGATTTGGTGGCCCTCATCATAGCTAAGTCTTCAATAAAGTCTTTATCACTGTTCACTGCTCCTCCAAGTAACTTCACACCTAACATCGCCTCCCAATATCCACTAGAAATAATCCTTTACAAATCTTTTGACCTTCACATGAAGGTCAGAAAAACTATGTTTTTTTATATTAAGAATAATCCCCATCTCTTGACCCCTGTATTGAATAATGTCAAGCGCCTTGGCCACCTCTAATGTATCCCCATTGATCGTCCCATCATCAAGATACCAAGCATAGAGTTAGAGTTTACAAATGTCTATGATCTCATGACTAAGTGGGTGCAATGCCAGAGAAAAAAGAAATGAACCTAAAGGGTTACCTTGCTGCACTCCAATTGATGACCGCATATAATTATCTCCAATATATAATATGGCAGCTTGAGCATATATAAATTCCACTCATGAAGAAATAGATGGGCATCTCCTCCTAACTTCACCAAGCATCAGAGATCTATCAATCATGTTGAAAGCATTAGAGAAATCCGCCATGAGCATAGAGAAGACCCGTCCCTATGAAGCTTGCTCAAAAGACGGTTGGTGCTGTGTTAGATGCTTCCTCTCTTCCTGATACACCAACTCCAAATTGAAAGTCATTGAGTTACTTAGACATCTCCTTGCCCACCCCTATCATAACAACTTTGGATACAAGACGCCTCCAGATAGTACCTGCATCAATAGGGTGTATGTCGTTGTACGGTTTGAGCAGTGGAGTAAGAGGTGCAGAGGCTACAAACTCAACCAGGTTTAAGGTACATCTCCCACTTAGCCATAAATTAACTACCAAGGAGATATCATGTAAGAGATCCTTGACAACCGTTGACACTTCCCTACAGAGATCATCTAAAATGTGTTGAGCTCTCAGGCCATCTCTTCCACATGATGTCCCTTTAGGAAAGGATCTGATAGCCTGCAAAATAGCATCTACATCAGCTATAAGAATCTCTGAAACCAAGATGTCTGGTATGGAAGGAGACGACTTATAAGGACGTTCAGCCTCTGAGGCCTTCAAGGTGTCTTCATTATACGGAGCAACTCCTGAAGAGAAACCTTTATAGCTTATGTAAGTATCCATTTGACACTTTGCGAAGACATTGTCTAATGTGAAAGCTTTGATTTTATTCTCCTCCAAAGATTTTTTCTGACTAAGATCTGAAGTCCCAAAAACATCCTATTTCAAAAAATCACCCACTCAATTGGTGAAGCCATCTGTACTTCTCCACGTAGTGAGTGAGCTCAGAATTAGTCGTTGTTGCAAGGACCTTCTATTACAAGATCTTTTATCCCTCCTGTTCGTGGGTATGAAAACCTGTAGGGTGCAACGGGGAAGAAGCAGCAATCTCACCCAAGCATGTAAGGACTCGGCTCATCAATAACTTGATGCAGAGCTGCTTTCAAAGCATAAGAAAAAGCGAGACAACAACTTGGAGGAATGCTCTTAACAGTTATGACCGGGTGCTTGAAAATATAATCAAGGAGCGTAGCATCAATAATCACCCCATATGTGACATTAGGCACAACAGGTACAATAGGTAGGATGGGTCTCAAGATGCTGATAATGTGCCCTTGTACAACCCACGCATCACTTATGACTCGAACAAGACCATCGTCATGATGGCAAGCACGACAAACGGCATGTATCTTCATGCACCTCCTGCACAACCACTGATCCAGGACCCTCAAGGTCCCTTCTACGGTAAGAGATAGATCAGGATCAATCGTGATGGCATCACGCAAAACAGAAGCCCGATCATCACTGGAAAGATGCACCTAATTAATATGAGAAATTAAGCATGTAATCCATTTGCTCCCTTCCCTTCCATCAGGGAAACAGTAAAAGTTCCGAAAAGGACATTCCAATCCCCCTAGATGAAGTGATGCACAAGTAATCTCTGTAGAACGAGATTGCTATAACTCATGATGAGTTTGCAACGCACGTGTACAAGAAAAAGGAGGAATATCTCCTTCTTCCAAGTAAGACAAAGTAGAGGTTGTCCCAATGGGTGGAGGGGACATCTTCGAAGGCAGCAAAGATGTCAGGGTTAGAGAAGTGGGTCCGTTGCAGATGACATCACTTTGTCTCCTTGTGATGCATGTGAGGTTGGGAAGAGCAGAGTGCACCATACAGAGTCAGATCTAAAGTGAAGAGAGATCTTCTACAGCTGGTTCACTCTGATGTTTGTGGTCCTATGGACACAGTCTCTTTGGGAGGCAACATGTATTTTGTCACCTTCATTTATGATGCATCTAGAAAGGTGTGGGTGTATGTGCTGAGATCGAAGGATCATGTATTTGATTGCTTCAAGAAATTTCATACCATGGTTGAGCGTGAGACAGGAAAATTGTTGAAGTATCTACGCACGGACAACGGGGGAGAGTACACCTCCCTTAGCTTTCAGGGCTACTGTTTAGAGCACGGTTTCAGGCATGAGAGGACAGAGCCAGGCACACCCTAGCACAATGGTCTAGCTGAGAGGATGAACAGGACCATTGTTGAGAGAGTCTGTTGTATGCTGAAGACAACGAAGTTGTCCAAGACCTTTTAAGTTGAGGCGGTTCGCACCGCATATTACTTAATCAACCGATCTCCATTAGTTCCTTTGGGATTCCAGATTCCAGAGTTTGTTTGGACAGGAAAGGACCCCTCATATGCTCATTTGAGGGTGTTTGGATGCAAGGCTTATGCATTGGTACCAAAGGAGCAGAGGAAGAAGCTGGATGACAAGGCAGTGCCTTGTATCTTTCTTGACTATGGAGATCATGAGTTTGGATACCGTCTTTGGGATCAAAGAAAGAAAACTATCACCAGGCTTAGAGATGTGATTTTATATGAGAATCAGACTATGGAGATCATGAGTTTGGATACCGTCTTTGGGATCCAAGAAAAAAGACTGTCACCAGGCTTAGAGATGTGATTTTTTATGAGAATTAGACATTGGCAGAGGACATCACTGAGAGTGGTGATGGAGATGAGATCTCCATGGTTGATGACAGTGATGAGGACACAGATCCCTTTAGAGTACAGGGTACAGGTGGAGAGGATGAGAAGCTAGAGCAACACGAGCCAGATGCAGGGGGCGTCGAGGACGGGACGGGTATGCTGGGCGTAGGGCCTGTGGGGCCAAGCGTAAGAGCAGGCATCGAGCGTGGGGCTAGGGCGCTAGTGGTAGGAAGGGTAGGAGGCGCTGTGGGACAGGACCGGGTAGGGTGCTAGTTGGGCGTGGGGCGCTGGTGGCAGGGTAGGCCAGGGGGCTGTTGGTGGGAGTTGGGGCTGGATTGGTAGGGCGGGTAGGCATCGAGGCTTGGGCTGGGGGAGCCGTTGGGGCTTGGGCTGGGGCTGGGGTGGGTTGTGGCGTTGTTTGAGCTGGGGTGGGTCGGGTCTTGCAGGACGGGTCGGGGCAGGGGCTGGAGTGGGGGCGCTGGGTTGGGTCAGGGCTAGCAGAGGCTGTGGAGGGGCAGACAGGGTCCAGGGAGCTGGAGCGGGGTGAGTCGAGGTCGAGGTCATGGTGTTGGGGTGGGGTGGGACGGGGCGAGGTCGAGGTCGAGGCACTGGGGTGGGGAGGGGCGAGGACAGGGCGAGGTCGGGGACGCGATGGTGGCTAGGCCAGGCTGTCACCACTGGCTCGGCTTTGAGAGGATGAATATCGGCGGATAATCGACCAAGGCGGAGGAGGTCGTTCTTAAATAGCAGCATTGACGGGGGGTGATGCGCCGGAGAAGGGAAGCTCTGGAACGAGGGGCGCGAGATATGGTATTGGAGTCGACGACATGATGCGAGATCGGGTGGAGATATAATGAGGGTATGATCGAGGACAAGATCTGAGGCAGTGAGATTCGCGGGGCCTGCGGTGGTGCGAGATTCACGGTGGCGGAGCAAAAGAGGAAGGGCGGCGATGCGTGATTTGGGACGAAGGAGGAAGGTGGCTGAGCACGTGCGTGGCACATGCCTGGGAGGCACGTGCTACGCACGTGCAGGGTCTTTTTTAGTTAGTTTTTTTATAAAAATGAATATATAAAAACCTGAAAAATAGCTGACACGTGGCGACTCCAAGAGCAGCCACGTGTCAGCACCACAAAATTCAGAAAATAAATCCTTTGTAAAAAAACAATAAAAATAGTAAACAACCTCGGATCGAAAAAGTTTCTTCACGAAAAATGCTCGTCTCGATGAGATCTACAACTTTCATCAAAACATCAAACCAAAATAGATCAAATGCACTAAATGATATTTTTGGGGTATCCCATGTATATATAATACATTGATTTTTGGGTTTTATAATTTTTTTGTCATTTTAAAATAAGATACAAATCCGGAAAAAATATGAAAAAAATCAAAGATAAATATTTACACATTAATCTAATTTAGATTTTATTAATTAATAAAAAGGATAAATAAAATAAAATATGAAAAAGACCAATTTTGTGCAGTCGGTTAGTTAATACTCGGACCCAATTTGTTTCTTTGATTTCAAGCTCAATTTGGATTTGGATTTTGCACATTTTAATAAAACTTTTATCAAAGAAGACAAATTAAAAAGAATTAAACTAAAATAGGTTAATTATGTACATAAAATAATAGGTCAAAATCCGCTAAAATACAAAATGTACAAAAAGAGGCTCAAAACCCAACTTTCACATATGAGCTTCAATTCACTTGAACTTGGTTTTTTTTAAGGTAATTGAATGTACATTACTTCAAAAGTGACTAGGATTAAAATGAACACTGGATGGGGAAGACATGAGGTTTTTAGTCCAGAAATTCTGAAAGTATGGTTTGGGTTTTTGGTCCACTTATTTGGGTTAGTGATTTTTTTGTATTTTTCTTTTATTCTTGTTAGTGATATGTACACGATGGAGGTGGTTTTGGGTCATTTGGAGTTAGCATGAATGGGTTAAAAATCCGGAAGCTTAGGCTATTTGTAGGTCAATTTTGGCCGAGATTTTTGGCTTCTTATTTTGTGCAGAAATTAGTGCTAAAATGCAATTCTTATCAAAACAAGCATGAGGCTAATTATGCTGAATAAAAGAAGAAATGCTGATGATTTTGAGGGATTTGAGCTGAATTAATGAGATTTAGAGTGATGAATCTGAGATTCATCATCCCCCTATACTTAAACCATGCTCGTCCCTGAGCATCAAAAAGAAATGCCATGAGGTGAAATGAGATTGGGTTCCATACCAAGACCATGAGATGAAGGTAAAAATAAAACTAGACATGACCTTTGGATTATTAGTTTGGTAGAACTTCTATGAGACTTAGAATTTCAAAATCAACAGCCTTCAAGTTCTACACATTATTGTCACAGTTTCGACTCAGACGTCATCTTAGATCAATCCTCTTCCCAAAGTATACCCTATGAACATTGAACAATCGACTCATGTGTGTGAAAGGTTTTAGCTCTTCCCATCCAGAATGCCGGACTACCATGCTCCTCTTCTCTCTAGTAACTTGTCCTCGTGGAGTCAGGCATTTCCTTCTAAGGTCTGTCGCGTTGTGTTCACAATCGAATTGGGGGGAGAAGTTAGAAGAAGGGGAAAAGAACTGGAGGGTGGCCAGTGTAGTCACCTCTCCTTGTGAAGCTGGCCAGTGTAGCCGAGTCTCCACCAAGATCTGCAAGTTTTCTTGAATCTTGGACCTTTTTGGTCTGATATTTATTTCGTAGAATGCTTCTTTGTATTTGGAATGTTTGGTGGTTCTGCTTGGATCTTGTTGTGCCCCTACGGATATAGAATCTTTTTGTTTCCGTACATTTATTTGGGGTCTTAGAAAAAATTTTGCCCAGCCATCCATCCCTTTTCCGAAGCTTTATTTCAACCCGTACTTCGGTCTTTAAATTTCCATGCTACCAGAAAGAAACTCACACAGTCTTCCAACATATCCTTTGAGTTGAGCTAAGTGCATAGTGCGAGAGTACAAATTAATTCCCTATTCCAGAGTTGTAACCAGAATGAAGAGACCAGGTTAGACACTAGGAGTCAAACGCTGTACATTATCATGTGGAACTCAAAGAATTAAGTCAAATACCTGAAGGTTCTAAAATCCTATTTCTCGATGAAGTTCCTCTGAAAATTAGGTGGATTAAGGTCATGTCCAGACTACTTTCGGTTTCTGCTCATAACTCGGTTCAGAACCCAAAGACTTTTCACAGATGCAAATGCATGATGTATTGGATGAAGTGCAGGTGCGTGAAATGCATGCACATTTTTTTCTTTTTTTTCTCTTTTTTTTTTGAAATTTTATGCAAGGGTTTTTTATGCAAAAATGAATAACAAGCCATTTTTAAAAAAAAATTAGGCATAGTCAGTGTTAGTAGCAAAACTCTTTTTCTTCTTTTTTTCTTCTTTTTTTTCGAATTAATTACCCACCCTATAAATACATATAGACTTGCGCGCAAGTACAAGATATGAGTAAAATATATACAAAGTATATATACAGACCCCCCTATACTTACCGAGTGTTGTGTCCTCAGAGCACAAGAAGCGTAAAGAAGAAATAGCTCGGGCTAAGCGTAAGAGAGTGAAAAAGGAAATGAAAAAGATGGCTCGAAATGCCCCCCTATACTTAGGCTGTGAACAGTCTAAGTATAGAAGAAGAGAAAAAAATTGAGGTGGTCAAGATATGTGGATGAAGAGAGTATAAACAGATGGGCATAGGTTCCCCCTATACTTAAGCTATGGTCAGTCTAAGTATAAGAGAAGGATGGAAATGGAGCGATCGGGAGATAGGAGAAGGATGGTATATACAAATGGCATCGGTCCCCCCTATACTTAGGTGTTGGCCTAAGTAGAGGAAGAAGCTGTACAAGGAGACCGATGTGGTCGGGAGGGAGGGTGGGTAGATGATGATTAAGGTGGTTTTCGGCTGATCTTTTTGTGAGCCTGCGGTGGGAGATCATAATGACGAGAAGGAGATGAAGCATATGATTCCCAACTATTATTAGGGTCATCCTCAGAAAAATCATGATGGATAGTGGATGAAGCATATGAGTCAGATGAAAGGTAGCCATCATCAAAGTTATCATCAGAGGAATAGTATTTGAAAGTGGACATACTCCAAATATTCTGATCTTTTTGTTTCTTCAGTTGTTTCCTTAAGAATACTTTCCTTCTTGGGATCAAGGAAATAAATAGGCTCCTTTCCATTTTTAATAAATAGATTGAATGTGAAAAATGCCAAATAAAATATGGGCATGAATGCTCATGGCATGAAGCATATAAACCTATTTTTGTGGATTTTTAGGAGCACAACAGCTATATTTAATAAATAGATAAAGAACATAAAAATAAATTTCTTAGCAGGGGCATAAACGCAAATAGAATAAAAGACATGGGCACAGATGAAATTTTGCCAATGTAATAAAATGTTTATTTAATTTTAAAAGACTATTTTACAATATACAAAAATGCTAGGGGTGTTCCCGTAATTTTGCCACCTCACGTAGCCCGCCACGTGAGGTAACATGGACTGGACCCAAATGCATATAACAAAACTATAGGGGCCTAGATGCAAAATTCCCAATTATTTATAACATTGACTTTTATTTACAGGACTAAAAATAAAATACAAAAAAATGGGGTTATATATGCAATTTACCCCATTTAATGTGTGATCCAACGGTTGCTGTCAAGCCACTTATCCACGTGTCGAGCGCGCAACAACCGATGACGCTTCGCCCTTGGATAGCCTTGATTAGATCAAGAGAAATGATCTGACGATGAAGACGTGGCTCGACTCGACGGTGGGCGATCAACCTGGAGGCTCCATGATGATCGGACGGTTCTGAAGCCAAGTGGAAAAACGGGGAAGAACCATCACCTAGGTGAGGTTTGATCTGAAATAGCGGCCGCCTTCGACCTCTTCCATCACTGCCGAGTGTCTTTGTTCATTCCTGGGATTCTTCCGCATCTGGTCACAGTCTCAACAAGGCACTTGGAGCTCCGACATGGTCAGGCAACATCGAGGAAGAGGAGGAGCTCCTGGTACCTTGGTCTCTTCAAAACTCGACCCGACTCGGGTCCTTTGGCCCTTCAGACCTGCAAGAAAAGCACACACAAGCACAAGGGTGGTCTGGCGTCCTTATTTAGTGGCGGAATGGGTCAAGCGGAGCTCCTTCTGCGAGCGACGGAGGTGGAGGAGCTAATCTCCAGATCAAGTGTCAATCTGGTTGAGTGGAAGGGTGCGAGGCATAGGGAAGTGAGAGGGTAAGGATATGAGGGTGGAATGGTGGTCAAAAAACCAGGGGAACACGATGGAATCGTTCGCTGGAGCGGAGCTCTGATGAACTATGACTTAGCCTAAACTAGCTAAACCTACATGCTATGGGCAATTCTAAATGCATAAATCAAAAGCATGAATGAAAATCTAACTAAATAAATAAATGGCGCAGCTCAAACCTGACCGGGGGACCAAGGAGCAGAACGATCGTTGGAGCGCCGCCGTGGGTGCACCTCCTTCATCCTTCCACCGCCTCCAAGCTCTAGGGGACCTCCCCCTATCACCAGGATGCACGCTAGGCCGGAGTCGAGGGGATTTAGGACTTAGAAAGTGACCAAAATATCATGGAGGAAAGAGGATTTTTATTTATAGAACAAATGTAGCACCCTTATTGACAGGCCGCTAGGAAAGTATCAAATGAATGTATAATGGATCTAATCGATGGACGTATATGTACAATGATCATAGATCATTTCTTGTGAAGGAATCAATCGCGATTGATCGATGGAGTATCCGGGAAAAATGGTGGAAAAAGGGGAAAAAACGGTTCTGACGTGTCAGGAAGTCTGAAGGGATAGTTGACCAGAGGTCAACTTTTGACATGACCCCATTAGGCCATGTCAGTCCGCTACGCGACAAAACAATGGATTTTATTAAAGAATAAACATTTAAAAATAATATATGATTTTATTATTTTTTTCAATTATAAAATAAAAAATGTTTATTATTTTATTTAGTATTTTATTATGATTTTTATTTATTGTTTTGGTGTATTCTATTAGTAGTTAATTTTTATTAGTGTATTTAGAGGTATATTAGCCTATATTTTGTACATTTTTATTTTTTGGTATATTTTATTTCAATATTTTATTCTTTATTTTACATATTTATAACTTATTTTTTTGACTATAAATATATTTTTATTATGTTTTATGATGTATTTTATACACTTGAATAAATAAACATGTATATTTTATAGGTATATTTGTAGGTATTTTACCTATATTTTATATACATCTTTTTATTTTAATGTATTTTATTGAGTTTTATTTAGGTTTTTATATTTTTAATGGAATATATATAATATTTACAATATTACAAAAATATAAAGAATAAAGACTAAAAGAATGAAATCCACCATTATTTATATACAAGTATAACATAGGTATTTTGTCTATGTATTTTAAAGACTTCTTTTATTTTTCATTTTCATTTGGTTTTATTTTGTTTTAATATTTACATGTGTTATAAATGATAATTACCAAATTATAAAAATATAAATTTGTGAAAATAATAAATAATGAATAAATTGAATATTTAATCGGTATAATATATAATGAGGGTCAAAAACCTAACTTTCACACAGTAACTCCAAAAAATATAAAACCACAACCATTAAATAGCTTGTGAAAAGTTATATAAAATTAGAGGTGATTTTAATATGTTTTGAGTTTTTATTTAAAAGATATGGGTCGGGGAAGTTGGTTTTTTGGCTGTTTATTTTGTGTATAAAATGAACATTGTGTATTATTTTTATATAAACTCAATTTTGTATTTTTATTTACGTTACTATCTACAACTTTCATGTACAAAGTTTCTTTATTTGATAAATAAAAAATAAAGAATAAAATAGGTGTCAAAATGAATAAAAAAAAGAATAAAAGAATTGGTTTTTTATTATATTTTTGGCCCTATCTCCCCCTACTTTATTCCTTGTCGACCAACTCAATTCTTGACTTGGTCTCAGGGTTTAGGGTCATAAAATATCTTTGATATTTCATTCCTTTTTCTTTTCTTCTCTTTATTCCATAATTTTGGCATTAAAATTCTTATTTTATATACAAATAATACAATAAATAATGAATGCTATTATGTACAAATTAATGCTAATTATATGCATTAGCTAGGGTTTTAAAGGCTAAAATGATAGAATAAAGGTGATGAAATTGGGATTCATCAGGCACACGTCCAGGGATTTTTGGCTCTAATCCTTAAGGTTGCGTTCTCACCCACTCTGTATGGAGTGTACCTTAATACATTGAGGGGTTTGCTCTCCCAATACAAATTAAGTCCAGGTATTTTTATTTTTGCCAAGTTTTTAAAAGAGAAAATTTCTTTTTTTTAATTTTTGATGTTTTCCACTTTTTTGTATATCTTCAGAAATATCTAACGAGATATCGATTTCCTATTAATTTTCAAAATTGTGTCTGACGAATGGGGAACATGGAATGCAATGGAAAATAATGATGAAATGAAAAGATAGAAGGTTTACCTTTCTCCAGCACTCCGCATGCAAGTGATCTGCGCATAAACGTTAAACCTAGGCTAATGCATGAAAAGTCAAGAAAAATCGAGTCCCGATCAACAGTTCTAGCGTAAGAATGAATTATTTTTTAAAATTAATATATTATGCCTAAGTGTGGATTTGGGATCTAGGTTTTACTTTTAATCATCTAATCAGACATGCATATGCACCTAAGTGTGTATTTGGGAGATTGATCTGGTCTCTACACTATCAACTTATCGATTTCTGAAGAAGCCGGCTAATCCTGCAGGCCCTACAAATGGGTTAGTTAACACAGATAAAAAAATCAAACTGATACTTCAAAAAAAGCAAAGACACAACTGACTCAAAAATTGAGAAAAAGTCTCATGAAAAGCCGATAAAAATCGAGAAAAGGAAAACTGAGGAAATAAAGAAAAATCACACAAAAACTCATGAAGAAAATAAAATAAAATAAAAAATCATCAAGAGAAAAAGCAAACAATCGAAAATCAAGAAAAACTGAAGAAAATCAAGAAAACACGAAGAAGAAGAAAATAGAGAAAGGAGAAAAATATATCACAAAATAAAATCGAAAATCTCAAGCACGACTACACCACCGCAGCAATAATGCCATTTTCATAACTAAATTTTGCCTACGGTTAAAAGTTGTCAATGTAGAAACCGCAAAACAAAATTCAGCTAATCAACCAAAATTAATCAAACACCAAATCAACATATGTTTTCACTATTTGTTTATCCACGTAAGTGTACCTATGTTGAACACAAGGGGACAGAAAATCTTGCTCCAAAATCTCAAGTGAAAGAAATATTTTGTGATATTTTTTATCCTTCTTTTATTTTCTTCTCATGTGACAAAACGTTTTTTTGAATTTTGAATTATTATATTTTTTATTTAATTTTTATTTTCCAATTTTTATTTAATTTTCAAAGAGAATATTTTTTCAAATAGAAGATCTACTATATACCACAGGTGTAATAGAAAATAAATGTGATACTATATATTAGAAGAAAGAAGCTCAAACAACGGACACGAGAAAGAAAAGAAAACAAATTCAAAGTATATCGAAGATCAAGAGAGAAAATCCAAATAAAACTCGTGAAGAAATCCTTGAAACTCGATGCAAAAATAAAATGTAGAAAAAACACAATAATATACAGTGGTTTATAGTTGACGAATCCATGATTTATTAACATTTTGTCTGCATTTCATCTTAAAATCCTTAACAAATACATGTAAATATCCATTAATTTCCATTTATTAACAAAACTTAATTCATGAATAAAAATGCAATTTTCTTCATTAAAAACATGTAAATAAACAAAGGAATAAAATAAAGAAAACAAAAAGATGGCATATTGCAGATATGTATATATGTACAATATGACTTATAAAATATAAATATAACAGAAGGATATATTTATATAATCTAACCCTCGAGACCAAGTCAGCATGGATTAGTCGACAAACAAATAAGTAGGGGGAGATAAGGAAGAAAACCACAAAAAGAATCATTTATACACTCTACACACTATTCATTAATTATCAAATAAATATCTAAAGTTCAAAGATTTTTAATTAATTCATTTGAATATATATATATATATATCACCATGTATATAAAAATATAAAAATAAGTTAAAAATATTATCTTGTATATATGCCAAGAAATCTAACTTTTAAATTGTTAGTTTCACAACTTCTGAACAACATAACTTTCTCATGCAGATCCAATTTCACTCTACTCACCTTTAAAGTTTATAAAAGAATAGTCTCTTATTAATGAATGTGATTTCACTAAAATTAGAGTCCATTTTTAAATAGTCATTTTCGATACCTAATGATAATTGGGTTTCTGGGCTATTTATTTTTTTCAGAACATACTATTTAAAGTTTTAATGCTTTTATAATTTTTAATTATTTTCTTGATCTTGTGTTTTAACCATGAATTATTTAAAAAAATTTCACCATTATTTAATATTTCAAAGAAATAAAAAACCCTAATTTATAGTTGAATTTGAACTGTAGCTTATATATAACTATATTTATTTATATACCTAAATTAATTTACTAAAATTCAGAAAAATTCATACAGTTCTTATTTATTATCCTATTAATTAATAAAATGTAAAAATAATATGTAATTTATTAATTTATTAAATTAAAAATAAAACCCTATTCTCACATAGAATATATAATTATTTATAAATATTGGATTCATAATTCGTAAAATATATATTATTTACTAAAAGGAATTATAGCATAATGTAGATAATTAATTTGTATACACTTTTTGTTTTTACACTTATTTGAAATAACATTATTTACTATTTAATACGTATACTTAATTTATTTTTCGGCCTGGAGCTCTTTTCCTTAAGAAGGTCTGTTGGAGCTCTCTTCAACGTCCCTTCTTCATCTATTTTTCCCACGTCCACATAATACTTGATCATTCATCTAAACCCTCTATCCTAGAGACCTAACTACCATCATGCATGCCCACCATTAGATCCTAGCCTTCTACCCATCGATCCTTCTATTTATTGATCTAAAGTTCACCATTTGTGAACTAATTTTTCATAACTGATTCCAGTTCCAGAACCACCTGGCTGACCACCTTCTCCACCAAATTCCAACCACCGTAGGCTGTGACAGAACCTTGTCATCGACCCTCTTGGAGAAGGGAGGTTAGGAGGATTGTTCTAAGATCAGCAATTGCCTTGTAGCGCTGTTGTAGCGTGCGTGCAGCTCGGGAAACACTGGCCCTCGAGCTATGATATAGGTTCTTATGACCTCATTCCCCAGGCGTCCTTCTTCACCCCCTTTATGAATTCCTCATATTTTGAGCTCTATAAGCATCATTAATTACTCTCTTAGCTTGCCTTAATCACCATCTTCAAATCAAGATCGACATTACATTCAAATTTGACTCAATTTCCATCCAAATTTCATTGTGAACTACCTTTCCCTTGAATATTCTAGAGCTGCAGAATAAACTTATAATTGGCCAAGTCTACTGTGAATCGAGCAAGGTAACTTCAATAGCGGGAGCTCATAATCTTGTGGAGCAGTTACCCAACTTATGGAGCATCTCCTTCTTTATTGACGTCAGGCGATTGAGCTGCAATTAACTTCATATCCAAACCCTAGTTTACTCTTAGCAGGACATTGTTGTTGTCTTCTCCGAGCTCCCCTCACCGTAAGTGAGCCCGAAGGAGACAGAAGTTCTCCTTCTGTCCCTACCGGAGTATGCAGTAGCCAATGCTTCCTCCAAGGCTCGCAGGAAATCACAAATAGAAGGATTCGCCGCCACCGTTCTTCAGAGTTTGGGGAAGAACACACCAAGAACTTGAGCAACAATTAGATGCCACGTGTCCCACACCTACAACCCAGATCAATCAGCGTGTTATAATCACAGCCGCCACAAGCGCTGGGCAAATTGCATCATAAGCCCACTACTTAGTCCGGACTTCATAAACACCTCTAGAAGAAAACTTTTTGACATTTAGGTCCCTAAACAGGGAACTAAATGCAAGGAATCTAGATCTTTTCTTACAATTAGGTCCCTGGCCAGGGACCTAATTGAAGGAAAAGTACTTTCTTTTATTTGCATTTTTTATGTACTTCTACATTGACATTAGATACCTTGTGGACCTTGGATCATATTATAACATCATCGTATTTTTCTTCATTTTATTTCGAGTCAATTTTCAAGGTATTCTATCGCTTTTATATCAAGATTTTATTATTCACTTTTCAAGTTCGTTTTAATTATTTCTTTTCTTTTTCGAACCCGCTGCTCGAGGTTCTCATCATCTATATAGTATCATCTATATACTCTATTTTCCACATATTATATTGGGGATAACTTTTGTTTGAAAAATATCCCATTAAAAATCTAATAAAAATTGGAAAATTGAAATCAAATAAGAAGATTAAAAAAATAAAAATCCTAGAAAGTGGTTTCCCGCTTTAAATAAGAAAATAAAAGGAGGACCAAAAAATATCACAAAATATTCCTTTACTTGAAAATTCATGAGCACAGTTTTCTGCCTCCTAATGATCGACCCTGGAACTCCTCTTAGTTAAATAAATAGTGAAACACCAATCTTCCCATTGGTGTTAATTTTTGTTTGATTAATCAAATTTTGACTTAGTGGTTCCTGCATAGACATTCTTTTATGCACAATCAAAATTCGGTTATCAAAATGGTGCTGTTGCCGGGGAGGCGTAGCCGCACTTGAGATTTTTCGAGTTTTATTTCTTTTAATATTTTTCTTTTCTTTCTTGATTTTCTTCTTTTCATGTTTTCACGGTTTTTCTTCTTTGATTTTTCGTAGTTTTTTATCGTTTTCCTTTAATTCTGATTTTCTTGATTTTCTCTTATTTCTTTGAGAGTTTTGTATGACTTTTTCTTTCTCTGATTTTTTCTACTTTCTCGATTTTCTTTTCTCAATTTTTATTGGCTTTGTGTTGAGTCCTTTTTCTCGATTTTTGAGTCTGTTTTGTGTTTGATTTCTTTAGAGTTTTTGTTTGATTTCTTTTATTATGTGTAGCTAACCCATTTGCAGGGCCCACAGGATTAGCTGGCTTTTTCGAAGGCCGACTCAACTAAGAGTGTAGTGACCATATTATTCTACTCCGACCGATTGCAGAGGAGCAGAGCGGGTTATCCAAACAGAGTTTTCCAGGACATAAATTTTTGTTTTCTTCTGAGGGAGGGCACTTCACATTTTTCTATTTTTGTGAGAGATGAAGGGGTACTTGCTCATGTTACTTTTTGTAGAAAGGATTCCACAAAGTACATCCCGCCTGTACTTGGACTTCAGATCATTTTTTCGGGGTCTATGTCACTATGTGCCGGTGCACTTGGGGGACCTCCCGTGGTTTTTGGTTTTATTGATTTTTTCATTGTTTCATGTGATTTCATGGAGCCTATGGGTACATGATTGTTTAATTAGACGAGTAAAGTAAAACCCAGATCCCTAATCACCAATTAGGCATAAGTCAGATATTTTGAAAAACTAATTCGTTTTTATGCTAGAACAGTTGATTAGGACTCAGTTTTCATCGCTTTTGCTGCATTAGCCTTGGTTTTACAATTCTACACAAATCGCTTGCATGTATACTGCTGGCACAAGGTATGATTTCTATCTCTGCATGCATCATCATTTTTGGTTGCATTACATGATTCTCCCTTTGTGAGACACATTTTTGAAAATTAAAAAGAACCGCATTCCCGTTAGATATTTCTGAAAATATCCCAAAAAAGTGAAAACCATCAAAATTAAAAAAATATATATTTTTCTTTTAAAAACTTGACAAAAAATACCTGGACTAAATTTTTATTGGGACAGCAAACCCCACATTGTATTCAGATACAAGGGTGTGGATGCATCTTAAGTATTAGAGCCAAAAATCCCTAAACTTGTACCTTAAGTACCTGTGCATCACTTTTCGGTGCATGGATGCAACTGTAACCACTTGCCTCCGAACATAGAGATTCGTTTTGGTGTACACATACCTCACAGTTCACCTTGGGTCTGATATAATCTGGCAGCCTAGGTAGATGGTACCACTATTTAGGGGACTTGAGTGTGTACGATGGGCGACAGGTCTCCACTATGTGAAGTTGGTGAATTTGGGGCTTAGATTGTGTTTGTATGTGAGGTGTGCATTATTCCGCATCTTATATGCCTTCACACTCGTGTTCTTGATTTGACATCGTATTCTTTCCAGAATTCTTTTTGTTATCGAAGATGATGACTGGACGAATTTTATGCTCAGACTCTGTGGACTTTCGACCTTCCACTGTCCATCATATGTCTTCACAGACTCGTGATGACCCTCTTCTCGAGTTGGTCCTACCTAGTCACGAGGTGAATAAGACCTAGACTCCCTCACCTCCCAACACTTCAGTTGAGGCAGACCCCCATCTTAATTTTTCCCTTATTTCTCCTGTATGTTTTTCATAGTGTTCTTGTGAGACTTTTTCCTTCCCAGAGGAATCGAAGAACATGGCTAGATGGAGGGACAAATTGAGGACAAAGCTGTTGAGGAGAGACAGACTGATGAGAGACGTACAAGTTGGAGACACGATCCAGCTTCGAACATTACAGATGGGATTCTAGACACATTACAGTAGCTAAGCCTTCAAATTAGAGAGCAATGTAGTGTCTAGGATGAGCCTAGAGCTGAGATCATTATGCTGAGAGAAAGAGTTGGGATCCCATTACCACCTGCCATGGTTTCCTCTACTTTACGAGATGAGTATGACCCAGGAGCAAGGATGCTACACCATTGGATTCGGTTACCAACAAATCAAGGGTCATACGAGCTGAGACCATCCTTCATTTCACTTCTTCCCAAGTATTATGTGAACACATCAGAGGAGCTATTTACCTTTCTACAACAGTTCGAGATTATTTGTGGTACATCTAGTTATCCAGGAGTTACGCATCAGGCTATACACCTCAAGAACTTCCCCTCTGCCTTAGCTAATAAGGAGCTTTACTAGTTGAGTCATTTGGGGAGGGAAATTTCTACATGGGACGATCTGAAGTCCACATTCCTACACAAATATTTTCCTCTAGGACATATGGATATGATGAAGAGTCAGATCTCCATTTTTACATAGCTACCACATGAGTCATTCCATGAGGCATGGGATAGATTCAACGATTTGACAAAGAGATGCCCTCATCACGAGATTCCTTTCAAGGTGCTTGTTCAGAATTATTGTGGAGGATTCTTGCCAGATGTACAAGGCCTAGTGATCACCACATGTGGCAACAATTATTTGAATAGGGATCCCGAGTCAGTTTGGTCCATCTTTGAGGGGATGGTAGAGAATTTATGCATAGTCGATTCTACTCGGGCATTCCAGAAGGGCCCACAACCACTACACCACTGAGAACATCAGAAGTTGGTACATGTTTCTGATTTTGAGTCACAATCTAACATGGGATTTATTGGTGAGAAATTGAAATTAGTTGATGTGATTTAGAAGAAAGTTCAGGATTTACAACCGCTGTGAGAGTTGTAGAAACTCTCATCACTTCCTTAGCAGTCGAGCGATCTGATGAAGAAGGGGACCGAGTTGCAGCTTCAGTACTAACAGTCTCGCACTCCTTCTTCCACTTCTCAACTTGTATGGAGATCTTTAGCCTCTCCTCCCACCCTTCAGATACAATATGATCAGAGCAAGCCGGTACAATCTATCGAGCCTCCAAAGATTGATTGGTATGAGGATCTGTACAAAGCCAACTCGATTCAGATCACTAGCCCTAGAGATGATGATGCTGATTCTCATGCTACTCTTAAGATCAACGAGATATGGTACACTCCTCTTCAACATTCACTACACTTTACTCCTTAGAGCGTACACCATCAGCAACAATAGCGACGTAGTCATACACAGTATGGATGTTCACATTTCCAGCACTGTTGACGAATCATGAACTACCATATGCTAATTAGTATGAATTAGTGCATGAATAAATGTGTTTGTCATTTCATTATAGGTGGGAAATCAGAATCAATCAAGAAGATAACCACTAACTTTAATTAGTCAAATTTAATCGAAGCAGTTTTATATTTATTTAGCCTAGGCAGGTCCCAGGGTCAAATTCGACGAGGCAAAGGAACAACCTAGATTAATGTCTACCAAAGTTCGTGTACGATTTTTTAAGCATATTTTTTTTGAAATTTTTAATGCAATTTTAGAATGCAAATGAATGACGAGTCCGATAATGTAGCGTTTAAGAAGTTGTTTTTATCGTCTTGCGTAAAAATAATTAGTCGTGCGTTGTAGGCGGCAATCGAAAACGGTCAAGAAAATAACCACACAAAATTTAATCAATTTTTAATCAAGTGGTTTTATGTTTATTTTACTTGAACAAGTCCCAAGGTTGATCACAAGGAGGCAAAGGAACAACCTAGAGTTATGTCTATCAAAGTTCGTGCGGAGTTTTCAAGGCGGTCTCAATTTTAGAATTTTCAATGCAATAGAAGGTGCAAAGTGCAAATTTAGCCTATTCTAGGGACTAAAATGTAAATTACGTTCAAACGATGTCCGAAAAATATGAAATTTGGCCACTATGTGAAATATGATGAATGAATGCCTTGTAATTTTTTTGGAATTTTTGGATGCAATATGATTTTTTTATGGATTTTTAAATGCAAACAGAATGATTTTCAATATTTAATTATAATAAATATTAAGCCTGCTTATTTTCAAGAAATAAAATTATCTAAGATCTATCACTAGGTGATGAATCTCAGAAAAATCCTAAACCTTGAAAATGTGGGGTTTAATACCTATTAAAAATTAAACATTGGAATATGCAAAATGATTTCTATAGGGCAAATAACGAATGCAAATGCAATTCTTTTTGGGCACAATGTCAAGCACAATCAACTCTACGATCTATGATTTTTTGGAGATTTTTAGAGCAACGGTTAATCAATTATAAATTTCAGAGCAAGAAATGGGCAAAATACGAAAATTTCCATAAAACAATTATTTATTAATTAACCATCCATCACAAAAATAGCCACAATATGTCAAACAGTAGAGAATTAAGTGACAAACAAAATGCTATTTTTGTATTAATAAAATAAGGTAAAGAAAAGGTCTAAAATCACAGATGAACACAGGGGTACAAATGCAATATAAATAAAATAAATAATGCAGGCAGGAGGGACCTAGATGTATTTACCAGAACTTAGGAGATTAAATGCGCAAAATTCCCAGCAGGTCACGTGCTACGCACATGACCCCTGGGTCAGTGGGTCTGATCTACAAAATGGGGAACCTCTGGGGGCTTGTTTGCAATTGACCCAGAGGGTTACGTGCAGAGCACGTGACCCCTGGGACGAAGGATGATGGCGTTCCCCCACCCTCACGTGCCGCGCACGTGGTGGGGGTCTTGGCCTCTGTGCCAGCCTAAGGCGGTGGTGTCGAGGCGGAGCTCCGGTGGCGAGAGCGACGGTCGCGTGTGGCGTGGCATCGCGCTGGATGTGGTGGCGCGAAGCTCCTGGGCGGAGGCGTACTCAATGTCGTTGGCGTAGACGGTGATGGAGTCGAAGTCGTAGGTGCGGCGTCGGCCGTTCTCTGGCCGATGCATGACTAGGGGGACGGTGGGGCTGAGGTTCTCGACGAAGAAGGTGGCATTGGGCTCGAGTCGGCGGAGTTGTCGTGGACGTCGGCGGTGTAGCTAACTCAAGGCGGAGGAGAACGACGAAGTTGAACGAGTCATTGGAGGTGTTGTCGTGGTCGATGTTGTTGGCTCAACGGCTAGCCGGAGCAGAAGCGTACGCGGAGGAGAAGCTCCGTGGCTGCGACGAGGGCCGGGGGAAGTGGCATCGGATCTCGTCAATGGCGAAGCTCCGTGCTGTCACCACCGGGCTTCGCCTGAGGCTGTCGGTGGATGATTTGCGAGGAGGGGCGGCGATGGCTTTAAATAGGGGAAGTGGATTCAGCCGGAGATGGAAGCTATGGTGGGGATTTGATTTGGATCGAGATCAGGGATGATCAGGAATGGGGATCTGAGAGGGCAGCTGCGAGATACGTGCGCCGGTGATGGGTGAGATTAGCGGCGAAGTCGCAGGACGGCGGAAGTTCCAAACACGGAGGCGGCAGTGCTCGATTGGGAAGGAAGGGGGGTTGGAGAAGATGAGTGATGGACCGTCCGATCGGCCGAGATCGGGCGGCCAGCTGGTCGACACGTGGCGCTTGGGGCGCAAAGCTGAAGGGCGGATGCACGTGCAGTGCACGTGTGGGGCGGCACGTGCGCTGCACGTGAGCGACTTTTATTTTTTATTTAATTTTTTTTATAAAACGAGTTTAAAAATGCCTCAAAAATAGCTGACACGTGGCGGCTCCAGGAGCTACCACGTGTCAGCACCAGAAAATTCGAAATATAAATCTTTTGTAAAATCGATAAAAATAGTAAATGACCTCGGATCAAAAAATTTCTTCACGAAAATTGCTCGTCTTGATGAGATCTACAACTTTCATGAAGACATCAAAACCAAAATCGATCATCTGCACAAAGTGGTATTTTTGGGGTATCCCATGTACATAAAACACCTTGATTTTGGGGTTTTGTATTTTTTTGTCATTTTTAAACAAGATAAAAAACCGGAAAAAATATAAAAAAATCAAAGACAAATAAAGACATCTAAATCTAATTGTTTTGGATTTTTATTGATTAAGAAAGTATGTACATAAAATATGGGTCAAAAATCGCTAAAATACACAATGTATAAAAGAGGCCCAAAACCCAACTTTCACATACGAGCTTCGATTTTCTTGAACTTGGTCTTGTTTTGAAGGTTATTGAATGTGCATTAGTTCAAAAGTGAGTACTATAAAATCGGACATTGGATGGGGAAGATATGGGGTTTTTAGTCTGGGAATCCTAAAATTAGGGTCTGGGTTTTTGGTCCACTTATCTGGGTTAGTTATTTTTTGTATTTTTCCTTTATTCTTGTTAGTGAGATGTACACAGTGGAGGTGGTTTTGGGTCAATCAGAGTTAGCATGAATGAGTTAAAAATCTGGGAAGTTAGGCTATTTACAAGTCACTTTTGGCTTGGATTTTTGGCTTCTTATTTTGTGCAAAAATTTGTGCGAAAATGCAATTTTGATGAAATAATGCATGAATGCTAATTATGTAGAATAGATGCAGGAATGTTGTTAATTTTAAGGGATTTGAGCTTAATAAATGAGATTTAGAGTGATGAATTCGAGATTTATCAATGAACTATAGGCCAATTTTAAGAACTAGAAAATTAACATCAATCAAAGATGTCCAAAAATCACAAAACTTGGCTAAGATGTTACTTATGATAAAATGAATGTACTGCAACTTTTTTGGAATTCTCTGATGCAAGATGAATATTTTATGAATTAGTGAATGCAAAAGTTTGAATTTCAATAATTAATTATAATAAATATTAAACCAACTTATTTTCAGGAAATAAAATTATCCAAGATATATCAATAGATAAAATATCCTAGAAAAATCCTAAACCCTAAAAATGTAGAGTTTAATACTTATTAAAAATTAAATATTGAAATTTACAGAATGACTTTTTAAAGAGATTGATGCATGCAAATTAATATTTTTTTAGCACAATGAGAAATATAATTAATTCTACTATTCAAGAATTTTCAATAAATTTTCGAGCAATGGTTAATTATGTATGAATTTCAGATCATATCAGTTGCGAGAGAGAGCTATTGTGACAGGGTAGCTGCTCCTTGATCAGGGGTGCATGAGATCGGTTTGAAGGTGTGATTCATCTTACTCGCTGGAGCTCCGCAAGGAGTCGAGTTTCTATGTTTGCCATCGCTTATTGTGGTGATAATCATTCACCTTCCATCCTTAGGTAATTTAGGTTAGTTTCCTGTTAATTCTTCTTTTATTTTCATATTTAATCTTCGTTTGTAGCTTAGATCAGATCCACCTAATCATCCTCCGATCCGACCGATCGGAGGCTCTCCGATCATCCACACTCATCACCAACCGCTTCTACACGATCAGCATAACTTTCTTCAGCCTTCTCCCCAACTATTGATCACCAGATCGTTTCAAATATGAACAGTAGCTCCCATCCCGACCATCAATGCTGGAGCCCTCGTCCATCTTCATTTCCTTGAATTTTAATCTAATCAATCTAGCCGGGGAGATCCTTTGAGCAACAATGATAATCTGCAGGGTTAGGGACGTGACCTGGAGAAATTTAAGCTGCAGATACCCAGTAGCTTCAGATCTTCGAACAACGGCGATTGGTCATTATCGAAGCATCAAATCGATGGAGGGACGCTGCAAGAGTATGATCAATCTTTTGGGAGGCAGATTCAATGCAGATCGAGCGAGCTTCGAATGATCAAAACATAGATCATCCCTCCTTCATTCCAATTCATTTAGATAGCTCCTGTGCATAAGATGAAGAACAAGGGCTCTATATTTGATCTCTACCGTCGGTAAAGCCCCGATTCCAAACCGTGGATTAAATTCCAGATCAGATCGAGACCTTCCATGCACGCTTTCACATCAGTTATCTGATCAGCATCCATATGATCCAGCTATCGATTTAGCCACGCATATAAAGGGTATATTTTCACCCTAGCCCTTACAAGTTTTAGTTTTGTAAATAAACACTTAAGTGGACATGTGTCGTGTGATGCTTGCTTTGCTAATTGCATTTATTTCCTTCTAGTTTTGCTAATTTACATTTTAGTCCAGTGAGCTTATATTAATGTGTGGCGTACGTGATGGTTTGGTTCGTTTGCAATTTATATCATGTGGTTTGTTGTTACCAATTACACCTTAGAATTTAATAATTCCCAATAGGCTTGTGCCAACACACCTCACGTGTACTGGCATGAGCAACTTTTGGGGAAATTATGGGGTACGCCCCTATATTTCTTGTTCTGTTATTCCTTCAGTCTTTTGAATAAAATTCCTTGCATAAATACCCCTTTGAGTCTAAATTAATTTGTGTTGATTAATTCTTAGTCTTAATAAATTCTTAGTCTTCTTTAAAATTTCTTTAAAAATTATAATAAATTCTCGTGAATCATTATTTGCTACATTTATTTTGTTTCGAATTTTAATTAGTTTATTATTAAAAATAAAAAATAGTTTAATTTGTTCTCATTTGTTGAAAATAATTCTCTAAAAATATAGAAATTCTTTGAAAAATTTTATACAAAATTATGGTTGCTTGCATTGATTTGTTTGAATTTTCGCACAAATTTCACCTTTTAATTCCCTACAAAAGCCATAAAAAATATAAAATACTAAAAACTTATAAAATCTTATATAAAATCACATAAAATTCATTAAAATCTTAAAAAATACCTTGTTGAAAATGTAATAACATTTCCTTATATATATATTTCAGATATTTTTGCATTTATTTTTTATTGTAAAAAAACATTTGCATTGTTCACTATTTGCCATTTTTTGTATTTAATTGTTTTAAAAATATAAGAAAACTAAAAACACTCAAAAATTGTAAAAACATCGAGAAACACATTTTTTAGTTTTATTTTCTATGCGTTTTTGAGTTGTTTGAAAAAATGCAAAAAGTTTGGTTGTGTTCTTTTCTTTTTATTTTTTTTCCTTGTTTTCCTTTTCTTTTATTTAAAAAACATTTGAAAATTTTAAAAATTCATAAAAATTACATAATCAGACAACCATAAAAAATTATAAAAATTAAAACCCATAAAAAATTTAAAAAAGATAAAGAAATATATACAAAAACCAATCTTGGATTGCTTTGAGCATCCTCTTTCTTTTCTTTGAATCTTCTTTGAATTGAATAACCCTCGAGATTAATTGTGGCCTCTCCAAGTTCGATCCTGTAGGCTATACATGTCAATAAAATAGCATCTTAGTTCTCTTGCTTACATTCATCTTTTATTTTCTTTGCTTAAGATCTTGTTTAGCTTAATCATTTTTGTTTGAGTGAAATTTGGGTTACATCTACACTAGACTTTATTTTTAAATTTTTAAAACCCGAATTTTCTCGATAAAATAGGTCCTATATGGAAATATTACAAAACATATTACACTGTAGTCTAAAGATAAAATACGAAAAATAAATAAAAAATTGCATTGGGTAGAATGTGAAATATACCCAAAACCATACGCTGATAAATGACAAAGATCTTTTCACTTAATCAACCAGCGATCCATATCTTCCAATATCCCTACACATATGAAGAGTCTATAACAGATGGATGGCTCGATCAAATGATTGGAGCATGGCTTGATCTTATGGACATAAAAAGAACTAGCGAGGTGCCTACGATCTGATGGTGGATTGGTCAACTGGAGGAACGACAAAGAACACAGAGGAGACCCTTCTTCGATCGGTAGTGGTTGTGTCCTCCGGCCACTCGAGGAGTTGCTGAGAGGCTCGGTAGACTCCTGTCAGTTTTTCGGTGTAGCTAGGGTGCTCAAGAAAGTTTGAGCCTCACTAATCAGGACCGGAGCTCTAGGGACTATACATCACACCTGGAGGCTCAAGAATGAGTTGATTGAACCCAGTTAGGATCCCTTTGAGGATTGGACCTGAACGAAACTAGTGATAGCTCGACGGTGGTGCTCCCAACCGGGTTATTAGACAAAACAGGGGAAGGATGAGTTGGAATGATTCATATATAGCTTGCGATGGAGGAAGGAGAATGATGGCTCAATCTGAGCAAGATAGAAATGCTCTAATGGGTCATGAACATGAATAATATGAAGGGGAGAGAGATGATTGGTCAGTGAGGCGACAATAGGTTAGAATCATGATGAACAAAGGCCGGAGCCTAGATCTCTTGTGTACGATTTTTTGGTTTTTTGGCTAAAACTCAATTAAAATCGAATGAAACAAAATGCTTGGTTACATTACAGGCTTGATTACAAACTAAAATGACAAAAAATAGCATCTCACCAAGTTGGGATGACCTGGGAGCAGAGGTTTGCCGGAGCAAGCTCCAATACGAGCTGAATCACCTTGATTTGATATTTTCCTCACCTTGAATTGCTAGGGGCTCATTCCTGTCATGAAGGGCTCACTCCTGAGCTAGATATTAAGGGGTTAGGATGGGTAGATATGGATTAATATTGTGAAGGAAGGGGAGGTTCTTCATTTATAGATAAGGTCGAGGAGTCCCCTTTCAATTAGGACTCTACCAACCTCGAGGAAGACCGATGGAATCCATTGATCATGCGTTATTTAGGGAACTCCCATAAAATATTTTCGTTCAAATAGCAAAGCAAGAAGTTTATTGCCTCAGCTTCAGAAAATGGAGGGAAAATGGGGATCTGATACACACCTGGGCACGAGGGCTTTTGAGAGGGGGTGTTGACCGGGGGGATCAACACTCCCTAGATCCTTATTGGTCCACATATGCACAAAATGGCATGACATAAATTAAATAAAATAAAATTGAGAAGAAATTAGTAAATGATTTACACAAACAGGCCTAAAACCCAACTTTCACATATGAGCTCTGATTCGCTTGAACTTGGTCTTGTTTTGCAGGTAGTTGAATGTAAATTAGTTCGAAAGTGAACAGGATCAAATCAGACACTTTATGATGAAGATGTAAGCATTTTAGTTAGGTCATCCTGAAATTAGGGTTTGAGTTTAGTGATTTTTTGTATTTTCCTTTATTCTTGTTAGACATATATATATACAGTGGATATAGTTTCAAGTGATTTGCATTTAGTATGAATTAATTAAAAATCAGGGAAGTTAGATTATGTTACAAGTCAATTGGGCTAATATTTTTGGCTTTTTATTTTATGTAGTTATGCATGATAAAATGCAGTTATCACTTATACATGCATAAATTTATTTATGCAAGATAATGGATAAAATGTAGATGAATTTTGAGGAACTGAGCTTAAGTAATCACTTTTAGAGTGATGAATCATAGATTCATCAACCTCTTATACTTAAACCATGCTCGTTAACGGGCATCTAGAGAATGAAATGAGGTGAAATGAGATGGGGTTCCATACAAAGACCATGTGCAGAAGGTGAAAATAGAGATAGATCTGACCTTTGGATTATTAATTTGGTGGAACTCCTATGAGAATTAGGGTTTTAAAATCAATAGCCTCCATGTTCTACACATCATTGTCACAGTTTCAGCTCGGAAGTCATCTTAGATTAATCCTTTTTCCAAAGCATACCCCAGGAACATTGAACAATTGACCCATGTGTGTGAAAGGTTTTAGCTCTTCCCACCAAGAATGTCGGATTACCATACAAACCTCCTCTACAATAACTTGTCCTCAAGGAGTCAGGTATTTCCTTCTAAGGTTCGTCGTGTTGTGTTCACAATCAAAAAGAGGTAGAAATTAGAAGAAGGGAAAAGAATTGAAGGGTGACCAGTGTAGTCACCTCTCCTTGTGAAGCCGGCCAGTTTAGCCAAGTCTCCACCAAGATCTATAGGTTGTCTTGAAGCATGGACCATTTTTGATCGAATATTTATTTGGTAGTTGGCTTCTTTTTGTTTGGATTTTTGGTAGCTCTGTGTGGATCTTGTTGTGCCCCTATAGATATGGATTTTTTTCCGTATTTGGGGTATTATAAAAAATTGTAACTAGCCATCTATCCCTTATCTGAAGCTTTATTTCAACCTGTACTCCGGTCATTAGATGTCTATACTACCATAAAAGAAACTCACATAGTCTTCCAACACCCCATTTGAGTTGAGCTAAGTGCATAATGTGAGAGTACAACTTAATTCCCTATTCAAGAGTCGTACCCAGAATGAGACGACCAGTAAGACACTAAGAGTCAATATCTACACATTGTAATGTGGAACTCAAAGAATTAAGTCAAAGACCTCAAGCTTCTAAAATCCTATTTCTCGGTGAAGTTCCTCAGAAAATTAGGTGGATCAAGTTCAAGTCAAGACCACACTCAGTTTGTGCTAATAACTCGGTTCAGAACCGAAGGACTTTTCACCAATGAAGAATCATGTAATGCTGGATGAAGTGTAGAGTGTGATATGCAAACAAGTTTTTCTTATTAGTTTTTCTTTGAAATTTTTAATGCTCTTTTTTTTATGAAAAAATGAATAAGAAGCCATTTTTCAAAACTTCGTAGTGTTAGTTGCACAAAACACAAAGTTAGTTAGTTTTTTTGTAGATTTTATATGTTAGTTACCCACCCGTAAATAAGAATATAGACTTATGTGAAAGTACAAGCTATGGGTAAAATATATACAGAGTATATACACACCCCCTATACTTAGCGAGTGTTATGTCCTTAGAGCACAAGAAGCGCAAAGAAGACATAGCTCGAGCTTAGCGATAAGAGAGTTAAGAAGAAAAAGAAAAGCAAAAATCGGTCTGTCCCCCTATACTTAGGATGCGTACAGTCTAAGTATAGAAGAAGTGCAAAAAATGAGGCGATCAAGGGGATAAGTAAATGCGGACAGTATATATAGCGGGTATCGCATCCCTCTATAAATAGGCTCTGGTCAACCTAAGTATGGAAGAAGGGTCGAATTGAGGCGGTTGAGGGTAGAAGTCTATGAGGAGACTGGTATATACAGATGGAATTAATCCCCTCTATACTTAGGCCTTGGCATAAGTAGAGGAAGAATAAGTACAAGGGAAGTGATGGGGTTGGGAGGGAAGGGTGCCGATGATTAAGGAGGTTTTTGGCAGATCTTTTTGTGAGCTTGTGGCAGGAGGTCATAATGATTTAAAGAAGATGAAGAAGACAAGTCCCAACTATCATCAGTGTCATCCTCAGAAGAATCATCTTGGAGAGTGTTTTGATAGGAAGAAGATGAAGCATATGAATCAGATGATTCCCAATCGTCGTTAGGGTTATCCTCAGAAGAATGGTATTGGAAGGTGGAGGAACTCTAGATATTCTTGTTCTTAAGCTGCTTCATCAAGATGAGCTTAGTCTTGTTGTCAATTGCCTTATCCTCGGATGATGAATTATTCTGAAGCACCATTCTTAATCTGGTCATAAGAGATTAGTCAGGTATATTTAATGAGATCGGAAGAGTCGACTCTCGAGGAATAGCAGTGAGGGACAGGAGTCGTCCAATGGGAGTTGATATTCAGCCGCTTGTTTAGATAGGGCGTCAGAATTGCTGAACTGAGCTCGCTCATAATGATTACCTTATCCGGAGCTTATTAGGAATTATCAAAAGATTCCTCTTCTAGTGTGTCAAAGGTGACTTTTTAAGTCTGTTTACCAGATAACTGATTAGATAAAGGAGTAGCTGGAATGGGCATTTTGGTCTTTGTTGTTTGTGAAGGTGCAGGTCCTTGTAGTGAGGTGTTGACATTCGTGTCTTCAGATGAATAACCATTGAAATATTCCTCCCTAGTCAGCGAATGTCCCGCATATTTGTTCTCAATTGACTTGACGTTGGTCCATTTCACTGTCAGATTGATTTGAATAAGGTTGTTGGAGGAGGCCTTGTCCGACTCAAGGTAAGCCCATGCCCGTGTTTGCTCATCATAAGCACCATATATATGGTAAAGGTCCTGTATCACGTGTTCTTTTATACTATTTGTCATGATAGTGGTTGAGGTGCAAGCAACAGGGAATGGGATGATGAGATGAGCCTCTGAACCAATGGTCTTCTCATTAGTCGTTATCTCAGTTGTAGCAGTGGGGTAGGGCTCTTCTACCGCTTGATGGTTACGATTGTTGATGGATTTGTGGGTTGCTTTAGAATATCGTGTTTCCTCAAAGACATGGCAAGATCGAAGTGCTCCCAATGCAGTAAAATTGATTTCCTGAGTCTCACACTCTATACTTGCCTTAGCTAAGGATGAGAATGGTTTTTGAGAATGATTGGAGACTGGGTGAACTCTCCTTGATGCTCATTATCAAAGATCGTGAAGTCCACCTTTAGTGGAGCACGTTGGAATGTAATGATGACTAAACTTGTTCCTCTCGGTCGTTTTATAGATCGATCAGCTAGCTAAACGATCTCTCTTGATTTCCTGATTGGTTAGAGTTTGAGCTTGTCAAACTCGGAGGTCAGGAGGATGTTGATTAGTGAGTCATGAACGATTCGGGCATGGGTGAATGTCGTGTCTTCAATTCCATAGTCAAATCAAGGCAACCGCTTCACTCTACAGCTCTTTATCTTTCTTCTCATCATAAAAGAGGTGGCCATTGACAATATATGTCTTTTGGTCTTTGTTCTCTTCATGCCCGACTTTTTCACCATTAATTTACTCTTTACAAATCTTTCCAGTGTTTAATGGAATGATTTAATGGAAGTTCAAAAATCAATCATTTATCTGTTGCTTCCCTAAAAGTAGGATCCAAATTACTCAAGTCATCTCCACTTTCTATTTTTTATGAGTTTTTCTTCTTTTTTTTTAATTTTGGGTGTTTTTGAATTTTTCGATTTTTTGGTCTTTGTAGTGTAGTGTGTAGATGTGGTGTTTTCCATAGAAGAGGAGGGGTTTTGATCAGAGTTAGAGTCATAGTCATTGTCATCCCTAAGGGAGTAGTATTCAGAGGTGTCACTATTAGAGTCATCCCTATGGTGTATAGAGTTTGTAGGTTTTTGAGAATTATCCGGATTTTCAAATGAGATCCAATCATTTTGTCTTCCATTTTTATCCACAAGTTAGGCAGAAATTCTCTCAATATATCCCCTCTCTATCCTAACATTTCATCCTCGAAAAACTTTTCATTATCAATCATGGGCAGAGTCTGCTCTATGGAAGGATTCTGCAGAAATCTGAAGGTCTCATACTCGACATACTGTGGCTCAATCATGCAATGTTGTGTAGAGTAGAGTCCATTTCTGTGGTCGTAAATGGTCAGATCCTCACACGGTGAAGTCAACATGAAAGGTTCATGTGTGTTGATGTCATCAGTCCAATCCTCTGTATGTGCAGGCAATCCGTAGGAGTGGTATACAGGTTGGTCAATAGAGATTTGATCATTAAGGTCAATCCAGGATGGGTAATCATCAGGTGTAGGCCGCTCCATTTAGTTTGGTTGGTTTTTCATGTTATTCCCTAAGGTCCACTCCATATGTGTTTTTGTGAATTGTTGACCTCTCCTAACTTTATTGTAATGAGAAGATGAAGTAGGTTGGGGTTGGTGTATTTGCTAGACATTTATCTCAATAGTAGATTGTTCTTCAAATGGTTCATGAGTTTTGGCAAGAAATCAGGAATAAGATGGGTCTGCCCAAGATGGAATTTGATCGTGTGTAGAAAAAGTCGGGGGAGGTGGGAAATATGATGAAGTATTTAATTCAATGAGATGATCTGAGTAAAATATATTGGAATTCATAGAATGTACCGGATTTATCCATGGGCGAGAGTCTCCTACGAATGTCAAAGGATGCCTACCAAAAGAGGGTTTTGAAGATTTGGGTTTGATCGAAAAGAAATAATATAATGGATATAGAAACCAATGTCCCATCAATTTCAAAGGATGTTGATGAGTTGTCATAATGGATCTTGGTTAAAAATGTTCACGTGAACGGGATAGTATCACTAACTAATACTAATATAACTAAAGCTAATACTAATTACTAATATAATAGAAAAGAACTGTCTTTTCTGTATACTTTCCCCAGTTCCGTTGCTACCGCGGGCCTTACGCAATCGATCGGATCATATAGATATTAGATATCCCTTCTTCAACACAACATAGGTCATCGAAAGGATCTCGGACGACTCACCAAAGCACGAAAGCCAGGATATTTCAGAAAATGGATTCCTATTTGAAGAGTGCATAACCGCATGGATAAGCTCACACCAACCCGTTCATTTTGGATCCAATTAGGGATTTTCCTTGGGAGGTATCGGGAAGAAATTGGAATGTAATAATATCGATTCATACAGAGGAAAAGGTTCTCTATTGATTCAAACGCTATACCTATGAGATAGGGATAGAGGAAGAAGAAAAAATAAATAAATAAGTAGAAGAACCCAGATTCCAAATGAACAAATTCAAACTCGAAAAGGATCTTTCTGATTCTCGAAGAATGAGGGGCAAGGGGATTGATCGAGAAAGATCTCTTGTTCTTATTCTAAGATCGTGATTTGATCCGCATATGTTTGGTAAAAAGAATAATATTCTCTTTTGATCATAATCCAAAATGGAAAGTGTTCAATTGGAACATGAAAACATGACTGAATTGGTCTTAGTTACTCTTCGGGACGGAGTGGAAGAAGGGAGGAGACTCTCGAAGGAGGAAAAGGATCCAATTACTTGGAAAGAATTGAACGAGGAGCCGTATGAGGTGAAAATCTCATGTACGGTTCTGTAGAGTGACAGTAAGGGTGACTTATCTGTCAACTTTTCCACTATCACCCCCAAAAAACCAAACTCTGCCTTACGTAAAGTTGCCAGAGTACGATTAACCTCTGGATTTAAAATCACTGCTTATATACCTGGTATTGGCCATAATTCACAAGAACATTCTGTAGTATTAGTAAGAGGAGGAAGGGTTAAGGATTTACCGGGTGTGAGATATCACATTGTTCGAGGAACCCTAGATGATGTCGGAGTAAAGGATCGTCAACAAGGGTGTTCTAGTGCGTTGTAGATTCTTATCCAAGACTTGTATCATTTGATGATGCTATGTAAATCGCTAGAAACATGTGAAGTGTATGGCTAACCCAATAACGAAAGTTTCGTAAGGGGACTGGAGCAGGCTACTATGAGAAAAAAGATCTTCTTTCTAAAGAGATTCGATTCAGAACTTTTCTATGTCCAGGGTCCAATATTGAAATCATTTCAGAGGTTTTCCCTTACTTTGTCCTATGTTATTAGTAACTTGTACAGTTCACATTCTTTGGCTCTACCCATGAATTATATAATAATAGGTCTTCTCACAATAAGAGCTACCCATACAGTGACGGCATTTAATTATGAAAGTTGGCTAGGTAGCTGACCCTGTTAGTCCGTTATTTCAAGAATCGTAGCATAATTTTGTTGTTTCTCAAATATCATGCATTTTCCCCACTTAGTGGATAACCATTTGATTTGCTACCAATGGGGAATTGTTTTTCATCCTAAATCAAGGTGATTGGATTTACACCAATAGAAACCATAAATTCTATACACAGTATAGGTATATAATAAATCTTTATTTTTCGTTTAGATAGTAAGTAAAATAAATAGTTTTTTCCATTCTATCTATTGTACTTATTGATATTGGAAAAATTATCTCGTTTGTTCGAGTTGATGATCTGAACGAGTCGCACATACACCCTAGTACATGTTCCTCGACGCTGAGGGCATCCTCGAAGAGCGGGAGATTTCGTAACATTTCTAATTGGCTGTCTTGTCTTTCTAATAAGTTATTTAATAGTTGGCATGTTGAATCATATATATTTTAGAATGGGCTGGTTTAGATCGATCTTAACCTGATGATTATGAATTATTTCCATTCAATTGAATTAATATTTTATCGGTGTAAAATATTTAATATCAAATCATGGAAAATTTGAATTATGGTTTGAAATTCATGGATTTATTTTATACGGGATCTTCAGTATTTTCTACTGCTACAAGATCAACAATGCCATAAGCTTGGGCTTCTGCTGCTGACATAAAAACATCTCTTTCCATGTCTTCGGATATAACCCATAAAGGGTTTCCCGTTCTTTGTACGTAAACCTTTGTAAGGGTTTCGCGAAGTTTCAGTAGCTCTTCCGCTTCCAGGATAAATTCACCTGCTTGTGCTTCATAAAAAGAACTAGCAGGTTGGTGAATCATAACCCTGATGATATAACATCATGAAAGGTTCTTCTATCTCGCATAATTGATCAAACAAAAGAAAGGGATAAAAAATGCCAAGAAGAAAAGATAGAATTGAACAACCGTACAGGCATTTTTTATGTATACGGCTCTGCAATAAAATTTTCTTTGCCCTTCTTTTTTCTGTTGAAGAAAAATACAGAAGAGAGACAAAAAGAATCCATTCGATTCAGATTGTTGAATAATCTATTTACCACCCTTCCTTTCGTATTCCTTTTTTAGGAGTTAAAAAATACTATGATGGTTCTGTTGCTTTATATATTTATCTTATACGTGATTTAGCAATCCCAAGGTGTTTTTTGATCCGATCAAAATAAGAAAAAACAAAGATCTTGTTTCATCTTCTTACTCTTTCTTTCATAAATAGCGGAAAGAAACTTTTAGTATGTAAGAAAAATGGTTTGTGACGCTGAAAGGGTTCTCTGACACATAATACCAAAATAATAAGACCAAATCCGGAAATAACCCTTGTTTCATACTACTATTTCGATACGTAATCTTGTGTTACGAAAAAACAAAAAAAAAGATTTGTTTGTATCGAACTTAAAGTGTCATGCTATTATTACTTATTATTCATATTCAATATGGCGAAGGCATAGTCTTTTTTCTTAAATAAAACAAAAAACTCATTGGCGCCAAGCGTGAGGGAATGCTAAACGTTTGGTAATTTCCCCCCCTACCAGAATGAAAGATCCCATTGAAGCGGCTAATCCCATACATATTGTATGTACATCTGGTGGCACAAATTGCATAGTGTCATAAATAGCTATTCCTGGTATTACCCATCCTCCGGGGGAGTTTATAAACAAATAAAGATCCCTAGTATCATCCTCTATACTAAGATATACCATAAGACCAACAAGTTGATTCGAGATCTCGCTATCAACCTCTTGTCCTAAGAAAAGCAATCTTTCTCGATAAAGTCGGTTGATTAGGACAAAATTGTATCCTTTAGGAACCGTACATGCGCCTTTGGGTGCATACGGTTCAAAAAAATTGCGAAAAAAATAATCAATGTGTCGATTTCAGCCCTATTTCTTTTTTCTATAACAGTTTTTGATTTTTAATAGAGGGGCTTGTTCTTCCATTTTTCAAGAAAGATGGGTTTTGATGTCTTTCCTCGAAAAGAATTCACTGAAGTTATTGAACTAACCTTTCATTGATGTATTATTTCATCGAGATTCCAATTCTGATGTTATTTTCTTGTTCCTGAATGGGCCTTTAAAATTTTTTAGGTTCATGTTCTACTCCGGGTAAAGATTCGCCTGAATTCTATTTGCGCATATAGGGCAAAAGAATGAATCTCTTTTTAGGAATCATTAAATTGTGTAAATAATAGTTCTGATGTATCATAGAAATTGTTTTGGACACAAGAACAAACTAATTCTCTATGATGGAACAAAATATCTCTCATCTTTCCCTTGAATAAATTCTTCTTTTTGATTTCCAAATGAATGCTCCTTTGTTGCTTTGAGCGGTGTACTAATTTTTGGAATCCAGTGCCGGCAGGTATAATTCCCCCCAGAACAACATTTTCTTTCAGACCTTTCAACCAATCAATACGACCTCGTAGAGCAGCTTTTGCTAAAACTCGAGCAGTTTCTTGAAAACTAGCTTCGGATATGAAACTTTGAGTATTCAAAGATGCTCTAGTTATTCCTAATAAGATTGCCCGATAACAGATTGTTTCATCCAGAGCACGCCCTGCTCGTTCCGCTCGCAACAACCCGATTAGTTCTCCCGGTGAAAAAACATTAGACATTCCATCTTCTGAAACCAACACTTTGGATGTTATTTGACGTACAATAATCTCTATATGTCTATTATGGATCTGTGCCCCCTGGGATCGATAAACCTCTTGGATCTTATTAACCAAAGAAATACGACTTTGGGCTATGGTCAGCTCAGCACCAATCAAGAACCCCCAAGGGATTCCAAGAATTCTTGGTATACGTTCATTCCAACCCTTAACCCTCTTTTCGAGATTCATTGATATTGAATCAATCGAACGCACTTCTAAGACTTGTTCCACTTTTGGAAGACCCTGCGTTATGTCACCAGATCTCGATTTTTCATATATAAACGTAACTAATGTATCTCCTTCGTAAAGGATTTCCCCATAATGACCATGAACAGTTGTTCCTGGGGTGATCAAATAAGGTTTAGCGGATCTTATTACTAAATAGTCCGCATGAACAATTAGAACTTGACCTGATTTTATGTGTGGTCCGTATTTGAATAAACATACATTTTCACAAATAAACTATCCAAGAATAATTATTGGGGGTGATTCCTCACAATAATCATGATGTAAAAAGTGCCAATTCAAATCCAATGGATTCAAAATGATGTTATTGCGTGGATCGGGATTATAAATCTTCCTATTTTCGTCCATTAAATAATATTTAAGTACTTGGAAAGTTTGTTTAAAATTGTCAAGTAACAAAGTAAGGACTACCCGTTACTTGAGGATGGTGCTAATTACGTTGTCCTTTAACCACCCACTCGACTAAGGGAGATCCCTCACTGAGAAGTAGCTAGTCGTTGTTAGAATCAGTAGTCTGAACGAAGATTCCGAAGCTATGTTTTACCTTAAGTGTTTGCCTCTCGCTCACTCAGAAAGATAAATGAATCCAAGGACGGGGATGTTCACCTGCATAAATTCTCAATTTTATGGTTTAATTTAGTCAGCCTTGTTTAGCAGTCCCAATTTTAATTATGTGATCACTGAAAAATTAGGTGAGCACAAATTCACATCTACCATCCAGTCTTAATTTCCTCTAAAATTTTAAGTGACAAAACAAGAGGGGGAAATTTAGGGAAAGCCGATGTATGCGAAAAATGATGATGTATGCTCAGTTAGAAGACTTACAATGATTCCTCTCAATCTCCACGTGGGATGCAATACAAGAATTTAAAAAATTATTATAAATTAAATGCAATCCAACAAAACCGCACCTAGCAAATAGTTCTATTAATCGGGAAGAATTCATTTAAATTTTTTACTAAGTTGAACGATCTAGAAGCGCATCTCAATTAAGTGTAGCGTGGTCCTATGTTCAACGAGCACATGCAAAATAATCCTATAAGCTCTAATAGCTGTCAGTGCAGGTCTAATCCTAAGAACCACTCAAGTCGAGCTCCACCCTCACTGGAGAATGAAACGAGCTCGACACACCATAGAGAAAGAGTTCGAGTCTTGTTACACACGCGAGAGTCCAAACATACATCGTTGTAAATGAGCAATTAATTAAAAATAATTTAAATTGCAGAAATTAAAATCTTAAACTATATGCTCTCTCACGACCCCATCTTAATTTATTATGCAGCTTTTCGGTGGTCAGTGAGATGCATTGGTTTTGAGAAAATCGCTCCACGTACGCCGGGTACCTTGCACGAAAATAAAAGAGAGAGTGAGAGAGAGGATGTGTGTGTAAGAGAGTGACATAAAAATAATCAAAAATAAAACAAGAAAATAACTACTAAAAATGAAATAGAATAAAATAATAAAATAAAAATGGAAAATGTAGAGTGAGGAGGTTCGGGGGTCAAACTACCTGAATGTATGCAAAACCTAGCACTAATTTTCTAAACAAAAAACCTAAGTGATTTTCCTCCCTGACAATGATGCCATCTGACAAATCGTGAATTTCCCTATGCTAATTATATTGAATTAACATGTGAATAAATGTGTTTGACATTTCGTTGTAGGCAAGTAATAGGAATCAATAAAGAAAATAACCACTTATGTTAATTAATCAAATTTAATTGGAGCAATTTTATATTTATTTAGACTGGGCAAGTCCCAGGGTTGAACTTGAGGAGGCAAAGGAACAATAGAGATTAATGTCTATCGAAGTACGTGCATGGTTTTCGAAGCGGATTTTTTTTTGGAATTTTTAATGTAATTTTAGAATGTAGATGAACTACATACCGATTTTAAAGACTAGAACGTCAATCAAACGATGTCCAAAACCATGAAACTTAGACAAGATGTTACTTATGTTAAAATAAGTGCACTGCAATTTTTTTGGAATTTTCTGATGCAAGATGAAAATTTTATGAAATAATGAACGTAAAGTGTGAATTTCAATAATTAATTATAAAAATTATTAAACCTACTTATTTTTAGGAAATAAAATTATCCAAAAAAATTCTGAAACACTAAAAATGTAGAGTTCAATATCGATTAAAAATTAAATATTAAAATCTACAAAATGATTTTTTTTAATGTCAATGATGCATGAATGCAATTCTTTTTTGGCAGAATGTGAAACAATTACTTCTACTATTCATGGATTTTTGGTATTTTTTGAGCAATGGTTTATTATCTATGAATTTTAGAGCGTAAAGTGGGCAAAATATATAAATTTTCGTAAGAATTTTATTTATTAATTTACCATATAGCACAAAAATATCACAAGCATGCCACAATGTAAAGAATTCATTGTGGAACAAAATGTTATTTTTAGAATAATAAAATGATGTAGTAAATAAATTCAAAATGATAGACGAACATATGTTTTTTTGCAATATTAAATAATATAAAATACTATAAAAGATGCAAAGATAGGACTTAGAAGTAATTACCAAGACCTTGTAGGGTTTTGTGCAAAAATCCCATGCGGTCACATGCTTTGCACGTGACCCTTGGAGTGGCGGGGGGATTTTGGTGAATTAGCGATAGGGGGAGGGCGTGAATGCAACGTTCCCTCACCCACACATGCCACGCACTCGGGGAGGGACTCGAGATATGTGCACGATGGCTATAGAGGGAGGGGCCTCTAGGTGTGGGCGAGATGTGAGGAGTGGGGCTTTGGCCAGATCTGGAGCAAAGGACTTCTAGAGAGAGTAATGACCCGAGGGTGAGGGAGCGGTACCTCCTGGAATCGATGTTGGGTTGTCGTGGTAGAAAGCTCCTGACTCTAGCCATGAGGCATTATTGGAGAGTACAGAGTTGGATCAGGCAAAGTGTTTAAGGTGGATGGCGATGCTACGGTCGTCGGAGAAGATATGCAGGTTGTCGATGCCGGACTGATCGAGGCGAGGGTGGATTGGGTGGCAGCGAGGTGGGGGATGGAAGATTGATGGATGTGTGAGGTAGGAAGGTGGTAGTATGGAGAGGTATTAGGCAAAGAAGAGGATGATAGCTCGAAGTGCTCAACGGCTGAGATGGCCGGAGCAAGGCGACGAGCGGCTGGAAGCTCAAGCTGCGACGACACAAGGGGGGTAGATCTCACGGCTGGAGGGTAAAGAGCTTGTGTTGTCACCACCTTTTCCTCTCCCTCGATTGTGCAAACGATAGATGAAAGAGAAGAGGGACGACAAGGCTTTAATATGAGGTTTTGAAGGTGGTGGATTTTTTTTAGCTAGAAAAGGAAGGGAGTCACGATGGGGGCCAAATTGATTTAGGTTGACGAGAGAGACTGCAGGTGAGTGGATTAGGAAGGGGATTGCGATTGGTATGCAGCTGCGATGAAGAAGGAAAAATATTGGAGATGGGGTATACAGTGGCTAAATGTAGATGGAAGGAGGGAGGTGATGGCTCAGCGACGTGCGAGATCCGTGGGGGTGCGGCACGACCATAAGAGGAAGGCGGCATGACCATAGATGGAAGGACAAGCATCACGTGCTAGGCACATGCGATGGAGGTACGTGACTAGCATGTGACACATTTTTTATTATTTATTTTAATAAACGAATAATAAAATAAACCCAAAAATGGGTGGCACATGGCGCCTCCAGGAGCTGCCACGTGGCACCCCTAGAAATTCGAAATTAAAAGATGAATATAAATAGGTATGGAATAACAAATGACCTCAGATCAAAAGTTTTTCTCCACAAAAGTTGCTCATCTCGATGACATCTACAATTTACGGGAAGGGACCAAAACCAAAATAAGTCATTTGCACAAAGTGATATTTTCAGGGTACTCTATGTATGTAGAACACCTTGACTTTTAGGTTTTGTAATTTTTTATCATTTTATTTTTAGATAAAAATCGAAAAAAATACGATAAAATCAAAGACAAATATTTACGCATTACTCTATTTTTTTGGATTTTTATTAATTAAGAAAATAAAGAAATAAGTACGATAAAGAGGACTTTTGTACATACTGTCAATTAAGACTCAGACTTAGTTGATTTTGGTTTTAGTTTGGATTTGGATTTTTATGCATTTTAATAAAACTTTTGTCAAAGAAAATAAATAAAAAAGAAATAAAATAAAAAAGAGTTAATTATGTACATAAAATAATAGGTCAAAAAGGGTAAAATACACAACGTACAAACGAGTCCCAAAACATAACTTACACATATGAGCTCTGATTCACTTGAACGTGGTCTTGTTTTGAAGGTAACTGAATGTATAGTTCAAAAGTGAGTAGGATCAAATTGGACACTGTATGAGGAAGATATCAACATTTTAGTCAGATCATCCTAAAATTAGGGTTTGTGTTTCTGGAACGCTTGTTTATGTTAGTGATTTTTTTTGTATTTTTCCTTTATTCTCGTTAGTCATATGTATAGAATGGAGGTGGTTTCCAGTGATATGGAGCTAGCATGAGTTAGAAAAATTAGGGAAGATAGCTTATGTTACAAGTCAATTGGGTTGAGATTTTTGGCTACTTATGTTATGCTATTATGCATGATAAAATGCAGTTATTACTTATACATGCATAAATGTTAATTATGCAACATAATGAATAAAATGCAGATAAATTTTGGGCACCAGAGCATAATAAATCACTTTTAGAATGATGAATCACATGTTCATCAACTGCCAATCTTATATGCGGCAACAGTCTCACTAGCATTTCATATTAGAGACCACATTCACATCAGTATCCTGCTGCACATTCACAGCTTTATCAGTACTAGCAACAACAACAGTCTTCCTTTACATCACAGAGATCTCTTCAACCCTATACAACACAATAGTACACACCTAGGCAGAAGAGAGTAAACAACAAGGGACACCACACTGAGTTCGAGATGTTTTCACATGCCCTTGCACTAAACCAGATCATGGACAAGTTGAGCACGCTCCAGACAACGCATAGGACGGAGATGGAGTGGTTTAACCATCGTGTGGATGAGTTAGTCCTACCCAAGACTACTCTCTAAGCCTAGCATCAGATGAACATGAACAACAAGAGGAGGTATTAAGATCTGGTAGACACCACCATAGGTATGATCTCATTTTTAGAATTTTTATCTATCTTCATTCATCTTAGGAGCAGTAGATCACAATGAGCACATGTTCGATATAAGGAAAGGGCGCACGATGAGGAGCGAGAGCCGATCCATGATGATGTTGAGCAAACACATCTTGATGCTGAGGAGGAGACCCACTGTGACGAGGACCGATAGGATGTCCATCACTACGATATTCAGGGGAGCAGTGCAGAGACTGTTGACATGGATACAGGTGAGTTAGGCGATGATACCATGCCAGACCATGCAGATACCCCTTATGCAGATTTTTCTTCTCCTATTTTAGAGGGTTTGTACATCCTTCTGGAACTCTTGATGTACATACTGATTCCACTTCTGATATGAATAAAAATGTTGATTTTGTTGCTCCTGAGATTGTTCCTTTTGTCGATGCGTTGTATGGAAAAGGAAAGCAAAATTCCAAAAAGAAAGATGTTGTCACTCTAGAGAGTGAGAAATTATTGAAAGATCATATTTTTCTAAATATCACTCTCCATGATGCCTTGGATCACTTCCCTACGCTCAAGAAACATTTGAAGAATAGATGTACCATGCATAGAAAGAAGAAATCACGTACAGAGAAACATATTTTGACCAAGGACACTTCATGCGCTATACAGAATAGATTACAAAAGCATAAGAAATATTTAGGAGCACATTATGTCAGATGCGAGATTTCCCATGCTGCATTCGATCGCACTCTATTAGTTAATGTCTCCTTGATCAATTTGTTACCATCTTGCATACTCGACAAGCTCGAGTTATGTCCTCTTTACAAATCCCACACAATCCTTTAGTTTCTTGATAGATCTATAAAGATACCTAGGGGCATTTTGAGGAATGTTATCATGACCGTGCATGGCTTGCAGTTCCCAGTGAACTTTACTGTCCTGGACATGGATTACCCTATACAATTTCACCTTACCCCGATCATTCTTGGGAGGCCTTACTTGGAGACCATGAAGGCCCTCTTCGACTATGATACCGGGAAGGTATCTTTTCGTGCCAAGGTCGTGAAGGTACATATAGAGATGGCGACAGAATCACACACGTCCAATGTCACGTCTATATCCAGTTCAAATGCCCTGAGTTCCTTAGCCATATGTGATTACATGGATGAGGTTCGCCTTGACGACCTTGAGAGGTATCAATTAGAGACCCGTGATATCCTAGCAGAGGATGGGACCGAGACTAAAGTAGGCAGTTCTTCTGATGCTACATTATATTTTAGCATGGATGACGATGATCATATGGAGCAGATACTTGATGATTTTATTGCAGACATTTCAGATCATGAGAGTTCACATGATTCCTCCAATTTAGATGAGCTAGAGACTGATTTCCATTTAGCTATGTTATTTTCCTCTAGTCAGTCTGAGGATGAGCATAATAGCTTGTCGGATGATGTTTTAGACATCTTCTGCAGTCCGACTATCGATCACATTGAGATGGTGGATAACCATATTGCAGACATATCTACCACAAGAACAGATACTGGCACACATACAGATGAGGATATGACAGAGCCAGAGTCTACCTTACCAGAACTGAAGACCTTACCACCTAATATGAAATATGTTTTTTGCGAGTCTACATCGACAGTTTCCGATCAATATCAGCTCATCTTTGATCAAAGAGCAAGAATCTCATTTGATGGAGATTCTTGAAAGAAACTGCAAGGGTATTTGGTGGAATGTATCCCATCTATGCATGATAAATCTTGCTTTGTGCTCTCACTATATCTATCTCGATCATGACAACAGACCTTCTAGAGCATTTCATCTTAGGCTGAATCCAGTTTTATGAGATGTTGTCAAGAAAGAGATTACGAAATGGTGCGACGTAGGGTTTATTTATCCCATCTTCAACTTTGAATGGGTTAGCCCATTACATGTTGTCCTGAAGAAGTCAGGAATTCAAATGGTAAAGAATGAGAGTGGAGAGGAGATTCCAAAGAGTTTAACCATGTCATGGCAGGTGTGCATTGATTATAGGAAATTGAATGCTGCAACGAAGGACGACTTCCCTTGCCTTTTATAGACCATGTCATAGAGAGGTTGACAGGGAAGGAGTACTTATGTTTCCTTGATGGTTACTCTGGATAAAACCAGGTTACCATTACTCATGAATATCAAGAGAAGACCTCTTTCATATGTCCCATTGGCACGTATTCTTTTAGACTGATGCCCTTTGGTTTGTGCAACACCCCTACTACATTACAAAGGTGCATGCTTGCCATTTTTGCAGACATGGTTGGTGATTTTCTCGAGGTCTTTATGGATGATTTTTTGATCTATGGTGAGTCTTTTGGCGATTATTTAGCACACCTAGAATAGGTTCTTTAGAAATATTGTGAGATGGATCTCGTTTTGTCGTAGGAAAAGAGCCATTTTATGGTTACAAATGGGATCGTGTTGGGGAATGCCATCTCCAAGTGAGGCTTTGAGGTTGACACTACCAAGGTGGATGTCATCAAGCGTCTTGAGCCACAATCCAACAACAAGCAGTTACGGTCTTTTCAAGGGCACGTTGGTTTCTACT
The DNA here is from genome assembly GCA_037367405.1 of Ottelia alismoides. Classification (NCBI taxonomy): domain Eukaryota; kingdom Viridiplantae; phylum Streptophyta; class Magnoliopsida; order Alismatales; family Hydrocharitaceae; genus Ottelia; species Ottelia alismoides. Next base: position 871,316 of record JAZKJV010001773.1, read on the forward strand.
GACTGTTCATTCAAGATTTTTCTAAAATTGCATGATCGTTAACTGAATTATTAGGCAAAGACATCGAGTTTTTGCTAGATGACAAATGTCTTAGTGCCTTACTCACATCAAAGGAGATGAATATCAATGCTCCTATCCTACAACCACCTAATTGGTATCTTCCCTTTAAGATCATGATGGATGCTTCAGATTTTACGGTCCAGGTTGTATTAGTACGGAGTAGGAACGCACTTCTTGTTGCCATCCAATATGCCAGTCGAACTTTAGATGACGCTCAGCGTAATTACACCATGACAGAGAAAGAGATGTTGGCAACGATATTTGCATTGGATAAATTTAGATCATATCTTCTTGGTTCAAAGATCACAGTTTACAAAGACCATCCAGCTATCAGATATTTGATGGAGAAAAAGGATGCCAAGGAACGCCTTCTTAGATCAATTCTCTTACTCCAAGAATTTGATTTGGACATAAAAGATAAACCTATGGTAAAGAACATGGTAACTGATCACTTCTCACGAATACAGATAGAGTGACCTTCAGCTGATTACACGTCAGAGATTGCAGAGAGATTTCAAGGTGATATTACCTTTGTAATTACAAAGCTTCCATGGTATGCAGACATCATGAACTTTCTGGTCACACAGAGGAGTCCACAGGTTTGGCGGAAGGATCAAATCCACATGCTAGTTTTCGAGGCACGATACTACCATTGGGAGGATCCGATTCTTTTTTGTAAGGGACAAGATTGTATCTACAGGCGATGTATTCCTCAATAGGAATACAATAGTGTCCTCACTCTATGCCAGTCCTTAGAGGAAGGGGCATTATTCAGGGAAGAGGACAATGCAAAAGATACTCCAAGGCGGATTTTGGTGGTTGAATCTTACTAGACATGCATGCACATTCGTGAAGAGTTGCCCTGGTTGTCAGAGAGAAGTAGGGACAGCCAATGCCAGAGATGCAATGCCAATGCAACCTTTTATCATTTGTGAGATCTTTGACGCATGGGGTATAGATTTTATGGGATCATTCTCTTCGGGAAATGGCTTCCAGTACATCCTTCTCGATGTGGATTATGTTACTAGATGGGTGGAGGCTATACCCACATGAATCGACTGATAGCAGGACAGTGTGCAAGTTCCTAAGGGAACATATTATTTCACAGTTCGGTATTCCACGTATTCTTATTTCAGATGGGGTAGCCACTTCATTATTAAGGAGGTGAAAAATCTAGTGAGGAATTTTGGCATTGATCACAGAGAAGCTTCTCCTTACCACCCACAGATGAAAGGCATGGCTGAAGTTTCAAATGGATAGGTGAAATCCATTCTTCAGAAATAAGTACAAATGGATAGGAAGAATTGGTCACAACTTCTAAACCAAATTTTTTGGGCATATCATACTGCCTATAAGACTCCCTTAGGCACTTCACCCTTTAGATTGGTTTATGGGAATCCATGCCATTTGCTCGTAGAGATCATGCACAAATCTGAATGGGCCATCAGAGAGATTTCACTGGATATGCAGAAGGAAGGAACCAAGAGGAATAAGAATCTTAATGAGTTGGTAGAGATTCAAAATCAGGAATATGAGAAGACCCTCATTTATAAGGACAACGTGAAGAGATGGCATGATAGACACATCTGACATAAGATCTTTGTCCCTGATAAGAAAGTTTGGTTGTTCAATTTACGATAGAGAATTTTCCCTGGCAAATTAAAAAGCAAGTGGGAAGGACCGTACATAGTCAGGATGGTGCACGATAATGGAAGTATATCTATGTCAGATGTGTCACCTGATGCACAGCCATTCGTGATGAATGGGCAGATGCTGAAGCATTTCGTGGAGACTACTACTCATCTAGCCCATGTTGAGGTGATCTACTTTGTACATGATGCATGACTACTCTTCCACTTTATTTCATCCTGTATAGAGACTTGTGAGCCTTTCGATTTTCTGGTGTACACCACCACCTGTATATTCTTTGTAGTCCATAATCGCCCCCATTTTTTTCTTGTCTTATATGCTTAGAATACAAGATCCTAAGTATAGTGGGGATCGATTGCCCGTTTATTTGCATTTTTGATTTTGTTCTTTTTTCTTTTCTTGTGTTTTCTTTTCTTTTAAACTAATCATTGGTCACTAACTTTTGTCTACATTCTTTTCTATACTTAGGATGCCTTATTCTAAGTATAAGGGGGACCGAGTGATTTCGTTGATTTTGTTTTTCTCTCTTTCTTTTGTTCCATCATTTGTACATTCCTTTTCCTCTGTCACCTCATTTTTGTCTTGCACTTTACGTAAGATGACATGATCATAAGTATAGGGGTCGATTGACTTCTACTCTTTTATTCTTTTTCACCCACTTTTACTAAGCACGAGTTATGTCCTCCTTTTTCTCTTTTTCCTGAGGACATAGACAAGATTAGTATAGAGGGGTGCGTATATTGTGTGTGTGTGTGTATACTTTTGTCCATAACTCATACTTTTATGTATCTTCTATATCTATAAAATCCATAAAAAGTGGGTTTGGGTTAATTTAAAATCCATTTATCTATTATTTATAAAATCCTTGGAAACATGGAAAATATATGTAAAATTCTTATTTATAATATGTATTTATATCTGTAATACATATTTAAATCTTATTTATTAAAATATGTAAAAATCATTTAATCTTTGTAAAATTCTTGTATATAAATGGTAAAATTCATTAGTTATTTAATCCCAATAAAGTATGGGTATATACTTGTTTATAAAAATTGTAAAATCCATAAAAATATAATGTCCTAAAATTCATAAAAACTACAAAATCATTAAAATCCATAAAAATGAATAAAATTCAGAAATATACTTCACAAAAACATGGTTGCATTTGCGTTAGCATTTTTTAAAATAAGTTTTATTTTTGAAACTAAAGATCAGGAATAGTCTAAAGGATGGATCTTGATTATGGCCTTTAACTTTCATTGTAAGGAGCCTAGTTAGAAATTTGAATTTAGACTCTTCAGGTCTTTGACATAAATCTTTGGGTTCCATGAGACCATGTTTGGGAAGTCAACTTAAACTTTTCTGAGTAGAACACTTGGTATCGTTCATTTAACTCTTCATTAGTGAACCAATTTTGGTCACACACACTTTGCTCTTAGCTCGACTTGCATGGGGTTGCGAAGTGTAGTTCATTTTAGTGGTGAATTTTTCATCCTTGTTTAGTGACACATACATTTAAAGATGAGAGTTGATGGGTCGAAATAATGCTTCGGATGAGGGAAGGATCCGTTGACACAATTTTTCAAAGACCTCAAAAAATGGACGGAATGAAATGGTGCTATATCCCTCAAGATACAAAAAGATCGATGCGGTGCAAGAAACATTACAAAGCCAATCCAAAAGGAAGCCACCAAATACGCAGTTCAAGAAACATTACAAAGATAATCCAAAAAGAAGCCACCAAATACCAAATATGACCACAATTATCCGAGCTTCCAAAAAACATGCACATCTTAGTAAAGACTTAGCTACACCGGGTGGTCTTCACAAGGAGATGTGACTACACTGTTCACACTCCAGTTCTCTTCTCATTCTTCTACATTCTCTCTATACTTGATTGTGGAGACATCACGACCTGACCTTAGAAGGGAATACCCCCCTCCTCGAGGAAAGAGTAGATGGATGAGGATCCAATGGAAGTGTATTATTGGGATGGTGGTTTCTTTGCTTCGTTAAGCCGGAAGAGCTAACACAACTCACACAGAGTATAGATTGAACTCAAGGTTGATAGAGTTAGAGATATGGATAAGTAGATCTGAGCTGACTTTTGATGTGAACCTAAATAAAGATTTGTGGAACTTGAGGACTATTGAGATTAAAATCCTAATCCTAGTTAAGGCTCTGATAAGTTTTTTGTTTTAGGATTGAACAATCTCTATCCTTTGTCTGTTCTCGTGAAGTGGTTTAGGAAAACAAATTCATTATAATTTTCTTTCTTATTCCCTTATTTTTCAAATAAGTGTTTGCTAAGGGACTAGCAAAGTTTAAGTATAAGGGGTTGATGAATCCATAATTCATTAACATTCTGTCTGCATTTTATATTAAAACCCTAAAAATACATGTAAATATGCATTAATTTTAATTTATTAACAAAACTTCATTCATTAATAAAAATGCACTTTTATGCATCCAAAACATGTAAATAAATAAAAGAATAAAACTAAAGAAAGTAGAAAGAAGGTAGATTGTAGATATGTATATATGTACAATATGATTTATAAAATATAAATATAGATAAAGGATGTATTTATATAATCTAACCCCTGATACCAAGTCAGCATGGATTAGTCGACAAACAAGCAAGCAGGGGGAGATAAGGAAGAAAACCACAAAAAGAATCATTGCATTCCACACATTATTTATTAATTATTAAATAAATATCAAAACTTCGAAGTTTTTTAATTAATTCATTTGAATATATTTTTCACAAAACTGTTTTATTATTTATTTTAAAAATGTGTAGAAAAATACAAAAATAAGTTAAAAATATTATCTTGTATATATGCCAAGAAATCCAACTTTAAATTGTAATTTCTCAAATTCCAAACATCATAACTTTTTCATGTGAATACCAATTTCACTCTACTCACCTTTAAAGTTCATAAAATAATATTCTTTAACTAATGAAGGTAATTTCACTAAAATCGATGTCGTTTGTAAAAGTCGGTTTTGGGACCTAATGACAACTGGGTTTATGGGCTATTTATTTTCTTGAGAACATATATTTATAGTTTTAATGGTTTTATAATTTTTGATTATTTTCTTGTTCTTATATTTTTACCATGAATTATTTTAGAATAGTACACGATTTTATAATATTTTAAATAAATAAAAAACCCTAATTTATAATCGAATTTGTAATGTAGCTCATATATCTGTATTTATTTATATACCTAAATTAATTTATTAAAATTAGAAAAAAATATACACTTCTTAATTATTAACCATTAATTAATAAATAGTAAAAATAATATATAATTATTAATTTATTAAATTAAAAATCAAAACCCTATTTCTCAAGTAAATTATATCATTATTTATTGATATTATATATTCATAATTCATAAAATATATATTATTTTTAAAATAAATTATACCATAATGTTGACAATTTATTCATACATACTTTTTGTTTTTCCACTTATTTTAAATAATGTTATTTACTCTTTAATACGTAATTTATACTTAATTTATTTTTTTCAGCCTACCTGGTGCTGACAAGTGTCGGCACTTGGAGCTCTCTTCTTCAAGAAGGTCTGTTGGAGCTCAGTTCCAACGACCTTATTCATATATTTTTCCCGCATCCACCTAATACCAGATCATTGATCTAAACCCTCTATCGTAGAGACCTAACTACCTTCTTACACGCCCACCATTAGATCCTAACCAACTACCCACCTATCCTTCTATTACTAATCTAAAGTTCGCCTTTTGCGAACTAACTTTTCCTAACTTATTCCAATACCAAAACCACCTAGTTGACCACCAGCTTTCTCCACTGAGTTCTTACCACTATAGGCTGTAACAAAGCCTTGTCCTTGACCTGTGTGGAGAAGGGGTGTTAGGAGGATAGTTCCAAGGTCAACAACCTCCTTGCAACGCCGTCGTAGTGTGCATGCAACTCAGGCAACACTAGTTGTTGAGCTACGACAGAGGTTCTTATGACCTCATTCCCCAGGTGACCTTCTTCACCCCTTTACGAATTCCTCATATTCCGAGCTCTATTAGCATCAATAATCACTCTCTTAGCTTGACATAATCACCATCTTCAAATCAAGATCGACATTACATTCAAATCTGAATTAATTTCCATCCAAATTTTGTTCTGAACTACCTTTCCCTGGAATATTCTTGAGCTTCAAAATCACCTTATAATTTGGCCAATTACGTTGTGAATCGAGTAAGGTAACTTCAATTGCAGGAGCTCATAATCTTGTGGAGCAGTTACCCAACTTCTGGAGCATCTCCTTCTTCATTGACATTCGACGATTGAGCTGCAATTAACTCTAGATCAAAACCCTTGTCGACTCTCAATAGGACGTCATCGTTGTCTTCTCTGACCTCCCCTCATTATAGATGAGCTCGAAGGAGAGAATAGCTCTCCTTCTGGCCCTACCAGAGTCCGCAACAACCAATGATTTGTCCAATCCTTCCTGGAGATCTCAAATAGAAGGATTCAATGCCACCATTCTTTTGAGCTTGGAGAAGAACACCGCAATAACTCGAGCAGCAAATAGGTACCACATGTCCCGCACCTATGACCCATATCATCAGTGTGTTATAATCATAGTCTCTCGTTTCCATGCAAGAGGCAAATTGCATCATAAGCCTGCTTCTTAATCATTACTTTATACGCACCTACAGAAGAAACTTTATTACATTTAGGTCCTTGTCCAGGGACCTAAATGAAAGGAATCTAGATCTTTTCTTACAATGTGGTCCCTAGCTAGGACCTAATTGAAAGAAAAGTATTTTCTTTTATTTACATTTTTATATACTTCTACATTGACGTCGGATACCTTGTGGGCCTTGGACCATATTATAACATCATCGTATTTTCTTCATTTTATTTCAAATCGATTTATGAGGTATTTTGTAGCTTTTACATCAAGACTTTTATCTTCGCTTTTCGACTCCGTTTTGATATTTCTCTTTTATTTTTTGAGGCATCTGCTCGAGGTTCTCATCTACTATATAGTATCATTTATATACTCTATTTTTCACATATTATATTGTAGATAATTTTGTTTCAAAAATATCCCTTTAAAAATCAAATAAAAATTGGAAAACTAAAATCAAATAAAAATATTGAAAAATAACAATCCTAAAAACTGTTTTCTCTACTTAAAGAAGAAAATAAAAATACGACCAAAAAATATCATAAAAATATACCTTCACTTGAAATTTCACGAGTGTGATTTTCTGCCTCCTTGTGTTCGACCCATGACCACTTTCTGGGTTAAATAAATAGTGAAACACCAATCTTCTCATTGATGTTGATTTTTGTTTGATTAATCGAATTTTGACTAAGAAGTTTCTACACTAGTATTCTTTTATCCGTAGTCAAAATTCGGTTATCAATAGTCCACATTGTCTATAATATGTCTAAAAATAGTTTGTAAAAAATACAAGTAAAAATGAAGGAGTTATTGTAATTAGGTCTCTGGTCAGGGACCTAATTGTAAGAAACTACTGGAGTTTTACAATAAGGTCCTACGCGATGATCTAATTGCAAATAAAAGATATTATGTAGGCATGTCTGGAATATGGCAACTAGTAGAGGAGGATTCTTCAATAGTTTTCCATCGTTTCGCAAAGCAACAGCTGGGATTAGAATGGTGTTGGCTTATCTCGGTTGTCCCTCGAGGACACGTGGTGACAGCTTGTACGTCGTGTTCTTAGAGATGTTCTTCCCCCTTTCTATATCGTCTGATAATATATTTGATTCTCTTCAGCAATCAAGCTCCTTCCGCAACTTGTTGGCCAAAGGTGGGGCCAGAGAGGGTGCACCTCACCCTCTTGAGCTCTCTCACTACAAGAGGAGTTGAAGAAGACATCTACAGTTAATCTAGTTTCGACTAGGGTTCTTGGAAACATGAATGAGGAATAGCTCTGAAAGGCTTTTGAAATCGATGGACTCTGAGATTGATCGCTCCAGATTGTTAAAATAGGCTCCAGAAGATGATGCAGACCTCAAAGATAAATTTGATTGCTCGATTTGTATGAAAATCATCCAAAAGGTTAAAGTGTTCTTGCATGTCAAAATAAGGTTCCATGGAGAGGGTATCAAATGCGAAAATTGGACGGAATTGAGTGGCAATCGATATTAGACTTAGTGTAAGAATCAAGTATGATACTTAGGCTTCCTAATGAGGAAATTAGATGAACTAATTGGGGTGAGAGGATCAAGGAATTGCGAATGAAGATGGATGATGGTGTACTTGGGGACTTAGAAGGTATATGACTTTCTGTTGTTGCTCAAAGGGATGGTATGCCCTAAGCTCGACGACGCGCAAGTTGCGAATGCAAGGTGGTTGGCACCATGGAAACGCTTCCTCGGATGTCCACCTTCCATGTGGAGCTACCCGAAGGTGATGTCACCACCAAAGTCGGATGGAGCGGCGTAAAGAAGATAGAAGTCCGGCCAGTTATTTCCGGTATAGGAAAAGTTAAGTTAGAACTGATGATCTTTGGGTGATTATATAGATGAATAGAAGGATAGTTGGAAGTGATCTAATGGTTAGTGAGGATCAAGGTGGTTAGGAGTAGGGAATCAAGGGTGGAGATGGTAATTGGGGTGAAGGTGTAAGAAGGAACAAATGGGAGAAAAGAGGTTCATGGTAACAAGATGTCAACAACCTCTTCTTGAATAAGAAGGCTCCCGGTGCTGACACGTGTCAGCACCTGGTAGGCTGGAAAGAATAAATAGCTTATAAATTAGCTATTAAATAATATATAACCTTATATACATTAAGTATAAAATTAAGAAATGTATATAATTAAATTAACTAATTTATTATTATAAATAATAAATATTTAGTGAAATATAAATGTAATATTATTAAATAGGTATATAGTATACTTATTACTTATGGTTTTAATTTTTTATTTTATAATTTAATAAATAGCACATCATTTTAATATTTTTTTAATTATTAAGATACTAAATAAGGTATGTGTGAAATTTTATGAATTTAAATAATGTAATTTAGATATATAAATAAATACATGTATAAATCACACAGTTCAAATTCATTTATAAATTAGGATTTTGATTTATTAGTTTCTAAAAATTATGAAATAGATTATACATCATCTACAAGATCAAGAAAATAATTAAAATTATAAAATCAATAAAAATATAAAGAATGTGTTCTAAATAGAATAAATATCCCAGAAACCAGATGTCATGATGTCCCAAAATCGACTTTTTGCAAATGGACTCCTATTTTAGTTAAATCACCTTCATTAATTAGAGAATATTATTTTATGAATTTTAAAGGTGAGTAAAGTGAAATTAGATTTCGTATGATGAAGTTATGATGTTCGGAAGTTGAGAATTTGATAAAATAAAAGCTAGATTTTCTTAGCATATATTGAAGTTGGATTTTATTTTAGGATTTTTATATTTTTCTAAATAATTTTAGAAATAAATAGGAGAAGAGTTTGTGAAAAATATGTACAAATTAATTAATAAAAATCAATAAAGTTTTTATAAATATAGGATAAAAATAATGAATAACGTGTATAATGCATAATTGATTCTTTTTTATGTTTTCTTCATTATCTCCCCCTACTTATTTGCTTGTCGACCAATCCATGCTGACTTGGTCTTGGGGGTTAGGTTATATAAATATATCTTTCAGATATATTTATATTTTATTTAGTCATATTGTACATATATACATATTTACAGTCTGCCTCTTTTTATTTTCTTTCTTTTTATTCTTTTATTTATTTACATGATTTTAATGCATAAAATGGCATTTTATTCATGAGTATGCTTTTGATAAAAGATGAGATTTAATGCATATATACATGTTTTTGTTAAGGGTTTTAAGACAAAATGGAGAAAGAGTGTTAATAAATCATCGATTCATCACCCACACATCGAACACATCAGATATCTGGATAATCTTTAGAGGCATGTCGTCTTTAACAGCAAGGGTATTTCCCATTTTCTAACAATCGATACATGCTTTCACGTATTCGTTCGCATCATTGAAGAGTGTGGGCCACCAGAGGCCACACTACAACATCTTTGTTATCGTTCTATTTCTAGAATGGTGTCTACCAGATTCAAGCTTATGGCAGTGCTCGGTGACACTTGTGTACTCCTCTAAGTATACACTATCACCAAATATAGTCTACTCCTTATCTAAATATTTATGGATCTTCCCACTGGTAAAAATGAGTGTTACACAAGAACTTATCCTTCTTAATTTCATCCAATCTTGTGGAACTTTTCCAAAGACGAAGTAGTTCACACTATTGGCATACCATGGAAGAGACTCAATGCTAAGATTGGATTCATCTGGGAAGGTGTCAATGATCAGTGCATTGCTCAGTTGAGTATCTTAGCATTCAATTTTGGATAGATGGTCTGCCACCACATTCTGTATTCCAGGCTTATCTCTGATTTCCATGTCAAATTCCTGAAGGAGAAGGATCCATTTGAGTAGATGTGATTTAGCATCCATCTTGTATTGTATGTATTAGATGGTAGAGTGCCAATAAAAATGACAACTTTAGATCCTAGAAGGTAGGACCTGAACTTCTCTAAGCAAATACAACTGTCAGCAACTCTTTCTCTGTCACTGTATAATTTCTCTGTGCTTCATCGAAGTTCTTGCTGGCGTACTGAATAACATAGGGCATCGTGTCCCTTCTCTATCCTAGAACAACCTCAACTGCAAAAGCTAATGCATTCATCATGATCTCGAATGGAAGAAACCAATCCGATGGTTGTAGGACTAGAGACTGAGATGGAGAAATCATCCATGAAGACTTCAAGAAAACACCCGACCATATCGGTCAAAATGACAAGAATGCACCTCTAGAAAGTTGTTGGAGCATTATACAGTCCAAAGGACATTCTTTTGAAAGCATAGGTGCCGAACGAGCATGTGCAAGTTGTCTTATCTTGGTCTTCAGAGGCGATCACCCCTTGATTGTACCTAGAGTACCCATATAAGAAACAAAAGAATAATTTTCCAGTAAGTCGCTCAAGAACTTGATTAATGTATGGAAGAGGGAAATGATCCTTCTTTGTCGTTGAATTCAGATGGCAATAGTCACACACAATCGCTAAGATGTCAGTACTTAGGTAGAGTTCTACTCTCCTTGGTCATTCTTCACCACGGTGAGCTCTGATTTCTTAGGAACTACATGCAGGAGGCTCACCCATTTGGAGTCGGAGATAGGATAAATGAAGTCTACATCACATCACTTTGTGATTTCTTTCATCACCATGTCTTGTAGGTCCAGATTTAATCTTTTTTTGTGATTCTTGGGACATCTTGCAATCGTCTTCGAGATAGTTATGGTCTAAGAACTGACTTGTATTTATCCCTCAGAGATCTGAGACTTTCCAACCAAGTGCCTTGCAGTAGAACCTCGAGATGTTGAGATTCTTAATATGTGGTCAGTCGACTGCAAACGATGCCCGGATACATGTTCTCTTCACTCGCAAGGAATGCATAATTTAGACCTGCTAAGAGAGGTTTGAGTTCTGGTTATTGTTGAGCTAGCTCCTTGATCACTTCTACATGGTTGATCTGCTTGATTCAATGAGGTGTTGTACACCTTTGTCAATGTTGGCTCTGAAATAAATGTGCCAAACATATCTACAATGAATTCTTCATGTTTGGTCTGGCATGAATCTTCTTCAAACATGCTAATAAGTGACTTGGATTCTGACTCCCGGTCGGCAAGGAAGCATGGACTGACTGTGCTATCCTGGTTCTCCTCAGAGGAGAGGATTTACTGTGTCATAATGTCATTCAGAGAAATGGATGGGTCTTGGATGTCCATAATATCATAGTCTGCTACAGATTCTGCTTTCCCTATATGAGATGCCTCTTTCGGCTCACTGACCATATCCATGGTAACTTTGTCGGTGCTGGAGAAGAAGGTGATATTCCTAGACCCATAGTCAACAACTATCTCGATTGTGTGAAGGAACGATTGACCTATAATGACGGGGGTCTGGATTTACGGTGCAAGTGAGTCTGTGTCTAGGACTACAAAATCAACTGGAAATTTCATGTCATGCACTGTTACGATAATGTACTCCAACATACCTCTGGGCTGCTTAACGGATCGCTCTGTAAATTGCATGATCATTCTTGTAGGCTTATGCGGTCCAAGCCCAAATTCTTGTAGGGGTGAGGAGGGCATTAGTTTTATAGAAGATCTGCTATCAAGAAGAGTCTGCTCAAAAACTTGGTCAAAAATACGACATCTGATGTTGGGTGCTCTCTTGTCTTTTTTTTCTGTAGGAGGTCACTGATTGCATTCACTATGGCCATGGTCAAGATGTGTTTCACTCCTCTGTTGCACCTATTCTTGCGGTTCGGATTCTTAGAGGTACATGCCTCTTATAATCCTTTCTTGGTAGCTGTCATGTAGTTCATGGCCTTCATGAGTGACAATTTCAGAACAAGATTTTCAATAATTTCAACTACTCCATGGTCAGACAATGCATTTTCAAATTTTTAATTTTTGGTATTTTTCCGTAGCTATAGGAAATAGAATATTCACAGAAGAAGATTCAGTGTTCTTAATTAAAGACTTATTTACAGATGATTGGACAAAAGAGGGGCCATCATGCAAAATAGGAAAAAATTTATCAACATGAGCTTGGGATTCGTCAGGCTCTGGATCGGCTGCTAGTGCGGGCTCCTCTAATGTCGATCCTTCTCATCTTGGGCTCTTTATTTTTTTGTAAATTTTCTTTTTGTATATTTTTATAAATTTTTCTCTTTATGGTGATAGTGGTTGGCTAGTGCTGCTCCTCCATCATCTTCTTCCTCACCTAACTCTGTTGTTGGATCTATTGATGCAAAAGATGACTCTCCAGAAGATGCTTTGGTTTCCCCTTGGAACGGGTGCATAGCTGCAATGTTCTGGAGCTCCTAAGAGTCTATGCATGATACAAAACATAATATGAAACATCTGACTCTGACGGATCGAACAATATATCACAAACTACCTACTCTTTCTGTTTAAAATTGTTGGGTTTGCCTCACCCTACATTGGAATCAAAGTTTTGATGGTAGTGAGGTCATCGAGCTTCTGAGACATCTCGGTATTGCCTTTGACAAGTTGGGCCAAGCAATCCAAATCTAGATACACAAGAGTGGCCTCGGATGATTCAACATGTTGGCCACACTGAGAATGGTTCTACGGAGGCTGGGAACTCTGAAAATTATGGTCAGGAGAATGAAGTTGCTGCTGAAGAAATTGCAGAGGAGGGTACTACTTATGGGAAGCACCTGCATATTGGTGATATGGTTGGTGCTAACGGTCGCAGGTTGCTGGTACTACTGATTCTGCCTCTAGTTGTTCTTATGTTGCGAAGGCTGGTGTTATAGAGGCTGGCTTGACTAGAGAAACCTCCCACCCTGATGCTCATGAATGATAGAATGGTGGATGATTGGCCCTGTTATTGTCCGCCAGGACGGGTGTTGAGAGAACTTTTGTGAGTGTTGGCTAATTAAACACAATTAGCATCGCTGTAGTGACCGCTCATGAAAATCAAATCAGACAACAATTAACCCACAATAGATATAACAATGAATAGCAAAATAAATGTGGAGTTAAACTTTATTATAACTAAATAAATGTGTGTATAGGTGCAAGTATGTGTAGAGTGTCGAACATAGGGATCAAACGTGATAGACTGGGTTTGACTTCCTAAATTGTTCCTCTTCTCTTATCATTTTATTGTGTTTTTCTATGGATTTTTAATGTTTATATTTTTAATTTTGATTTTATATATTTTATATATTTTTTATTATATTTTTAATATTCTTTTTCTTTTTAATATATAACTATATATACAATACATGGTAATATATTTATAAATACAACTAAAAAATGAACACAACTTGCAGAATAAAATGTTTTTTGTATTTTTTATATTTTTCAAAAATTTTGTGATTTTGGGGGATTTTGTTGGTAATTTTTAGGCTTTTAAAGTAAAAAATATCCTGAAATAGGGATTAAATAAATATGCTAAATTGATTTGGAGATTAGAAATAACAATAAGTGTAAAAAATTCTCTAATTCATTTTAATATATAGATAATAATATAAAGGAAATAGAGATAGAGATAGATATTTTTAGATTTTTGGAAGATTTTTTATATTTTTAAAGGTTTTTGGAGCTTTTTAATTTTTTATCATTTTATTTTTGTATTTTTAGGGATTTTTTATTTGGAGATACAAAATACAATAATAAGCAAAATGTTTTTTTGAATTTTTTAAAAAAAAGTTTTTATATTCCTTTGGTCATTTCTTATTCAAACAAGGACAAAATGTTCCTTTTTATTATTAATAAGTAGGTAAAATGCCTAAAATGAAAATAAAGAATTATACCGTGAAGATGTATTCTATCAGGTACTTAACCTTATTTTTTCATAATTTTTGGAGCATATTTGATATTTATTAAAAATAGAGAACATGCCCAAAAATTGTTGAAGTGGCGAGAGTATAATTGTAATCAAAAAAATGCAAGGGGTTCAATGCAAAATATCCCAAAATTTACAACTAATATTTAGACTTTGAATACTAAATCTTAATATAGAAAGCAACAAGGGACTCTCTACAAAAAGGCCACTTCACATGGGATGACACGTGAGGTGATGTGGCCAAGACCAATTAGCAATTTCAAGAAGGTGCAAGGGTCCACTTGCAATTTTTACAAAACTTTAATAACTACATATGAAAAATTATATATTAAATAATAAAATACAAAAATAAGGGGGGAAAGTGCAAAATAATCCCTAAAGGCGTTTGATCTAGTGGTTGTAGATGCTTCACTTGGACACTTATCGCTTTTAGACGGTCGATGGCGGTTGGAGGGCAACAGCTAAAATTAGATCTCACAGAGGATATCAACAGTTATGTCTTAGTACGCATCCTATACAATTTGGGACTCGACTGCAATCGGACGGCTCTAGGTGTGTCTAGATGAATTGGGAAGAACTCCTCCCTAGAGCTCGCTCGATCAAGCCTATCTCATCGCTCATGTGCTCCCAGAGGCTACTGAAGTGTTCAAATCGTCACTGGCGTCAATCCACAACCCATGGAGGTGTCACAGAGGTTCGGGCCACATCGATGGGGGCCTAGAGCATAGAAGTACCTCGAGTTGTTTTTGAACCTCAAAACCCCTCAGATGAGGTGCTTCCAAACCTGTATGTGGTTAGGAGGATTTGTAGTGCAAGGGGGAATAGGTCAGAGCTTTTATTGGTGGATGTTGAAAAACGTGTCACTCGACCTGCTTCTGAACTCCTGCAAAAAGTGACAGAAAAGAGAATTCGCGGTCGTTGTATCGACCGAGTGGGTTTTGTCAAAAAAGATTAATGAGAATTAATCTTCTTTATTCTATTTATACTCCTAAACTTAATTGTATAGCGGTTAAGCACAGGAGTGTCGAACTCAGGGAGGCAAACTGTTGAAAACTAGGGAGAATCGGTAGAAAAACTAAGGTAAATGGGTTCCTAAATTTTTATTTTTAAGGATTTTTCTGGATTTTTATTTGATTTTAATGAATTTTATATTGTTTTTGTATTTTTATGTATTTTATATATTTTTTATTATTTTGGAAAATATTTAATTTTTTTTTTAGTTTTTATTTTGTTATTTTTATGATTTAATTTTATTTTACTGTTTTTTTGAATTTTAAAAGGTTTTTAGGCTTTTTATAGACTTTGTTTGATGTGAAGAATGTATTTTTTTATTAAAAATAGGGACATATTTTAGATTTTTTAAGAGTGAAAATTGTGCGAACATATTTTTCTTGTATTTTCTGTAGATACTAGATGAAAATACCTTCAAAACGATATATTGTGTGTTTCCAGACGATTTGTCTTTATTTAGTTATGATTTTTCAAAGTTTTGTGCATTTTCTATTTTTTATTGATTTTGTTATTTAAATTTTTTTTATTTGTTTTTGATTTATTATGCAAAATATGGTAAATTATACTAGTAGTATTTTTTTAGAACTTTTATATTGTTATATTTTTTTAGTTGATTTTATAAGGAATGGAGTTAGTACATGGGAATATATACGTATTATATACAATATGGAGGGTATAGGTGTAATAGTATAGAAAGTAGGGGGTATGTATAGTGTTTTGTATGATGTATAGGGTGCGGGTATAATAAAAGGAAATGCTGGGAGTACTTGTGCAGTTTGCAAAGATAGGAGGGAATTGCACGCAAATTTGCCAGAACACGTGATTGACCCGTGAAGGCTTCCACGTCGGAGACCTGCTTGAAATTTTCTGAACCGCCGGGGTATTTCGCTCAAAAGCTCCCGTTAACACGTGCAGTAGCTTCAGCTTGGATCTGTAATTCAATGATATTCGGGGCTATCAATGAAAAATTCCCAAAGTTCCACGTGATCATGCATGCACATAGAAATTCGGAGGCAACTTTGTGATAACACCAAGACTCAACTGTATGTCTGCAAATAGTCCATAAATTTCATCACGTGAGGTTGCTTGGGCGGCAATCAGCTCTGATCAACCGGCGGCTTCTGATCCAAGGATTTTCAGTAGCCCACGTGGTGCACTATTCCGACGTTAATCTCAATTAATCTCACGGCTGGAAATGATAAGATCACGACAGATCTGACGGTTATCCATTGATCTGCGGTAACGTCATTGTTCTTCCCAAATATGTGATTTGCATGCTGCGATTCTCTCGATGATTGCAGAAGCTTTGTGGCAGCAGTCGTCTCTACGCAGGTGGCGCTCACGGTGCTACTCGATCTGAAGAGAATCTAGGCGTTTCTCCGTGAATCTGATATTCGTAGCAGATCGATAACGGCTGATATGATATTTTTGTACTGGTTTCAGTAATTGATCAACCTGCAGATAAAAAATATGCTCTTCGATTCGGCAGAATCGGGTGCGATTGCAGATGTAAAATTAAAGTCAAATCGAGCATCCTTGATAGCAAAATTACATAGATACTACGGATCAAATCCCAGCCACAAATCAAACACGAAATGACGTCCTCAGAATTCAGTAATAAGCCACGGAATTCATAATTAATTGTGGATCCAACTTATATCCGTTTGTACAGAAGATTAGGATGCTCATAAATTGAAGGGGAAATCAAAGTGAGTGAAATCGAAGGTGGGATCAGCTTTGATTCCATGTAAAGTCGAGTATGGGGCTCGTAGGAAAAAAATCGAAATGGATTTGACTCGAACTGGAATTGAAACTAGAGAAATTTGAAGAGAGAAGGAGAAAAGGAGGAGGGATCAGAATGAGAAATCGAGATGTAGAAGAGAGATCGAAGATAGAAAAAAAAGTTGAGAAGAGAATGAGAAAACTGACCTGGATTCTATGATAAACAGAAGATGCGGAAGGGAATCTGGAGCAGCGGCTCCAGAGGATGTAGCCTCTACGTTAGGGCAGTCTGTGGAGGCTGGTACGCGACGTGCAGCGGAGCTACTCGCCAGTGAGATCTCCCCTCTCCTTCTGAATCTCTTCCTCGCTGCAACGGCCAGACTCGTCCCTGTCACGGACGCAAGAGAGGATGGAGCTCACTGGAGAAAATGGAGGAGAAATGGCGGATCCGGTAGCCGAAGGGGGTAGACGGCCTTAAATAGGGGGAGATAGATCCGGTCACCGGAGGTGGTGACGGGAGCTCGAGCGGTTGGAGGAACGGCCAGCCAACGGCCGGCCGTTAGGCGGTTGGCTTGGTTGAAGGAGAATGGCCGGCGGGATGTGTTAGCTTGAGGAAGAAGATACGGGGGAGGAAGAAGCACATTTGGGAAAGTAAGAGAGAGAGAGGGAGGAGAGAAAAAAAAGGGGAAAATAAATAAAAATTGAATTAGTAAATTCGAAATAAATTAAATGATTAATAATTAGAATTAAATAATAATTTCGAAATTAGATAATTAGTATATAAATAAATATAATTAAATAGTTAATTAAGTAATTAAGTATATAATCAAGTAATTAAGGTATTAATTAAATAGTTAAGTATGTAATTAAGAGATTAATTAAATTAATAAATTAAATAAATTAATTACATAAATAAAGTATTATTTATAGAAATAAGGGGTTAATGTGTTAAATATTGATATAAATTACGGCTTATTGTACTATTATACCAACACGGATCCCGAAAATCACGTTTTTCGCATTAACTCCGATTTTAGCGAAACTAGTGTCATTTTGTAGATAATTGAAAAATATAAATTTAGGGACTGAGTTTGCTCAATTCCGAGTGCGTATGATCGAGTTATGAGGTCCGGACGAAAAAAGTAGCGGCTTCGGGCTTCTAGATTTTTTCGGTATTATAAGTTATTTTTATTTTAATATTTTTATATACAATTTTAGATGATTTTAGGAAAAAGAATTAAGTTAATCCGATTTACGGTTATTTAATGAAAAATTCCAGAAGTTTCTTCATATAGTACATATATACAATAGGTCAAAAAGCCGAAACTCACCGGTTTTATCCGATTATTTTTCGGATATTTTTAATAAATAGTATTATATACAAAACGGATTTTAAAAGTGAGTTTGGTCATTTTGGAGTTTTCTATAAATAGATATGAACCCCGGAAGTCGGCTTTTACAGCTTTTTCGGTTCATTATAGTTATTTTATTTTTGTGTCGAAATATTTTTCTAATATTTTTATAAAATAATATATATTTTTATGAGCAACTTTTGTAAAAGGAATGTTTTGATTTGAAGTAATTTTGATGGTAAATAAAGTAGGTGAAATATTTACAAGGTAAAAATGGGTAAATTATATTTTTTGGTCTTGATTTTCTGGAAATTTTTATAAGTTAGGATCCTTATCTCCCCTTACTTATTTCTTTGTAGACCCGATCAATTTTGACCTGGTCTCGGCGTTAGGATCAGTTTGTATATTACATATACATCCTTCTTGTCTTTTTATTTTTCATTTTTTTCTTTATTCTTTTATTTTGGGTAAATTAAGTGTTAATTATATAATATTAATAATTATGGTTAGAATATTAATAAAATGGAATTAGTGAATATTTACATGTATTTTATCAAGGATTTTAGCTAAAAAAAAAGGATAAAGGCGATGAATCACGGATTCATCATTCCTTATACTTTACCTTTGCTAGTCCCTTAGCAAACACTTATTCTATAAATAAGTGCAAGCAAAAAGAAAAAGAAAAAGGAAAATAAAAGAACTTAGAACATGATCGTTTCTTTAAACTGAATATCACCTTGTCCAAAATCTGGAGCCTGGATTCAGTCCTTTGGATTAATAGTGTGTCGGGACTCTATTAGAATTAGGATTTAAGCCTCGACAACCCTCAAGTTCCACAAATCCTTATCCAGGTTCACCTTAACAGCCAACTCAGATCCACCTATCCATCACGCAAACTTTTCGGCTTTGAAAGCAATTTGTACTATGTGTGAAAAGTTTTAGCTCTTCCCGCTCTAGAGAAGCGAAGAAAACGCTCATCCAGCTACGCACTCACATTGGGCCCTTTTCCAGCAACTCAGTCCTTGAGGAGGGAGGTATTTCCTTATGAGGTCAGGTCATGCCGTATCCACAATCGAGTAAGAGAGAAGATAGGAATAATTGGAAGAGAACTAGAGTGTGATCGGTGTAATCACATCTCCTGTGAAGCCTGGCCAGTTTAGCCAAGTCTCCACGAAGACATGCATGCTTTTCTGAAGCTTTGACCATTGTGGTCGTTTTTGGTATTTGATGTATTCGGCTTCTTTTTGGTAGTGATGATTGTTGCACTGCATAGGTCTTTTGTGCCCCGACGGATATAGCATCTTTTCATTCCGCCCATTTTTTGGGGTCTTGGAAAAATTGTGCCAGCAGATCCTTCCCTCATCCAAAGCTTTATTTCAACCCCAATCTCTCCCGTCTTTAAACATCATCACCGCTAGACAAGGATGGAAACGCACCACCGAAATGGATTGCCCTTCGCAACCCCAGGCAGGTCGAGCTAAGTGCAGAGTGCATGAGTTCAAAATTGATTCAAATGGAGAAGAGTTCAACGGATGACACCAGGTATCCTACTTAGGCACTTTCAAGTTGAATTCCGAACACGGTCTCATGGAATCCAAAGAATTAAGTCTATAAGACCTGAAGAGTCTCACTTCCCGTTCCTAATAAAGTTCCTTTAGAATTAAGTGGATTAAGGCCTAAACCAAGCTCCATCTCTCGGACTTAGATCCATCCGGTTAAAGAAACAAACTTGTTCTGAAAAATCCTAATGAATGCAACAATTTTTTTAATGAGGTAGATTTTTCGGCTTAAATGCAAATGGTTTTTAAAGAATTTTGCAAATTTTTATTAGACTTTAAAATTTTTAATTTTTAGGGATTTTTTTGTAAAATTTAGTGGATTAATTCGATTTACACAAATTTTATATGAATTTGGTAAATTTTACAAAGGATTTTATACAAATTTTATATACAAGATTATACGGCTTTTATACAAGATTTTACAAGGATTTTATTTTTCAAATTTTTAAGGATTTTATCACAAAAAAATTTAAACATTTTTTTATGTAAGGATTTTAAAGTTTTTTTAATGAGACATTTTTACGGTTTTCTTGCGGTTTTTAGAAACCCAAAATATACACCCATACTTTTAAGAAGCCTTGTTATTAAAAATACGAGAAAGTACGAGTTATGGCTTCTAAAGTATATATAACATATATATACGACACCCCCCTATACTTAGCGTGAACTATATCCTCATAGTGACCAAAGATCCAGCAAAGGAAGACATAACTCGGGCTAAGTATAGATCGTTGAAAAGAATTCTATACTACAATAACTCAAAAATAACGAATGAATGAATAGAAGTCGATCATCTCCTCTATACTTACAATCAAGTGATCCTAAATATACCAGACTCAAAATCGAAGATGATCGAGGTCAAGAGGATGTACACAACTCAGCGGCTCGGCTTGTCCCCCCTATACTTAGGGTAAAATATCCCTAAGTATAGAGAAGAAAATCAAAAGGTGAGGGACAAGAGAGGGAGCAGACGAGACTAAAACCGACGACAATCAAAAGACGATATGAGCGAGATCACCCCTCCTATACTTAGGGTTAAGCATACCCGAAGTATAAGCAACAACAGGGATGATCGAACAGGATGACGAACAACACGGTGCCTACACCCCCTATACTTAGGATAAAGCACATCCGAAGTATAGAAAAATCTAGATCAACCTAAGGGTGTATGACAAACGAAAAGAAGAAAGAGTTAAATTGAAAAAATATATAAGAGATCACTGAAACTCGGGTATGAGATGCATAATGTAAGAATGAAGAGCACATCTGATACAAAATGTATCGGGGCGACTTCGAGAAAGGGTTTCAACTGCTGACCGTTGACTCGAAAGGTGAACTCATAAGACAACTCAGATATGTCGATGCTACCGTTGTCGTACACTTTTCTGACAATGTAAGGGCCTTTCCATTTGCTTTGGAGTTTCTCTGGAAATAATTTCAGTCTCGCATCGAATAGCCATACTTTTTGATCAGGCTCAAACTGCTTGTGGCTGATGTGAGCATCATACCACTCTTTCATCCTCTCCTTGTAATGCAGGCTACTCGTGAAAGCTTGGTCTCTTAACTCTTCCAGGGCTGCCAACTCAGTCTGCCTTTGATCTCCCGCATCATCTAGTCCAAAGATCACTTCTTTCACTGTCCAAAAAGATGTGTGCTTGATTTCCACAGGTAAGTGGCATGGCTTGCCATAAACGAGTCGAAAGGGAGATGTACCCAATGGAGTTTTGAAGGATGTTCGATATACCCAAAGAACTGAGTCCAAAAGCTGTGACTTTCTGTCTGGGCGAACAACCTTCTGCAAGATCGTCTTAATCTCTTGATTCGAGACATCGGCGAGACCATTCATCTGAGGATGGTACGGAGTAGCAACCCAATGATCTATACCGAACTCGTTAGCAAGAGCCCTTACCTTGTCGTTGATAAAATGGCTACCCCCGTCTGAGATCAGAACTCGAGGAACCCCAAACCGCGTAATGGTGTGTTTCCTTAGAAACTTGCAAACCGTGTTTGCATCCGCGTTTCGGGTAGGAATAGACTCTACCCAACGACTCACGTAATCTACAGCCAGAAGAATATACTCGAATCCCTGACTCTTAGGAAACGGGCCCATAAAGTTGATGCCCCATGCGTCGAAAACCTCACAGAAGTGAATCGGCTGCATCGGCATCATATCTTTATGTCCGCAAGTGCCCATTTTCTGATAGTCAATACATCTCTTTACGAATGTGTGGGCATCCACAACGAGAGTAGGCCACCAAAGACCGGATTGAAGCACCTTCTGTGCTGTCCTCTTCCCTGAATGGTGTCCTCCAACTTCAAATTTATGACAATAAGTGAGGACACTCTAGTATTCCTCCTGAGGAATACACCGACGCCAGACGGAATCCGCTCCTTCATGATAAAGGACTGGATCCTCCCAATGGTAAGACTTGTCTTTCGTGAGGAAAGTCTCAAGCCTCTGTCTGGACCAACCTTGTAGAACTTTCTTGGCAACAAGAAAGTTCACAATGTCGGCATACCATGGCAGCAAGACGACATCAAGAATCGCCTCGTCGAGGAAGGTCTCTGTAATGGGTGTATCAAACTCAGAAGTCTTGGGGAGTTCTAGTCGGGAGAGGTGATCTTCCACCACATTCTTGACTCCAGGCTTATCCTTGATAACAATGTCAAGCTCCTGGAGTAGAAGGATCCATCTGGTCAGACGCGGCTTCGAGTCCTTCTTGTCCATTAAATACCGGATGGTGTTATGATCAGTGAAGATTGTGACTTTCGAGCCTAAGATGTGGGATCTAAACTTGTCTAAGGCAAATACTACGGCTAGCATTTCTTTCTCTATAACAGTGTAATTTCGCTGTGCAGAATCCAAAGTCTTGCTAGCGTAGTGTATGGCATACGACAGGCCATCCCTCCTCTGTCCTAACACAAACCCAACAACAAAATCGGAGGCGTCCGTCATGATCTCGAATGGGAGAGACCAATCGGGTGGCTGAAGGACAGGAGCCTCTACAACCATGGTCTTAAGAGTATTGAACGCTGAAAGACACTTGTCATCGACAATAAACTCGGTGTCTTTCGCGAGAAGATCAGATAATGGTCTGACAATCTTACTGAAGTCCTGAATGAATCGTCGGTAGAAACCGACATGCCCCAGAAAAGACCGTAACTGCTTCAATTTGGACGGTGAATTGAGCTTCTTGATGATGTCCACCTTGGCCGGATCGACCTCCATGCCCTTACTGGAGATGATGTGACCAAGGATCGTCCCCTGAGTCATCATGAAATGACTCTTCTCCCAAGAAAGAACGAGGTTTACCTCAGTGCACCTCTGAAGCACTTGATCTAGGCTAGAAAGACAGGAGTCGAAATCATCACCGTAAACCAAAAAATCGTCCATGAAGACCTCTAAAAAGTCGCCTACCATGTTCGTGAAGATCGAGAGCATACACCTCTGGAATGTAGCCAGAGCATTACATAATTCAAAAGGCATACATCGGAAGGCATAAGTTCTAAACGAACAAGTAAACGTCGTCTTTTCCTGATCTTCAGGTGCGATTGCCACCTGGTTGTATCCTGAGTACCCATCAAGAAAATAATAATGGCTCTTCCCGGCTAACCTCTCGATAATCTGATCGATAAATGGTAGCGGGAAGTGATCCTTCTTGGTGGCATGATTCAAACATCTGTAGTCCACATAGACGCGCCAAGAAGTCGGTACTCGGGTAGCAATCTCCTCTCCGTCCTCGTTGATCACTGTAGTGATACCCGTCTTCTTGGGTACCACATGTAAAGGACTAACCCATTTTGAGTCGGAGATGGGATAGATAAAATCGGCACTCCACCATTTGGATATTTCCTTCATAACCACCTCTCGAAGATTCGGGTTCAGCCTGCACTGAAACTCACGAGATGGTTTGGCGTCATCCTCGAGAAAGATGTGGTGAGAGAAAAGAGTCAGACTAATCCCATGGAGATCCACTACGGTCCACCCGATTGCCTTGTGATTCTTCTCAAGAATCTCCATCAAATGAGATTCCTGATCTTCGGTAAGATTGGAAGAGATGATGACCGAAAATATTTTAGATTCTCCTGCAACGAATCGGTATTTCATTGACTAGGCCCTGGGTATAGGCTACTAGATCAGTATGCGAAAGCTCAGCCTGTTCTGACTCAGAAAGATCTGGAGACAGCTTTTCTGATTGCTGACTTTGCTGCACAGGCTCGGTCTCCAGGTTCGTTGTAGACTAATCTGAAATTAGACACGGAACATACTCATCAAAACTCTGCCAATCAAAATCTACGTCTATATCGGAGGGATCAGAATCAGAATGACAAGATTGAAAATATGAATGATCATCATCAGAATCGTCGGCCTCAGCCTGTGACTGTGTCTGCTCCAAGACTGTGCTATCGAATCGGTCTTCATCTAATATATGCGACTCAGACTCTCCTGAAGGCGTTATGAAAGTGTGTATACTTGGTTCGGCCCAAACAGCTTCATCGTCTGTCTGCACAAAGTCACAGTCTTGATGACTATCGGGTTTGTCATCAGATGCTCTCTCTGACTCTTCAGATTTGGCTTTAAGATATTGGATCATCTCTATATGTATACTCTCGCCTTGGACGCGAAAGTACACCTTCCCTGTACCATAATCAGAAACGGCCTTCGCTGTGGCCAGGAAAGGTCGTCCTAATATGATCGGGGTATTGGTCACACATTCAGGGACCGTCATGTCCAGCACGACAAAGTCTACAGGGAATTGCAAACCCTGAATGGTGATGATAATGTCTTCGATTAATCCCTTCGGCCTCTTGACCGGTCTGTCAGCAAACTGCAAGACTGTTCTTCTTAGTCTAAGAGGTTCAAACTCGAACTTGTCGAGTAAGGAAGAGGGAAGAAGATTAATCGGTGAGCCGCTATCTAAAAGAGTACGATCGAAAGTCTGATCGAGGATTTTGCATCTGACATACGGTGCTCCCGTGTCTGATCTTTGGGCTGGGAGACGATTCTGGATGGCGTGACAAGTCTCCTTGGTCAACACATGGATTTCAGAGCAGTGATTACGCTGCCTCTTCTTTCTGCGAACGGTAGTTCGCTCTTTCAAACCTTTCTGCAGAAGAGGAATGTGTGCCAAGGCTTCCGAAAGAGTGAGTTGAATAGTGAATTTATCGAGCATCTCTTTCGTCAGATCCAACATTTGATTCTTTTTGGTGTTTTCTTTTTTATCGCCTTTTCCTAAGCAGAGTGCTTTGGGAAAAGGAATATGTATATCCTCCTAGTTAGTCTGTACAATCGGAGGATTAGAAGTAGAAAGAAATGTTTTTGCAAAACAAGGATTTGCTTTTCGTGAGTCATCGGAAGAAGAAGATCCTAGATCTCGAGATTGATCAACTGTCTTATTTTTATTTCTCTTCCGATTTCTTCTCTTTTGTACATTTTTAAAGGATTTTCTTTCATCATCACTATTTACAAAGAAAGGTAAAGCAGCTGATTCGGCATTCGGCTCTGGCTACATCTCTTCAGATTTGGTGGCTTCAGCAACACCATCCATGTCGTCAAAGGGTACGGCTTCAGTACCGCCATCGATGTCTTCTACTGGCTTGCTTCTGTTGTCCAAAATGTATTCTTCGGGCCTAGTAGAGTCTTCACCTACTGGTATCCTACCGCTCCTAAGAGAGATAAAATCATCGTTATTACGATAAAGAGAGTCGTCTAAAAATACATGTGACTGGAGGGAGGACGTGATCAAATCTACCTGCTCTAACTTCCTCTTCAGATTATTCGGATTCGTCTCTATCTGAGCTGGTATGGTGGACTTCCCTTTGACCAGGTCAGTAACATGAGTTTTGAACTCATCCATTTCTCGCCTAAAAGATGCGTGCTGATCAGTAATCAAGTTAGCGAGGTATTCTAGAGCTGGGTTATCATGGAAAGGACCATGAGACCCGGATGAGTCGCCTCGGTGATACTGAGGCTGCTGCTGAGCTGACTGCTGCTGTGGATGCTGCTGATACTGAGACGGATAAGAGTTCTGCCTCCACTGAGTCTACTGAAATTGACGAGGACCTGCATGCTGCTGAAACTCTCTGATTTGCCCCATTGGTGCCTGCGGTGTTGGCTGGGAAGAGGCACCTCCTGTCGACCAACGAAAGCCAGGATGATCACAACGGATCCCTGGTTGTTGCGGTCGATCATACCAAATCCCATTGACCTCAGTCAATGGCTCAGGCATCTCAGAATATGCGGGGGGCATAGATGCCAATAGCTAATCACTTTGATATACCACCATCTGAGTATCAGATGATGGTGTATGAAGGCTCTGATAATAAGCCAGAGACTGGTAAGTCGGCTCATAATGCACATGGTATATGTGCTGAACTGGTGGCCGCGGAAGTATGCCTCGGTCTCGGCTTTTCGAGTCAGCCTGTGATCTCGAAGACTTCGCAGATTCAGTCTGAATCTCTTAAAGGCACATGATTTGTGTCTTCAGATCACTTAGACATATCTCGAGCTCGTCGATTTTATCGAGCTTGTCCAGATTCTGGCACTTTTTCTCAATTATTTCCATCTGATCCAGCTTCTGACAAATGATCCGCATATCAACTGATGAGGATTCGATCGGAATCGAAACCGCAGAAGGTGGATTCCCTTCAATGTGTGCCACTCGGGAGTGCTGGTGATATGTAGGTGGCTTCGTCTGGTTGTATACTCGAGTCTGAGACATTGTGGTACAGTTCTCTGCCATTTTCTCGTAAATAGCCCAGACTCGATCCTCGTGCATCGAAAAATATGATCCACCACAAGCTACGTTCACCAGTCCCTGTAACTCCGGTGTCAGCCCACTAAAAAAACTCTGTACAAGAGTGGGCTTAGAAAGGTCATGATGGGGACACCGGTTAATGAGCTCACTGAAACGATCCCATGCCTCATGGAACTGCTCGTTCCCGATCATGGTGAAATTACTTATCATGGCTCTAGCAGCATTCGTTCGACCGAGAGGGTAATATTTGTTCAGATAAGTGGTTCTCAGCTCCTCCCAAGTCGAAACATATCTCCCTAAGTGTTTCATCCAGTAGGCTTCTCGATCAACAAGGGAGAACGAAAACACGATCAACTTGATCGTGTCCTCGTTGACTTCTGCATCGTGCACCGTACTGCAGATAAGCTCGAACTCCTACAGGTGCAGGTCCGGTTCCTCAGTAGAAATCCCGTGAAACTTGGGCAGTAGTTGTATCGTTTGAGGACGGAACTCAAAGTTCCCACAAATCATAGGGAGACGGATCCACCTATGAGTGGTAGTAGCTCTAGGGTTGTAGAGCTGCTGCATCGTTCGATTCGGATCTTCTCCATATGGTTGGTTCTGGTCCTCATGTCTTGGATGATCAACTCTTGGATTTTCAGCATCAGGATTGTTGCGTTGGGCTCGCAGCTGGGTCAACTCAACTCTGACATCGTTCATTAATCTCCCTTTCTCCCTAATCTGATTTTGCATGTTCTCAAGGGAAGCAAGTAGAATGTTATTGATTGCAGCCTGATCAATCATGACCGAAGTGGACTGTGGTCCTTTTCCAGCCATAGTCTCTGAAAGGAAAAAGAATTTAGGTCAGGAAAGTTTAGATCAATGTTTAACTGCTGAAAGAGTTCAGGTTCGTGATTATAGTTCTCGTGAACCTTATGTGATGATGATAAAGAATGATT
The DNA here is from genome assembly GCA_037367405.1 of Ottelia alismoides. Classification (NCBI taxonomy): domain Eukaryota; kingdom Viridiplantae; phylum Streptophyta; class Magnoliopsida; order Alismatales; family Hydrocharitaceae; genus Ottelia; species Ottelia alismoides. Next base: position 898,841 of record JAZKJV010001773.1, read on the forward strand.
AAGAGAAGGAATCTGAGAAGAGTTTCTAGGGTCAGAGTCACGCCTAGAAGGAGAATGTTGTTCTGATTCTGGCTCAAACAAGAAGTTCTCGCAAACCGAGCCAGGAGACAAGATCATGGGGGGAAGTTGATAGATCTCTGGTTCAAAGAGGGGGTTCTCTTGAACCAATCTAGATAGATGGGCACGAGTGCGTGAGAGCGGTGCCATAAGAGTCGGCCGAAGTGATCGTCTGCCCATCATCCTAAGAGTCAGATGACAACTGATCGATGATATTGAGATCTTGAAGATATAGAACTCACACCACAAGTCAGACACAAAGCAAACACCGTATTCACCAACTCAACCCTGGTGATGACCATAAGAGTTCGGTCGTTTACCTTTTCGATTTTAGGTTGTTTGGCAAACAACGTTGTCTCAGATTGGCAAGATTAGATAGGTGCCCGAGACTTCGACGTCGTAATATCCCAAGTTCTCACCAGAACTCACCTAGTCTCAGCCAGTATGGAAGTAAGTACGGACCGTTTCCGGCTACCCGTGTTACTTGAGGACGGAGCCTTACGCAGTGTCCTCTAAACCTTCCACTCTGCTAAGTGAACTCGGACCGTTTCTGGCTACTCGAGAGCACCCACTGAAGATAAGGTGAATTAAAGCGTGAACTAAGTAGTATTTCGATAGGAGTCCGGACTCTGGCTCTACCTTATGTGTCGTCTCTCTCTCGCAAAGTCTGGAGATGGGATCTGATATGCACTTCGGGGGTTGCTCTCCTCAAAACAAGTGGAGTCATTACGTTTCGTTTTAAGGTCCAATAGAAGTTAACAATCCCTATTTTAATTTTCGATTTTTACTTTTTTTGAGTATTTTCAGAGAAAAATCGTCTAACATATTTTTTATTTTCGGGATTGGCCATAGATACAAGCACCTAGGTGTCGAATCCTAAGCAAGCATCTAAACTAAGCTACGATGCACAAAGAAGGGGAAAACCGAAAGAAATCCTAACAAGCACCTAACTCGGAAAACCACGAAATACCGTCGAGAAAAATCACGAGCGAGAAAGCCGCGGTGGGTGCCCTGCTCCCCCAGGAGTACAGCCCTGGTGAAACAGACCCCGAGAAAAAGTACAAGTCGGGATGCCTTTACGAGGCCCCTTTCTACGATAATTTCTATATGTTTTTTACAAGAAATTACAAAAAGAAAATTTCTACGACTTTTGTGGTTCTCAACTGTGTGGCTCAACCTATGCTGCACAAATCAGAAATAAAAAGCCATAAGGTTAGAGAATAAAATGGCGCAAAGAGGAAAACCTAAACCTATGTCTACGGTGCCCTAGCGCTGCCTCCCCGGCATCGACGCCATCTGAAAAACACATCACTCGACCTGCTTCTGAACTCCTGCAAAAAGATACAGAAAAGATAATTCGCAGTCGTTGTATCGACCGACTGGGTTTTGTCAGAAAAGATTAATGAGAATTAATCTTCTTTATCTTATTTATACTCCTAAACTTAATTGTATAGCGGTTAAGCACGAGAGTGTCGAACTCAGGGAGGCAAACTGTTGAAAACTAGGGGGAATCGGTAAAAAAACTAAGGTAAATGGGTTCCTAAATTTTTATTTTATTTTTAAGGGTTTTTTGGATTTTTATTCGATTTTAATGAATTTATATTGTTTTTGTATTTTTTATGTATTATATATATTTTTTTTTATTATTTTGGAAAATATTTAATTTTTTTATTTGATTTTTATTTTTTTATTTTTATGGTTTAATTTTATTTTACTTTTTTTGAATTTTAAAAGGTTTTTAGTCTTTTTATAGACTTTGTTTGTTTTTAATGTGAAGAATGTATTTTTTTTTTATTAAAAACAGGGACGTATTTAGGATTTTTAAGAGTGAAAATTATGCGAAAATATTTTTCTCATATTTTCTGTAGATACTAGATGAAAATACCTTCAAAACGATATATTGTGCGTTTCTAGACGATTTGTCTTTATTTAGTTATGATTTTTCAAAATTTTGTGCATTTTCTATTTTTTATTGATTTTGTTATTTAAATTTTTTTATTTGTTTTTGATTTATTATGCAAAATATGATAAATTATACTAGTAGTATTTTTTAGAACTTTTATATTTTTATATTTCTTAGTTGATTTTATAAGGAATGGAGTTAGTATATGGGAATATATACGTATAATATACAATATGGATGGTATAGGTGTAATAGTTTGGAAAGTAGGGGCATGTATAGTGTTTTGTATGATGTATAGAGGTACGGGTATAATAAAAGGAAATGCTGGGAGTACTTGTGCAGTTTGCAAAGATTGGGGGGAGTTGCACGCAAATTTGCCAGAACACGTGATTGACCTGTGAAGGCTTCAACGTCGGAGACCTGCTTGAAATTTTCTGAACCGCCGGGGTATTTCGCTCAAAAGCTCTCGTTAACACGTGCAGTAGCTTCAGCTTGGATCTGTATGTAATTCAATGATATTCGGGGCTATCAATGAAAAATTCCAAAATTTCCACGTGATCATGCATGCACATAGAAATTCGGAGGCAACTTTGTGATAACACCAAGACTCAAGTGTATGTCTGCAAATAGTCCATAAATTTCATCACGTGAGGTTGCTTGGGCGGCAATCAGCTCTGATCAAGCGACAGCTTCTGATCCAAGGATTTTCAGTAGCCCACGTGGTGCACTATTCCGACGTTAATCTCAATTAATCTCATTGCTGGAAATGATAAGAACACGACAGATCTGACGGTTATCCTTAGATCTGCGGAAACGTCGTTGTTCTTCCCAAATATGTGATTTGCAGTCAGCGATTCTCTCGATGACGGCAGAAGCTTTGTGGCAGCAGTCGTCTCTATGCAGGTAGCGCTCACGGTGCTACTCGATCTGAAGAGAATCTAGGCGTTTCTCCGTGAATCTGATCTTCGTAGCTGATCGATAACGGCTGATATGATAATTTTTGTACTGGTTTCAGTAATGGATCAACCTGCAGATAAAAAATATGCTCTTCGATTCGGCAGATTCGGGTGCGATTGCAGATGTAACATTAAAGTCAAATCGAGCATCCTTGATAGCAAAATTACATAGATACTATGGATCAAATCCCAGCCACAAATCAAACACGAAATGACGTCCTCAGAATTCAGTAATATGCCACGAAATTCATAATTAATTGTAGATCCAACTTAGATCCGTGTGTACAGAAGATGAGGATGCTCATAAATTGAAGGGGAAATCAAAGTGAAAGTGAAATCGAAGGTGGGATCAGCTTTGATTCCATGTAAAGTCGAGTATGGGGGTCGTAGGGAAAAAATCGAAACTGACTCGAACTGGAATTGAAACTAGAGAAATTTGAAGAGAGAAGGAGCAAAGGAGGAGGGATCAGAAAGAGGAATCAAGATGTAGAAGGAGAGATCGAAGATAGAAAAAAAAGTTGAGAGGAGAATGAGAAAACTGACCTGGATTCTATGATAAACAGAAGATGCGGAAGGGAATCTGGAGCAGCGGCTCCAGAGGATGTAGCCTCTACGCGAGGGCAGTCCGCGGAGTCTAGTACGCGACGTGCAGCGGAGCTACTCGCCGGCGAGATCTCCACTCTCCTCCTGAATCTCTTCCTCGCTGCAACGGCCAGACTCGTCCCTGTCACGGACGCAAGAGAGGACGGAGCTCACTGGAGAAAATGGAGGAGAAATGGCGGACCCGGTAGCCGAAGGGCGTAGACGGCCTTAAATAGGGGGAGATAGATCCGGTCACCGGAGGTGGAGACGGGAGCTCGAGCGGTTGGAGGAACGGCCGGCCAACGGCCGGCCGTTAGGCGGTTGGCTTGGTTGAAGGAGAATGGCCGGCGGGATGTGTTAGCTTGAGGAAGAAGATACGGGGGTGGAAGAAGCATATTTGGGAAAGTAAGAGAGAGAGAGAGGGGGGAGAGAAAAAAATAAATAAAAATTAAATTAGTAAATTCGAAATTAGTTAAATAATTAATAATTAGAATTAAATAATAATTTCGAAATTAGATAATTAGTATATAAATAAATATAAATAAATAGTTAATTAAGTAATAAAGTATGTAATTAAGTAATTAAGGTATTAATTATATAGTTAAGTATGTAATTAAGTGATTAAATAAATTAATAAATTAAATAAATTAATTACATAAATAAAGTATTATTTACAAAAATAAGGGGTTAATGTATTAAATATTGATATAAATTACGGCTTATTGTACAATTATACCAATACGGATCCCGAAAACCGCGTTTTTCGCATTAACTCCGATTTTAGCGAAGCTAATGTCATTTTGTAGATAATTGAAAAATATAAATTTAGGGACCGAGTTTGCTCAATTCGGAGTTCGTATGACCGAGTTATGAGGCCCGGACGAAAAAAGTAGCGGCTTCGGGCCTCCGGATTTTTCGGTATTATAAGTTATTTTTATTTTTATATTTTTATATACAATTTTAGATGATTTTAGGAAAAAGAAGTAAGTTAATCCGGTTTACGGTTATTTAATGAAAAATCCCGGAAGTTTCTACATATAGTACATATATACAACGGGTCCAAAAAGCCAAAACTCATCGGTTTTATCCGATTATTTTTCTGTTATTATTATATACAAAACAGATTTTAAAAGTGAGTTTGGTCATTTTGAAGTTTTCTATAAATAGATATGAACCTCGGAAGTCGGCTTTTATGGCTTTTCCGGTTCATTACGGTTATTTTATATTTGTACCGAAATATTTTTCTAATATTTTTATAAAATAATATATATTTTTATGAGCAACTTTTGTAAAAGGAATGTTTTGGTTTGAAGTAATTTTGATGGTAAATAAAATAGGTGAAGTATTTACAAGGTGAAAAATGGGTAAATTATATTTTTTGGTCTTGATTTTCTGGAAATTTTTATAAGTTAGGATCCTTATCTCCCCTTACTTATTTCTTTGTCGACCCGGTCAATTTTGACCTGGTCTCGGGGTTAGGATAAGTCTGTATATTACATATACATCCTTCTTGTCTTTTTATTTTTATTTTTTTCTTTATTCTTTTATTTTGGGTAAATTAAGTGTTAATTATATAATATTAATAATTGTAGTTATAATGTTAATTAAATGGAATTAGTGGATATTTACATGTATTTTACCAAGGATTTTAGCCAAAATGAAAGAATAAAGTCAATGAATCATGGATTCATTAGCTGTCGAAGGTGGAATGATGAAGGGCAACGAAGTTCGACGAAGTGTGGAAGACGTGGACTTCAATTCGCAAATCAGGGAGAGATATGGGGATTCTTATAGTTGGAGGATATGGAGAAATGGAAGGGTAAAGAAATGGGGTGGAAATGGAAGTCGGAACAGGATTGATACACAGTGGAATGGTTCACAAGCGTGGAGCTCCGACAACCTGCGGATAATGATTTTACTCTAAAGCAAGTAATCAAAACCTAAACTGAAGATGGGAAATAAAATGCAGTAATTAAAACTACCTAAAAAGCAAGAAAAATCGAGCCTCAAGAAGCAGGAGCGCTGAGATGAGCAGCTCACATCAACAAGCAGCGAAGATGTGATGTGACGCTAAAGTCAGATTGCGACTTTTAATGTGAAAGTGTTGTCGATGTAGAAAACTGCAAAGAGATCCTAGTCGATCAAACAAAGATTGGTTTTTTAAAAGAAAAACCGTACACTTTTTTATTTAGCCAGTTAAGTGTGCATGGGTCGAAAACAAGGAGGCAGAATAATATATTTTGATTTTTTAGATGAAAATATATTTGTGATTATTTTATCTCTTCTAAGAACGATCTAGGAAAAGCGATAATTTTTTTGGAGTTTTGATTTTTATTTTTTTATTTGATTTTATATTTTTCCAATTTTTATTTATTTTTCAAAATGATATTTTTCACACAATTTACCTACGATATAATAGGTGAAATATAGGTGAAATATATGAGATATTATATAGTAGGTAAAGTAGACGAGAAATGGGCTCGAAGAACACTCAAAAACAAATCAAAATGGAGTCAACATACAACAAATCAAAACACGATAAAAACACGTCGAAAATACACAAAAATGACTGAAAACCTTGTTGGGATAGTTGCGTAACTACCGTAAAAAAATCTACGGAAAATAGTGTAAAAAACGCTTCCAAAACTCCCCTACGGCCTAGGGGTATAAATGCAAGAAAAAGAAACAAAAGTTATGCAGTTTAGTCCTCTGGCAGGGACGAAATTGTAACAAAAATATGAAAGTTTACATTTAGGTCCCCACTCAGGGACCTAAATGTAATTTCTGGAAAGTTTTGGTGCCGTCTGGAAATCTGGAGGACTTCTGGGTTTAGTCTGCAATTCTTCTACCGGTTCATATTGAACGGCGGAGATTATAACGTGAGGCGCATTCCAGAGCGTCCATTGCAGCCACGTGTCGCAAGCCTGTGCTCTAGTTGTTCTTCAAGTAGTTCTTGAACGGTTGACGCTGGTGATGATGGATGCTCCTTCTCCGATTTCTCGCCGGTGATGGAAGTGCATCTTGGGCCTCCGGCGGGGCTAGAGGGTTAGCTCCTCTAACCCTCGAGCTCGCTCGCGATGGACGACGGTTGGAGAAGGTTGAGCGTGGCAGCGAAAGCTCGATGGCGGTGACGTTCCAGCTGCTCTTTTCCTAGAGTGAAGCTGTTGCTTGTTCTTTGATGATGATTTCCGTGTTGATTAAAGGTTCCAGATGACTCGAATTTGCTCCTTATGCAAGCTGGATCTGCAAATCACAATTTCATGTGCTCGATTTGCGAGAAATCGACCAACGAGTTAAGTTTTTGCAAGATCAAAATGTGCTTCCAGAATAGATGAAATGTGTGTGATATACAACGAAAAAGGAGATGCGATTTGGATTGAATTTTGATTCGATTTATGAATGACTTAAAGCGATTTGAAGATTGGGCGTCTAAGAGGGACGATTAAGCATCCTAATAACGAGCTTAATCATTCTAATGGATGCACGAGGATCGAGGAACAAAATCGTGAAGACGGAGGCGTAGATCTAGGAACGTATAGGGTGTATTACCTCAGATGGTTACTCGACGGCCGATCTTTGCCAGAGCTAAACGCGCGCAAGGCGACGATGCAAGGCGGAGTTATCGCCTTGGAACTGCTCCCTGATGGTCCTTCTCCCACGCGGACACCTTCGATCGGAGATGTCACCTCCTAGGCGAGCGGAGCGAGGTGAGGAAGAGAGGGGTCGGCCACTGGATGCATGAGCTTCAGGTGGTTATGAGATAGTTAGTTCGAATTTGCGAACTTTGAGGGAATATATTGATAGATTTCGTGATCTCCAAGTTAAATCGAAGGGTGGCCGAGAATCTAGGTTGTTAAGAGATGAGATCCAAGGGTTTAAATCGTCAGAAGAAGTTAAAAGGTGCGTGGGGTAATTGGTTGAAGAGAGCCAGTTGGAACAGACTCCAGCACCGGCTTCTTGAAGAAGAAGCACCAGGTGCTGACAAGTGTCAGCACCTGGTAGGCTAGATGTGTTAATTTCTTGTAAATTCAATAATAAATAATATATAGTGTTATTTTAATTAAGTATAAAAACAATAAATGTAAATAATTAAATTATCTAAGTTACAGAAAATTACTCTTTTATAAATAACAAATATTATTCGAAATATAAATATTATATTAATAAATATGTATAGATAAATAGGTTTTCGATTTTTAATTTAATAAATAAATAATTAAATATTAATTTTATATTTTCTTAATTATTATAATAATACATAAGGGTTGTGTGAATTTTTAGGGATTTTAATATATTTATTTACATATATTAATAAATATAGGTATAAGTTATCCAGTTCATTTTTACCTATAAATTAGGTTTTTGGATTTTATTAAAATAATAAATAAGCTCCAAAAATTCTGAAATAAATTAGGGTGAACACACGATATCATGAAAATAATTAGAAATTATAAAATTAATAAAAATGTAAATAATGTGTTCTACATAACATAAATAGCCTAGAAACCCCGTTGTCATTTGGTCCCAAAACTGATTTTTTTGCAAACGAACTCCGAATTTGAAGAAACCACCTCTATTAATTAGAGAATATTATTTTATGAACTTTAAAGGTGAGTAGAGTGAAATTGGAGTTCGTATGAAGAAGTTATGATGTTCGGTAGTTGAGAATTTGACAAATTAAAAGATGGATTTCTTGGTATATATACATGGTAATATTTTTAACTTCTTTTTATATTTTTATATACATTTTAGAAATAATTAGGAAAAGAGTTTGGTGAGAAATATGTATATGTGAATTAATTAAAAATCATTGAATTTTTTTATTTATTTGATAAAAAGTGAGAAGTACATGAAGTGTGTCCTAATTTATTTTATGGTTTTCTTTCCTTATCTCCGCCTACTTATTGGTTTGTCGACCAATCCATGTTGACTTGGTCTCGGAGGTTAGGTTATAAATATACCTTACAGTTATATTTATATTTATAAGTCATATTATACATATATACATATCTCCAATCTGCCTTATTTTCTTTTCTTTGTTCTTTATTTATTTACATGATTTTGATGCTTAAAAGTGAATTTTTATTCATGAATGAAGTTTGAATGAAAGATGAGAATTAATGAATATTTACATGCATTTCTTAAGGGTTTTAAGACAAAATGCAACAAAAAGTTAATGAATCATTGATTCATCAACCCCCTATACTTAAACTTTGCTAGTCCCTTAGCAAACACTTATTTGAAAAAGTAAGTGAAAAAGAAAGAAAGTTAAGATGAATTTGTTTTCCTAAACCAATTCATGAGAATGGACAAAGGACAGTGCTCGATCGGGCCTGAAACAAGCATTTTGTCGGAGCCTTAGTTAGGATTAGGATTTTATCCTCAACAGTCCTCAAGTTCCACAAATCCTTATTCAAGATCACTTCATCAGCTAGTTCAGACTCACTTATTCATATCGCAAACTCTATCATCCTTGAAGTCAATTTGTACATTGTGTGAATTGATTTAGCTCTTCTTGCTTAGAGAAATGAAGAAACCGTCCATCACGGCTAGACATTTCTATTGCTTCCTCATCTAGCTACTATTTCCTCAGGGAGGGAGGTATTCCCTTCTAAGGTCAGTTCGTGTTATGTCCACAATCGAATATAGAGAGAAAGTAGAAGAATGAGAAAAGAAGTGGAGTGCGACCAGTGTAGATGCATCTCCGTGTGAAGCTCAACCGATGTAGCTAAGTCTCCACTAAGATATGCAGGCATTTTTGGTGGAAGCTTGGACCATTGTGGTCATATTTGGTGGCTTCTTCTTTGGGTTGGCTTTGTAATTTGCTTGCACCGCATTCATCTTTTTGTGCCTCGACAGATATAGCATCTTTTAATTCCGTTCCTTTTTTGAGGTCTTAGAAAAATTGTGTCAGCAGATCCTTCCCTCATTCGAAGCAACTATCGCAACCCCAATCTCTCTCGTCTTTAGACGTCAATGCCGCAAAGATAAGGATAGAAACAAACTACCAAGATGTACTGCCCGTCGTAACTCCATGCGAATTGAGCTAAGTACAGAGTGCATGTGTTCAAGATTGGTTCACTGGTGTAGATTTGTACGGATGACACCAAATGGTCTACTTAAGTACATATGACTTGATTTCCCGAATATGGTCTTATGGAACCCAAAGATTTTAAGTCAAAAGACTTGAAGAGTCTAAATTCCAGATCCAAACTAGGCTCCTTACAATGAAAGTTAAAGGCCGTGATCAAGCTCCATCCTTTAGACTAGACTCAATCATTAATTCCAGAAATCAAACTTATTCTGAAAAATTCGAATGCAAATGCAACCATGTTTTTGTGAAGTATATTTTCTGAATTTTACTCATTTTTATGGATTTTAAGGATTTTGTAATTTTTATGACTTTTAGGACTGATTTTTATAAACAAGTTCTTGTACATGAATTTTACAAGATATATTTTATTTGAGTTAAATATCTAATGTATTTTACAGATTTTATCTACAAAGGATTTTACAAGGATTAAATGATTTTTACACATGTTTTAATAAATAGGATTTTAAATAAGTATTATACAATTTTTAAATACAAATTTTAAATTCATATTTTAATTACATATTTTAAATACAAGTTTTAAACATATTTTACTTATTTACAAGGATTTTATAAGTAATAAATAATTATATAAATGGTTTTTAAATTAACCCTCACACACTTTTTATGGATTTTATAGATATAGAAAATACATAAAAGTACGGGTTATGGACAAAAGTATATATGCAATATATACGCACCCCCTATACTTAGCTTGTGATATGTCCTCATAGCATCAAAATAGAAAAAGGAGGACATAACTCGCGCTGAGTAAAAGTGGGTGAAAAATAAAAGAGAATACAAGTCAGTCAACCCCCCACCCTATACTTACGATCAGGTCGTCGTAAGTATAACGGAAGAGCAAAAACGAGGTGACTAAATAAAAAGAATATACAACAAAGAAACAAAAGAAATAAAGAAAATGATATCATCGAAATCACTCGGTCCCCCCTATACTTTAGGATAAGGCATCCTAAGTATTGAAAAGAGTGTAGCCAAAAATCAGAGACTTGTGATTTGTGAAAAAGAAAGGATATACAAAAGAATCAGAACAAAATATAAAATGCAAATCAACGAACAATCGATCCCGCCTATACTTAGGATCTGGTATCCTAAGCATAGAAGACAAGCAAAAATGGGGACGATTGTGGTCTACGAAGAATATACAAGTGTTGCGGATCTCCAGAAATCGAATGGCTCAAAAGCATTTGTATAGGATGAGATGAAGTGAAAGAATGATCATGATTCCTGTACAAAATAGATCACTTTAATACGAGCCAAATGATCAGTAATCTCGATGAAGTGCTTCAGCATCTTCCCGTTAACCACGAACAGTTCTGCACCAGGTAACACATCTGATATTTCTATACTTCCATTATCGTGCACTGTTCTGACTATATAAGGTCCTTCCCATTTGCTTTTTAATTTGCCATGAAAAATTCTTAATCTTCATTGAACAACCAGACTTTCTGCCCAGGGACAAAGATCTTGTACCGAATATGTCTGTCGTGCCATTTCTTCACTTTGTCCTTATAAATGAGAGTGTTCTCGTATGCTTGATTTCGAATCTCTACCAGCTCATTCAGATCTAACTTTCTCTTGGCTCCAGCTTTCTGTGCATCAAGTAAAATTTCTCGAATAGCCCATTCAGATTTGTGTATGATCTCTACGGGCAAATGGCATGGCTTCCATAAACCAATCTAAATGGTGAAGTGCCTAAGGGAGTTTTGTACGCAGTACGATATGCCCAAAGAACCTGATCTAGAAGCTCTGACCATTTGAAACTTCAGCCATGCCGTTCGTCTGTGGGTGGTAAGGAGAAGCTACTCTGTGATCAATGATGTATTGCTTCAATAGTTTTTTGACCTCCTTATTAATGAAATGGCTACCCCCATCTGAAATAACAATACATGGGATCCCGAACCACGAAATAATGTGTTCCCTTAGGAACTTGCAAACCATCTTACTATCTGCGGTTTGTGCGGGTATAGCCTCCACCCATCTACTACCATAATCTACAACGAGAAGAATGTACTCAAAGCTGCTGCCGGAAGGGAACGGTCCCATGAAATCTATGCCCCATGCATCAAAGATCTCGCAAATAATGACAGGTCGCATCAGCATTGCATCTCTAGCACTGACTGTCCCTACTGCTCTCTGACAATCTTGGCAACTCTTCACAAATGTGCAGGCATCTCTAGTAAGAGTCGGCCACCATAATCCGTTCTGAAGTACCTTCTGCGCTGTCCTCTTCCCTGAGTGATCTCTCCCTGTCTCTAAAGAATTACATAAAGTGAGGACACTATTATATTCCTCCTGAGGAATACAACGCCTGTAAACACAATCCAGTCATTCACGAAAAAGAATCGGATCCTCCCAATGGTAGTATCGTGCCTCAGAAACTAGTTTATCAACTCGATTCTTTGGCCAACCTTGAGGACTTTTCTGTGTGATCAGAAAATTAACTATATTTGCATACCATGGAAGTTCAGTAACTACAAAGATGCTCTCGTCAAGAAATCTCTCTGCAATCTCTAGCGTGTACTCATCTGAAGGCTGTTCTGTCTGTAATCGGGAGAGGTGATCAGCTACCACATTCTTTACCCCAGGTTTGTCTCTAATGTCCAAATCAAATTCCTGAAGTAATAGAATCCATCTAAGAAGGCGTGCCTTAGCATCCTTCTTTTCCATCAGAAACCGAATAGCTGAATGATCTGTGTAGATTATGATTATCGAGCCAAGAAGATAGGATCTGAATTTATCTAAAGCGAACACTACTGCCAACATTTCCTTTTCTGTCTCTGTGTAATTACGCTGAGCATCGTCTAAGGTTCTGCTAGCATAGTGGATGGCAACAAGAAGGCCATTCCTCCTCTGTCTTAATACAACCCCGACCGTAAAATCTGAAGCATCTGTCATGATCTTGAAGGGTAGAGACCAATCAGGCATCTGTAGGATAGGAGCACTGATAATCTTTTCTTTTTGTGTGAGGAAGGCATTAAGACATTTATCATCTAATAAGAACTCGATGTCTTTGCCTAATAATTCAGTTAACGGTCGGGCGATCTTGGAGAAGTCTTGGATAAATCGTCGGTAAAAACTGACATGCCCAAGAAATGACCGTAACTGCTTGATGTTGGATGGTGGTTCGAGGCACTAGATGACATCCACCTTGGCTGGGTCAACCTCCATGCCTCGCTGGGAGATGACGTGCCCCAACACGATCCCATGTGTAACCATAAAATGGCTATTTTCCCATGACAGAATGGAAATCTACCTCACAGCACTTTCGAAGAACCTGGTCTAGGTGCGCTAGACAATCGTCAAAGGACTCACCATAGACTGAAAAATCATCCATAAAAACCTCTATAAAATCACCGACCATGTCCGCAAAAATAGCAAGCATACACCTCTGGAAAGTAGCAGAAGCATTGCACAATCCAAAGGGCATCCATCTAAAGGAATACGTGCCGAACGAACATGTGAAGGTGGTTTTCTCCTGATCTACATGAGCAATTGTTACTTGGTTGTATCCGGAGTAACCGTCAGGGAAACAGAAGTACTCCTTCCCTGCCAACCGTTCTATGACCTGGTCTATAAAAGGCAACATGAAGTGGTCTTTCTTCATTGCGACGTTCAATTTTCTGTAATCAACGCACACCCGCCACAATGTGGTTGCTCTCTTTGGAATCTCCTCTCCACTCTCATTCTTAATCATCTGAATTCCTGACTTCTTCGGGACAACATGTAATGGGCTGACCCATTCAGAATTGGAGATGGGATAAATAAAGCATGTGTCGCACCATTTCGTAATTTCTTTCTTGACAACCTCTCGTAAAACCAGATCAGCATACGCTGAAACTCTCTGGAGGGTTTGCTATCACGATCGAGATATATATGATGAGAACACAAAGCAAGAATAATCCCTCGGAGATCGGATACAATCCACCCAATAACCTTACAGTTTCTTTCTAGAACCTCCATCAAATGAGATTCTTGTTCGTCGGTCAAAGATGAACTGAAAACTATCAATGTGGACCCGCAAGGAAGGCATACTTCATATTTGGTGGCAAAGTCTTTAATTCTGGTAAGGTAGATTCTAGCTCTGCTGAAACCTCATCCATATGTGTATTGAGATCTGTATTGGTTGTGGATTTGTCTCTGATTTGGTTATCCACCATCTCAATGTGCTCTAGAGTCAGACTACAAAAGATGTTCAAAACATCATCCGACTCGCTACTATCTCATCCTCAGACTGATCAAAGGAAAACAACTCAACTAAATGAAATTCTGTCTCTAGATCATCTGAAGTGGAGGAATTGTGTAAACTCTGAATCTGAAAGGTCTGCAATAAACTCCTCGGAAGTCTGATCTCTTTGCTTCTCATCATCCAGACTAAAGTATAAAGTACATTCTGAAGAATCGCCCACTGTAGTCACGGACCCGTCCTCTGTTAAACACTCTTGGGTCTCCACTTGATATCTTTCAAGGTCGTCAAGATGGACCTCATCCATGTAATCGCAGGTGGCTAAAGAACTCAAAAAATCAGAAGATGCATCACTAGATGTGTTGGATTCTCTCGCCATCTCTATATGTACCTTCTCGCCCTCGACGCAAAAAGATACCTTCCCTGTATCATAATCGAAGAGAGCCTTTGCGGTCTCTAAGAAAGGCCTCCCAAGAATGATTGGGGTAAGGTGTAACTGTGTAGGGCAATCCATGTCCAGGACCATAAAGTCCACTGGGAATTGCAGACCCTGCATGGTTACGATAATGCTCCTTAATATACCCTTAGGTCTCTTTACGGATCTATCAGCAAACTGAAGGATCGCACATGATTTGTAAAGAGGACCTAACTCGAGCTTATCGAGTAAAGAAGAGGGTATCAAATTAATAGAGGAACTATTATCTAAAAGAGTGCGATCGAATTCAGCATTTGCGATCTCGCATCTGACATAATGTGCACCCGAGTCCTTCTTCATCGGTAACTTATTCTGAATAGCACAAGATGTAGCCTTAGTCAAAACATGTTTCTCTGTATGGGATTTCTTTTTCCTACGCGTGGTGCATCGGTTTTTCAATTGATTCTTAAGCGTAGGAAAATGATCTAAGGCATCATGAAGCGGGATCTTCAAAAAGATGTGATCTTTTAGTAACCTTTCTGTCTCTGGAGTCACAACATTCTTTTTGTTATTTTTCTTTCCTTTTCCAAACATAGCATCGGGAAAAGGAACAATCAGAATTTTTATTGATATTGGAATCAACATGTACATTGAGAGTTTCAGAATTATGTACAAAACTCTCTAAAATAGGGGAAGACATATTTTTATCGGGAGTATCTGTATGGTTTGACGTGATGTCATCGTCTGATTCGCCAGTGTCCATGTCAACTGTATCGGCATCGCTCCCTTCTCTTGGATCTGTAAGGTGGTCCTCATCAACGTGTTGGCTCTCCTCCTCAGCATCAGAATCTTGCTGCTCATGGATTTGCTCCTACTCCTCTAGTGCCCTCTTCTCTACTCCAATAGGTGCTCGTGGTGATCTACTGCTACTGAGATGAATGAAGTTAGATAAAAATTCAGGAAACGAGATCATACCTGTATTGTTGTCTACCTGATCTGGATGCCTCCTCTTGTTGTTCGGGTTCATTTGAGGCTGGGCTGTAAGAGTGGTCTTCGGTGCATTTAACTCGTCCAGATGACGGTTAACCTACTCCATCACGATCTTATGCACAATTTAGAGCGTACTCAGCATATCCATGATTTGATTTAGTGCGTGGGTCTGTGAAGACATCTCAGGTTCGGTGTGATGGCCTGGCTTGCTCCTCTCTTCTGCCTTGGCGTGTATTGCTGAGAGGTGGAAGGCTGGGAGAATCTTTGCGGTGTGGAGGAAGATTGTTGCGGCTGCTGATAAGGATATATCTGTGAATAATGAGCAGGATACTGGTATGATTGTGGTCTCTGATAAACATTCTGGTGAGACTGCTGCTGCATGAAATTCTGCCGGTGCTGGAAATGTGGACGTCCAAATCTCGTTAATCTCGAGAGTGGCTTGCGGCTCAACCTCCATATCTGCAGTACTAGTGATCTGGCCGGGATTGGCATGAGACTGATCCTCATGCCACTCAATCTACGGAGTCTCTGGCTCGCT
Source organism: Ottelia alismoides (assembly GCA_037367405.1). Taxonomy (NCBI): domain Eukaryota; kingdom Viridiplantae; phylum Streptophyta; class Magnoliopsida; order Alismatales; family Hydrocharitaceae; genus Ottelia; species Ottelia alismoides. The sequence continues at coordinate 914,580 of JAZKJV010001773.1, forward strand.
CTATACGTAGTGAATCTGACGGGTGGGCAGAGCGAGTAAGATCCTCCGTGTAGGTTGTTCGGTCGAAGAAGATTGGCTTTGCTGGTACTGAAGCTGAAGCTCCGAAACCTTCTTCGAAAGATCACTCAGCTGCTGAGGTAGAGATGAGAGTTTCTCCAACTCTCGCAGCAGCAGTAAGTCCTGAACTTGTTTCTGAATCACATCCACTAACGTTAGCTTCTCACTAATAAAGCCTATGATGAGTTGGATTCAGATTCTGAGATGTTAGCCACCTTATGATGTTCTCGGTGATGTGGTGGCTGAGGGGCTTTCTGAAATGCCCGAGTAGAGTCAATGACTCTTGAGTTCTCAACCATCCCTTTGAAGATGGCCCAGACTGACTCGGGGTCCTTGTTCAAATAGTTGCCGCCACATGCGGCACTCACTAGCCCCTAGATGTCCGGCTGGAGTCCTCCAAAATAATTCTGAGCCAGCACCTTCATCGGTATCTCATGATGTGGGCATCTCTCCGTGAGATCTTTGAATCTATCCCATGCCTCATGGAAAGATTTATGTGGATGCTGCGTAAAATTGGAGATCTGATTCTCATCATGTTCGTCCTCCCCAGAGGAAAATATTTACGCAGGAATGTGGACTTCAGATCGTCCCATGTAGAAATTTCCCTTCCCAGGTGACTCAGCCAGTAAAGCGCCTTATCGGCTAAGGCGAAGGGAAATGCTTTGAGGCAGATAGCCTCTTACGTAACTCCTGGATAGATAGACGTACCGCAGATCATCTTGAATTGCTGTAGAAAGGTAAATGGCTCCTCTGTGGCATTCCCGTAGAACTTGAGAAGCAGTGAGATGAAGGACGACCTCAATTCATATGGACATTGATTAGGCGGTAGCCGAATCCAATGATGGAGTGTTCTCAAGCCCGGGTCATACTCTTCCCGTAAAGTAGAGGGAACCACTGCAGACGGTAATTGATTCCCGGCCCCTGCTCGTAGCACGGCTATCTCAGCCCGTAACTCGTTCTAAGTTTTAAATTGTTCTCGAATCTGGATATTAATCTGTTGGAGAGTGTCGAGAATCCCTGTCGTAATATCTGCTGATTCTGGTCTTCCTTCATGATGTTCCTCAGCTGGTGGCCTCTCATCTACTGGTCCTTTGCCGCGGGCCATCTGCTTCAAATATTCTGTGAAAGAAAATCTCTCGTAAGAACTCAACAAAAATTCAGCTAGAGATGATGATGTATTGAGACAAGGGTCTGCCTCAATAGTCTGGCCAGGAGGTGAGGGAGTCTGGGTCTGACTCTCCTCGAGATCGGATGGGACCAGCTTAGAAAGAGAGTCATCCCAAGATTGACGGTTGAAAGCTCACAGAGTCAGAGCAGAAAAGCAGTCGAGAGGTCATCTTCGATATCAAGAGAATGATCGGGAGAGCATGATTCGTGATTCAAGAGAGAGGGACAATATGTAAAGCCGCGGTAACTCATGCCCAGCAAGCAAACACAAAGCAAACCTCGCTTTCACCAACACAACCCAATGAAGACCGTAAGACTCCGGTCTTTTATCTTGTCGGTTTTAGGGTTGTAATTAGCAAACAAGTATAATCGATTAACACGAGCTGATGCGAGCTGATAGGTGCCCGATATTTTCACTGAAACACTGGCCCGAGTCTTTACAGAAAATCACTTGCACTCGGCCTGTATGGGAGTAAGTACAAATCATTTCCGGCTACTCGTGTTGATTGAGGACAGAGCCTTACGCAGTGTCCTCTAAACCTCCCACACTGCTAAGTAAACCCGGACCGTTTCCGGCTACCCGAGTGTACCCACTGAGGAACAGTGATTAGGTATATAGATTAAGTAGTATTTCGCAAGAAATACGGGTTTTTGGCTCTAACCTTATGGGTCATCTCTCACTCGTGCACTCTGAGAAAATGTGCGAGGACTACTCTCCCAAATCAGATGAACCTTTACGTGTTTTTTAGGTCAGATACGTTAGCAGTCCCGATTTTATTTTGGGGTTTTATATTTTTTTAAGTTTTTTCAAACAAACGTCTACCGATTTTTTTATTTTCTTTTTATAAAAATCCTAAAATCATGCACTTAGGTTGCGAGTCCTAAGACTAACTACGTAGGCACAATCAGATAAAAGAAAACTCCTAAGCAAGCATCTATCGAAAAAGCCACGGAAAAATCGTCGAGGCGAGAAAACCACGGTAGGTGCCTTGATCCCCTGAATACACAGTACTCGACGAATCAGACCCCGAAAAAAATGGGGGGGGGGAATACAAGTCGGGATGTCCTTAGTGGACCCCTTCTACTAGAGTTCAATACAACTTTCTCTCTCTTTTACAACAATTACACTAATTAATTTTTGCCCTCTACAACCGACTCATAAAGAAAGAATCGGCCTCTGCTCTTTCAACTGATTCGGCTTCCTAAGAAACTAGTTGATCTTGTAGACCCTGCAAAAATTAGTTAGCAGCTAAAGAAGACCGAGAAATGATTCGAGAAAAGCCGTAAAAAAACCGAATAAAAGATACGAAAAAACAAAAGAAGAGATAAAAGAAAAACACAAATAATGTAAAAAAACAAAATACACTAACGCCTCCCCAGCAACGACGCCATTTTGATGCGACGCTAAAATCGGATTGCGGCTTTTAATGTGAAAATGTTGTCTGTGTAGAAAACTGCAAAGAGATCCTAGTCGATCAAACAACGATTGATTTTTTAGAAGAAAAAACGTACACTATTTATTTAGTCAGGTAAGTGTGCCTAGATCGAACACAAAAAGGCAGATAGTATATTTTGATTTTTTTAGATGAAAATATATTTGTGATTATTTTGTCTCTTCTTAGAGTGATAAAGGAAAACCGATAATTTTTATGGAGTTTTGATTTTTAATTTTTTATTTGATTTTATATTTTTCCAATTTTTATTTATTTTTCAAAATGATATTTTTCACACAATTTACCTACGATATAATAGGTGAAATATAGGTGAAATATATGAGATATTATATAGTAGGTAAAGTAGAAAAGCAACGGACTCGAAGAACACTCAAAAACATATCAAAACGGAGTCAGCATACAACAAATCAAAACATGATAAAAATATGTCGAAAATACACAAAAGTAACTGAAAACCTTGCTATGGTAGTTGTGTAACTACCCTAAAAAAATCTACGGAAAATAGTGTAAAAACGCGTCCAAAACTCCCCTACAGCCCAGGGGTATAAATGTAAGAAAAAGAAACAAAAGTTATGCTGTTTAGTCCTCTGGCGGGGATGAAATTGTAACAAAAATATGAAAGTTTACATTTAGGTCCCCGCGTAAGGACCTAAATGTAATTTCTGGAAAGTTCTGGAGCGGTCTGGAAATCTGGAGGACTTCTAGGTTTAGTCTGCAATTCTTCTACCGGTTCAGATTGAACGGCGAAGATTATAATGTGAGGCGCGTTCTGGAGCATCCAATGCAGCCACGTGTCGCAAGCCTATGCTCTAGCTATTCTTCAAGTAGTTCTTGAACGGTTGACGCAGGTGATGATGGATGCTCCTTCTCCGATTTCTCGCTGGTGATGGAAGTGTATCTTGGGCCTCCAGCGGGGCCAGAGGGTTAGCTCTTCTAACCCTCGAGCTCGCCTGCAGTGGACGATGGTTGGAGAAGGCTGAGCGTGGCGGCGAATGCTCGATGATGGTGATGTTCTAGCTGCTCTTTTCCTGGAGTGAAGCTGTTGCTTGTTCTTTGATGATGATTTCCGTGTGGATTAAAGGTTCCAGATGACTCGAATTTGCTCCTTATGCAATCTGGATCTGCAAATCACAATTTCATGTGCTCGATTTGCGAGAATCTGCCAACGAGTTAAGTTTTTGCAAGATCAAAATGTGCTTCCAGAATAGATGAAATGTGTGTGATATACAACGAAAAAGGAGATGCGATTTGGATTGAATTTTGATTCGATTTGTGGATGACTTAAAGCGATTTGAAGATTGGGCGTCTAAGAGTGAAGATTAAGCGTCCTAATGACGAGCTTAATCACGCTAATGGAGGCACGAGGATCGAGGAATAAAATCGTGAAGATGGTGGAGTACATCTGGGAACGTAGAGGTGTATTACCTCAGATGGTTGCTCAACGGCCGATCTTTGCCGGAGCTGAACGCGTGCAAGGCGGCGATGCAAGGCGGAGTGATCGCCTTGGAACTCCTCCCCGATGGTCCTTCTCCCACGCGGACACCTTCGATCGGAGTTGTCACCTCCTGGGCGAGCGGAACGAGGTGAGTAAGAAAGGTGTCAGCCACTGGATGCCTGAGCTTCAGTTGGTTATGAGGGAGTTAGTTCAAATTTGCGAACTTTGAGGATATATATAGATAGATTTCATGATCTCCAGGTTAAATCGAAGGGTGGCCGAGAATCTAGGTTGTTAGGAGATGAGATCCAAGGGTTTGAATCGTCGGAAGAAGTTATAAGGTGCGCGAGGTAATTGGTTGAAGAGAGCCAGTTGGAACAGACTCCAGCACCGGCTTCTTGGAGAAGAAGCACCAGGTGCTGACAAGTGTCAGCACCTGGTAGGCCAGATGTATTAATTTCTTGTAAATTCGATAATAAATAGTAAATAGTTATTTTAATTAAGTATAAAAACAAGAAATGTAAATAATTAAATTATCTAAATTATAGAATAATTACTTTTTTTATAAATAATTAATATTATTCGAAATATAAATATTATATTAATAAATATGTATAGGTAAATATGTTTTGGATTTTTAATTTTATAAATAAATAAATATTAATATTATATTTTATTAATTATTAGAATAATAAATAAGGGTTATGCGAATTTTTAGGGATTTTAATAAATTTATTTACATATATTAATAAATATAGGTATAAGTTATCCAGTTCATTTTACCTATAAATTAGGGTTTTGGATTTTATTAAAATAATAAAAAAGCTCCAAAAATTCAGAAATAAATTACGGTGAACATACAATATCATGAAAATAATTAGAAATTATAAAATTAATAAAAATATAAATAATGTGTTCTACATAAAATAAATAGCCCAGAAACCCTGTTGTCATTTGGTCCCAAAATCGTCTTTTTTTGCAAACTGACTCTGAATTCGATGAAACCCACCTCTATCAATTATTGAATATTATTTTATGAACTTTAAAGGTGGGTAGAGTGAAATTGGAGTTCGTATGAAGAAGTTATGATGTTCGGAAGTTGAGAATTTGACATTTTAAAAGCTGGATTTCTTGTTATATATATAAAGTAATAATTTTAACTTATTTTTATATTTTTATATACATTTTTAGAAATAATTAGGAAAAGAGTTTGGTGAAAAATATGTACATATGAATTAATTAAAATCATTGAAATTTTGTATTTATTTGATAAACAGTGAGAAGTACATGAAGTGTGTCTTAATTTATTTTTATGGTTTTCTTTCCTTATCTCCCCCTACTTTTTGGTTTGTCGACCAATCCATGCTGACATGGTCTCAAGGGTTAGGTTATAAATATACCTTGCAGTTATATTTATAAGTCATATTGTACATATATACATATCTCCAATCTGCCTTATTTTCTTTTCTTTGTTCTTTAGTTATTTACATGATTTTGATGCTTAAAAGTGAATTTTTATTCATGAATGAAGTTTGAATAAAAGATAGGAATTAATTAATAATTACATGCATTTGTTAATGGTTTTAAGACAAAATGCGATAGAAAAGTTAATGAATCATGGATTCATCAAGATGATAGAATCGACATCTGACAACACCTCCTCAATCCTCCTAAGTAATGGGCGAGCTTCATGTCATGAGGCTCGATCCTTTGAACACAAAAAGGGGAGAAAATACAGAGTAAAATGGATTCAAAAATCTAAGGAAGGAGGAGGTGATGGTTTTGTACATGTGACGAACAGGAGGAGAAGATCGAGGTGGGGTGCTCGATGCATCGATGCATTCCTCGAGGAGATGTATACGCGTGAAAGCCCAATGATTGAGGAAAAAGGCATGGAGAAATAAATCCAAATCGATGATCGTATCGATTGAAGAAAAAGGGAGAATGATGAGTGATGAATCTCCATTTCATCACCTTTATTCTATCATTTTGGCCTTAAAACCCCCAACAAATGCATGTAAATAGCCTCAATTTGTACCTAATAGCATTCATTGTTCATTGTATTTATTGTACATAAAATAAGGTTTTTAATGCCAAAATTATAGAATAAAGAGAAGAAAAGAAAAAGGAATAAAATATTGCAAATATTTTATGACCCTAACCCCGAGACCAAGTCCAGAATGGAATTGGTCGACAAGGATTAAAGTAGGGGGAGATAAGGGCCAAGAATACAATAAATACCTTATTTAATTATTCACCCATTTATGCATTTTTGACACCTATTTTGTATATAATTATTCATTCATCAAATAAAGAAACTTTGTACATGAAAGTTGTAGATAATAATGTAAATAAAAATACAAAATTGAGTTTGTGTAAAAATAACACTCAGTGAACATTTTATACCGAGAATAAAAAGCAAAAATCTCAACTTCACAGACCCATATCTTGCAAATAAAAACTCCAAATCACCCAAACTCACCTTTAATTGTATATATCCTTCCATGAACTATTTAATAAAATTGGTTTCATAATTTTTGGAGTTCATCTGTAGAAGTTAGGTTTTTGACCCTCCTTGTATATAGGACTGATTAAAATATTCATTTTATTCAATGTTTATTATTTCTATAAATTTATATTTTTAGAATTTTGTAAATAATGTATATAATACATGTACATATTAATATTAAAAGAAAACCAAAAAGAATTTGAAAAATAAAATAAGCTTATGTAACACATAGGCAAAATACCTATGTTGAGTATGTATATAAATAAAAAGGGATTTAATTCTTTTATTCTTTATTTATTTATATTTTTATAATAATGTATATAACTTATTAAAAACGCAAATCCAAAATAAAAACAAATAAAATACATTAAATAAATAAAGCATACATAATACATAGGTAAAATACCTATTAGTATAACTACATACACCTAGACCTATTTATTTAAAAATGTAAATAAACTCATAAAAACTGAATAAAAATATATTTATACTCATCAAAATAAAATTATAAATTTATAAAATAAGAAAATAAAATAATTAAATAAAAAAATAAAATAAAAATGAATATATATAAATATACTTATAAATACATTATTTTAAAAAAACCGTAATAAAATACTTCAAAAAAATAAATAAAAATCATAAATAAATACTACATTAATTTATAAACATTTTTTATTTTATACAAAAAATTTAATTAATTCATTTATTATGTTAAATAAATAGGTCAAGATCGGTCCGATGTGGACCAATCAGGGGCCAGGGAAAGTTGACCTCCGGTCAACTCCCCCCTGCGCCTCTGACTCCCGTCAGGCCCATCTTTTCCCCGATTTTCATCCTTTTTTCATGGACGCCTCGTCTACCCATCACACTCGAATCCTTCATGAAAGATCTTCTCTGTTCATCCTAGATTCTCGCCGAGATCTTGGACCCCTTGTACATACCACCGATTCCTAGATATTAGCCAGTCAATAAAGGTCTCCGGGGATGTCTATAAATAAGTTCTTCTTCTTCCTTGGCCGAATTTGGCCAATTTCATCCTCCTAATAAGCTTGAATCAGTTCCTGGAGTAGCCCTCGTAACAGGAGGCGCTTCCCAGCACCTCGGTTCGGCCCAAGGAGGAGGAGAGTTTTGTCGCGGCGGAGCTCCGACGTCCGCCCTGCTCCCTGGAGGCCCCCAGGTTTAAGAGCTGCGCTTTTACTCGTTTTAGATAGGTTTTAGTTTTAGCATTTCATTTCTGTTGTTTAATTAGCTTTAGGCCCTTAGGTGTAGCTTAGATTCGAGCCCCCGTACTCCGGCGGACCCCTTCGTGGTGCTCCAAACACCTTTCGACAACCAAACCACCTCCTTTCCCTTCCTTAGTCGTTTCCCCTCGCCCCAGGCACCTTCGTTCAACCAGATCTTCACCAGATCTGGAGATCATATTTCCTCTCGCCGCCCTTCGCCGGAGATCACCGCTCCACGCCACCTTCGCCCATTCCACCACCAAAAAGGCCCCCGGAGCCATCTTTTTGTGCTGTGAATTCTTGTGCAGGCCCCGCAGCGCCAGGAGACTCGTCTTGGCTCGATTCAGATGAAGAACAGGTACCTGGAGCCCGCAACCTTCGTCAACCTCGCCTGAGCTCAGGGAAGCTCCAGGTGCCTCAACAAAGCCATCAGCAGGTGCGGGGTAGCATCGGGAAGCTTTAGAGACGTTTGGCGGCGAGGAAACTACCCGGAGGAGCATGCATCGACTGATCAAAGGTCGCCTCGGGCGACCTTCTTCCGAGTTCTTCCATGCCACCCCTGCGCCGTCCGATTGCCCGATTCTCCCAGTTGGAAGCTCAGCCGTCGGATCACGACATGCCCTCACCGTCCGATCGGCCTGGCCGATCTAATCTCCACCACTGATTCGGGAAGCGTCATCAAGCGGCGGGGATGCGACACGTGGCTAAGTGAAGAGGATCCAACCGTCCGTTCGCGCGCCTGTTGGGGGGTAATTTTCACTTATAACCCCTGCCCTTTTTGTATTTAGTATTTAATTTTGTAAATAAATTAGCACGTTGTAAAATAAATGTAAGTTTTGCAGAAGCCCCCCTGATCTTTCCTTAATTGCATTTTGGTCCTTTCGCGCCTCACGTGCAGTCCCACGTGAGGCGCGTGAAATTTGCATCATTTGATGAAAGGAAATTAGCCGAGATCGTATCTTTCCACAAGGCGGAGAGACAGTCGCTGAGTTGACCTCAGACAGACTCCCAAATCGATCAACAATTAACCCACAATAATATATGCAATGAATATCCAAAACTGTGGAGTTAAAATTTATTATAACTCTATATGTAAATGTGTATAGGTGTAAGTACAGGTAGAGGTCGAACACCGGGAGGCGAAGGGATGTATGAGTTATACAATTACTCAATTCATTGTTCATGTCCAGTTATTGTTTTTGTGGGTTTTGGATTTTTATATATTTTTTATATTATTTTTTTTAATTTATAATTTTTATTTTGTTTTTGTATTATATATATATTTTTTATATTTTTAATTATATAATATATATATATACATAAAGAGATATATATGTATATGTAAGAGGAGAGAGAGAAGTACTATCATATATATATATAGACACAAATACTTAAATATGTATAGATATAAATTTTTTAGCTTTTTAATATTTTTTTTCTAATTTTTTTGTTATTTTTCTGGAATATTTCTAATTTTTATGTATTTTTAATTTCAAAAATATCCCTAATATATGACTAATTAAATAACCGAATATAATTTGGGTTTTAAAAATATAAAATAAACTTCAAAATTACCCAAATTAATTTTAATATATTAATAATAATGTATGCAAAATTATAAAAGAGAAAAATGTATTTTTGGAATTTTTAAGGGTTTTTCTAATTTTTTGTTGGATTTTGGAGCTTTCTGATTTTTTTATTTTTCTTTTTCATATTTTTATGGTTTTTCAATTCCTGGACTCAATATATATATATATATAAATATACCATATATAATTTTTTTGGAATTTTTCAAAAACATTTTATAATTTTTTTGTATTTTTTAATTAGACAGCACAAAAAGGGCTTCTTTTTCATTTTTAATAACTAGGAAAAATGCAAAAATTGTGAAATAAAATATGGGCGTGCAAGAGCATCACATGAAACATCTATCCTAATTTTTCTGGATTTTTAGAAGCCTCATAGCTATTTTTAATAAATAGATAAAAGCCACAAAAATAAACAGCCTGGCAGGGGCATTTTTGCAAATAAAATACATTCCAAGGGCATCTGTGCAAAAATTCTACAGAAATAAACATTTATTTATATTTTTGGGACTAATTTCCAATATACAAAAACCGCGAGGGTGTTCATGCAAATTTCACGCGCCTCACGTGGGACTGCACGTGAGGCGCAAAAGGACCAAAATGCAATTAAGGAAAGATCAGGGGGACTTCTGCAAAACTTACATTTATTTTACAACGTGCTAATTTATTTACAAAATTAAATACTAAATACAAAAAGGGCGGGGGTTATATGTGAAAATTACCCCCAACAGGCGCGCGGACGGACGGTTGGATCCTCTTCACTTAGCCACGTGTCGCATCCCTGCCACTTGATGACGCTTCGCGGATCAATGGTGGAGATTAGATCGGCTAGGACGATCGGACGGTGAGGGCATGCCATGATCCGACGGCTGAGCTTCCAACTGGGAGAATCGGGCAATCGGACGGCGCAGGGGTGGCGTGGAAGAACTCGGAAGAAGGTCGCCCGAGGCGACCTTTGATCAGTCGATGCATGCTCCTCCGGGCAGCTTCCTCGCCGCCAAACGTCTCTAAAGCTTCCCGATGCTACCCCGCACCTGCTGATGGCTTTGTTAAGGCACCTGTAGCTTCCCTGAGCTCAGGCGAGGTTGACGAAGGTTGCAGGCTCCAGGTACCTGTTCTTCATCTGAATCGAGCCAAGACGAGTCTCCTGGCACTCCAGGGCCTGCACAAGAATTCACAGCACAAAAAGATGGCTCCGGGGGCCTTTTTGGTGGTGGAATGGGCGAATTTGGCGCGGGGCGGTGATCTCCGGCGAAGGACGGAGAGAGGAGATCTGATCTCCAGATCTGGTGAAGATCTGGTTGAACGAAGGTGCCTGGGGCGAGGGGAAACGGATAAGGAAGGGAAAGGAGGTGGTTTGGTTGTCGAAAGGTGTTTGGAGCACCACGAAGGGGTCCGCCGGAGCGGAGCTCCGGCGAACTACTGGGGCTCGAATCTAAGCTACACCTAAGGGCCTAAAGCTAATTAAACAACAGAAATGAAATGCTAAAACGAAAACCTATCTAAAACGAGTAAAAGCGCAGATCTTAAACCTGGGGGCCTCCAGGGAGCAGGGCGGACGCCGGAGCTCCGCCGCGACAAAACTCTCCTCCTCCTTGGTCCGAACCGAGGTGCTGGGAAGCGCCTCCTGTCATGAGGGCTACTCCAGGAACTGATTCAAGCTTATTGGGAGGATGAAATTGGCCAAATTCGGCCAAGGAAGAAGAAGAACTTATTTATAGACATCCCTGGAGACCTTTATTGACTGGCTAATATCAAGGAATCGGTGGTATGTACAAGGGGTCCAAGATCTCGGCGCGAATCTAGGATGAACAGAGAAGATCTTTCATGAAGGATTCGAGTGCGATGGGTGGACGAGACGTCCATGAAAAAAGGATGAAAATTGGGGAAAAGATGGGCCTGACGGGAGTCAGAGGCGCAGGGGGGAGTTAACCGGAGGTCAACTTTCCCTGGCCCCTGATTGGTCCACATCGGACCGATCTTGACCCATTTATTTAACATAATAAATGAACTAATTAGATTTTTTGTATAAAAAATGTTTATAAATTAATGTAGTATTTATTTATGATTTTTATTTATTTTTTGAAGTATTTTATTACGATTTTATTAAAATAATGTATTTATAAGTATATTTATATATATTCATTTTTATTTTATTTATTTTTATTTAATTATTTTATTTTCTTATTTTATAAATTTATAATTTATTTTGATGAGTATAAATATATTTTTTTCAGTTTTTATGAGTTTATTTACATTTTTAAATAAATAGGTCTAGGTGTATGTAGTTATACTAATAAGTATTTTACCTATGTATTATGTATGCTTTATTTATTTAATGTATTTTATTTGTTTTTATTTTGGATTTGCGTTTTTAATAAGTTATATACATTATTATAAAAATATAAATAAATAAAGAATAAAAGAATTAAATCCCTTTTTATTTATATACATACTCAATATATGTATTTTGCCTATGTGTTACATAAGCTTATTTTATTTTTCAAATTCTTTTTGGTTTTCTTTTAATTTTAATATGTACATGTATTATATACATTATTTACAAAATTCTAAAAATATAAATTTATAGAAATAATAAACATTGAATAAAATGAATATTTTAATCAGTCCTATATACAAGGAGGGTCAAAAACCTAACTTCTACAGATGAACTCCAAAAATTATGAAACAAATTTTATTAAATAGTTCATGGAATGCTATATACAATTAAAGGTGAGTTTGGGTGATTTGGAGTTTTTATTTGCAAGATATGGGTCTGTGAAGTTGAGATTTTTGCTTTTTATTCTGGGTATAAAATGTTCACTGAGTGTTATTTTTACACAAACTCAATTTTGTATTTTTATTTACATTATTATCTACAACTTTCATGTACAAAGTTTCTTTATTTGATGAATGAATAATTATATACAAAATAGGTGTCAAAAATGCATAAATGGATGAATAATTAAATAAGGTATTTATTGTATTCTTGGCCCTTATCTCCCCCTACTTTATTCCTTGTCGACCAATTCCATTCTGGACTTGGTCTCGGGGTTAGGGTCATAAAATATTTGCAATATTTTATTCCTTTTTCTTTTCTTCTCTTTATTCTATAATTTTGGCATTAAAAACCTTATTTTATGTACAATAAATACAATGAACAATGAATGCTATTACGTACAAATTGAGGATATTTACATGCATTTTTCATTTGTGCATCTTAATCACAAAAATTCTAGAAAAAATACATTTTACATTCATCATTGGATTAGGTTTACAGGAAAAATACAACTTGGCTAATTTGGATTAGTTTCACATCAAAATTAATTTTTACTAAGTTGCTTATTACCTTAATTACCTAGCTCAATTGCATTTGTGTATTTGCATTTTTATAGCAAAAAAATACAAAAAAATCCTGCTTGGATAACCGTGAGCTAATTCATCTAACTTGATCCGAAGTTGTTCCTTTGCTTCCTTGAGTCGACCCTAAGGCTTTCTCAGGTTAAAATACATAAAACCGCACATTAAGTAACTCGTTGATTTATTCGATTCGTGCGGTTAATTTTTTATCGATCTTGATTGCTCGATTACAACAAAATAAAACGATTAAATTAACAAGGGGAATTTTCGATTGTTATCACAGGCCTTTCTGGAATGCCCGAGTGGAATCAATGACACGTGAATTCTCTACCATCCCCTCAAATATGGACCAAACTGACTCAGCACCCCTATTCAAATAACTTTCGCCACATGCGACGATACTAGGCCATGTACTTCCAATTGTAGTCTTCCAAAGTAATTTTGTACAAGCACCTTCAAAGGTATCTCATGATGTGGACATCTCTCTTTAAGATCTTTGAATTGATCCCATGCCTCATGGAATGATTCATGCGGTACCTGTGTAAAGTTGGAGATCTGGATCCTCATCATGTTCATTCGTCCTAGAGGGAAATATTTACATAGGAATGTGGACTTCAGATCGTCCGATATAGAAATCTCCCTCCCCAAATGACTCAGCTAGTAAAGCGCCTTATCTGCTAAGGTGAAGGGGAAAACCTTGAGGCGAACAGCCTCCTACGTAACTCCTGGGTAATTAGAAGTACCACAAATCATCTTGAACCATTGCAAAAAGGTAAATGGCTTCTCTGTAGTGTTTCCATAATACTTGGAAAGCAAAGAAATAAAGGACGATCTCAGCTTCTATGACCCTTGATTCAATGATAACCAAATCCATGGAGTAATGTCCTGGCTCCTGGGTCATACTCATCTCTCAATGTCGAGGGAACCACGGTAGGTAGTGGTGGGTTCTCGGCTCCTGCTCTCAGTGTAGCTATCTCAGCTATCAACTCATCATGGACTCTACACTGATCTCTGATATGTAGGCTCATCTCTTGTAATGTGTCTAGAATCCCGTAGTAATATCTGAGGCTGGATCATGTCTCTCATATATGTGTCTCTCCCCAGTTGGTCTATCTTCAACTGGTCTGTCCTCAACTAGTCCCTTCCCTCTATCCATAATCTTCGAATCCTCTAGGAAGGAAAAAGTCTCATAAGAACTCAATGAAAAATGTGTAGGATAAATAGACAAAAAATTAAGGCGTAGATCTTCCTCAACAGAAGGGATGATATGCGAGGGAGTCTGGGTCTGACTTTCCTCATGACTATATGGGATCAACTCAAGAAGAGGGTCTTCCCGAGTCTGTGAAGATGTACGACGGATAGTGGATCGTCGATAGCTCACAAAGTCTGAGCGTAAAATCCATCGAGTTGTAGTTCACCAACTTCACACAATGATGACCGTAAAAGTTCGATCTTTTATCTTTTTAATTTTAAAGTTAGGTGACAAAGCAGTTATTTAACAAGATCACATGTGTAGTTCCTTGGGTAGTTCGTGTTTAAACCGGCGGTGCACACGGACCTAAACAAGACTACTTCTACTAATGTTTGAGGAAAGTTCTTGCAGCAAGTAACAAGACACTAAGAGTGAGTCCAAGCGCTTAGGGCACTAGTCCAGAGATTTGGTCTCTATTCCTTAAGTGTATGTGCCTCGCTCTTTCTGGAGAGTACCTACAAATATTGAGGGGATTACTCTCCCAATACAATTTTTTTGAGTCCAGATTTTTTAGTTTTTGTAAAGTGTTGCCTAATTTTTTATTTTTTTGATTTTCACTTTTTTTGGATATTTTCAACAATAACTAGTGAGAGGTCGTTCTTTTTTAAATTTTCAGAAATATGTCTCACAGAGGGAGAATCATGGAGTGCCGCAGAAAACAATGATGCATGTAGAGATAGAGATCATACCTGACGCCAACAACCCTACATGCAAGTGATACACGCAGAAATTATAAACATGGACTAATGCATGAAAAGTTGAGAAAAATTGAATCCTAAACCAGCAGCTCTAGCAAAAGAATGAATTAACTTGTCAAATCAGTGAATTACGCCTAAGTGTGGATTAGGGATATTTGTTTTACTTTAATCATCTAATCAACCAGTCATGCACACCTAGGCTCAACAAAATCACATGAAATAAATAAAAAATCGGTAAATACCAAAAACTCGCAATGACATCCCCCAAGTGCACCGGCACATGGTAAAAAAGACCCCGAAGAAAGTCTAAAGTTCGTCTACAAGTCGGGATGTCCTTAATGGACCCCTTCTACAAAAAGTCAAAACGGGCAAGCACCCCTTCTTCTCTCAAAAATACAAAAATTGTCTAAATACAAAAAAATCTGCTAACTAGTTTCGCTCCTCTGTAACCGACTTGTGGAGAAAGAGTCTGTCTCTGCGCTCTAAACTAGTTCAGCTTCTTAAGAAGCCAGTTGATCCTGCAGGCCCTATAAAATTTCGTTAGCAAACACACACACACACACAAAACCATAAAAATAAAAGAACAAATGAAAACTGTAAAAATTGAAGAAAATAGATGAAAATCGTAAAAGTCGTAACTGTAAAACAAATCGAAAGAAAACCAAAGAAACTAAAAAACCGTAAAAATCAAGAAGACAGAAAAATCATAAAAATTCAAAAATCAAGATATAGCAAATGCCTCTCCGGCAATGGTGCCATTTTGATAACCAGGGTTTTGGGAGCGATAAAATGTTGGTGTCAGTGTAGAAAAATCGCTTTGAGTCGAAAACCGGATTAATCAAATAAAAATCGATAAATAGGAGAGAGTGAGAAAGATGAAAAGAATAGTTATCTCTCCTATTTTATCTTACATTAATTTATTATTAAGGTAAGTGTGCTTGGGCCAAACTCAAGGAGGCAGAATAGCAATATCATGATTTTTGGGATACAGAGGTATTTTGTGATTTTTATTCTTCTCAAAAAAAGGTGAGAAATCGAAGGACACTCTTTTTATTGATTTTTAAAATTTTGAAAATTTTAGTTTATTTATTTTATCTTTTCCAATTTTTATTTAATTTTCAAAGTGAAATATTTTTATCCAAATAGATTTATCTAAAATATAGTAGGTAAAAAATATAGTAGATATGTAGTACTAAATAATAGATAAAAGATGCTCGAACAATGGGTTCAACAAAGTACACGAAAACAAATCAAAGCGTGTCAAAAGGTGAAGAATTAAATCTCGAGAAAAGATGATAAAATCCTCATAATTCGACTCAAAAAGAAAATTAAAAAAAACTATGATGATAGAATAATATCTAAGGTCTACAATATATAAGGTCTAATGAGAGTATAAAAAAAAATAAAATGTAAAGAGCTCTTCTTTCAAATAGGTCCCTAGTATGGGACCTATTTGCAAGAAAATAATCAGGAGCCTTACACTTGGGTCCCTGCACGGGGACCTAAATGTAATTAAGCGAACTACTGGAGGCACGATTGAATTCTGGAAAATGGAGGGGCTCTTAATGTAATTCTTCTACTATTTCAGAATCAACGATCGTGATTAGAAGGCGAAGCGTGATCCAGAGTGTTGAATCTTGCCACGTGGCGCAAGCATGTGCACCCTCTGCTCTTCATGTATTCTTCCCTCTTCCAACGCAAGTGATGGTGATGGAGACATCTCTGATCAATCTCCGGTGAAGGGTTGCTTGGTTCAGTCTCATGTAGGCCAGAGGGATGACTCCTTCACACCTCAAGCTTTCCTGTGGTGGTTCGATGTCAGAGATAGGCAGATGTGCTCATGAGAGGTCTGGTGAGAATGGATCCTCTATATGAAGGTTGCAGAAGGTTTTGAGAGCCCTAGAATGAAGATGTTACAAGACTTGTCGAAGAAGAGTCCCAGAAGATGGAATTTATTCCCTCTAGAGGTTTGGAGTACCTGCAAGAAAAGATTAATGCTTGATCCTCTATGGAATTGGCCAAGAAATGTTAGGGCTTGTAGTTAAGAGGTAGCTTCCAGACAATGATATTTTACGTGAAAGTGAAATGCATTTTGATCGAAATTGAGTCGAATGTGGAATGGATTTTTGAATGTAATGGTAAGATGGATGATTAACCTATCTTATGATGTGATTGACTACTCTTATCAAGACACGAAACATGATGAAATCGTAAGATAGAAATGGATGAAGATCTAGGATTTGAGGTATATTACCTCAGGTGATACCTCAATGGCCGACCTTTTTTGGAGATCAACGCACGCGGTGGCGCGATGCAAGGTGGCTGGACACCCAGGAACTCTCCTACGACAAAGCCTCTTCCACGTGGAGCGGTCCTTTGGGCCCTGTCACGGTCAGGATGAGGCAGAGTGAGGTGAGGAAGGTGGTTGATTAGTCAGCTTTACTGGAACTGGGGGTTATTAGGAAGATTTTGTTTGTAAGTGCCGAAGCTTAGAGAGTTTTATAGGAGAATCAACGTGGAGTTAGGTTTAATCCAAGGGTAGGCATGTAAGGTGGATGTTTGAAGATTAGAGTGGAGGGTTAGGATTGGGTTTAATGGTTAATATGAACGTAGGGAAATTAGCTAAATAGGAGGCATTGTAACAGATTCAACAACATGGTTCTTGAAGAAGATGAACCATGCGCTTACACGTGTCAGCACTTGATTGGCCAGTTATCTTAAATGTAATATAAATTAGGGATTAAATTATTAAATGGTATTATTTAGGTATAATAACAAAAAACGGAAATAATTAATTTATATAAATCATGAAATAATTAGTTTTGATAAATAATAAATACTTAATGAAATATAAATATTATATTAATAAATAGGTATAA